>OZ024894.1:42873384-42916384 GCA_964017195.1 Siderastrea radians
TCAAAGTAGGTTTTAGCTAACCGAGGTTTTTGTATTTTAACAACGTGCATTTCTGTAAATTATCTTCTTTCTGCAATTTGAGTTTGGTTGCTCAAGTAAAATTAGCACTGGGAACACTTTTAAACCTTGAGACCTTGCACAACTTTTAACCCAGGGATAGCGTTAAAGGTCAACTTTGAGTTGACACAAACATTTTTAATTCCTTTACAGCAAACCAGCAGCTTCGTCACAGAAGAGTCAAACATTTTGGCTATGAATTTTTGTATGGGACAAACAACGTGGACAAGTCGAATCCATTACATGATGGCATCCCCAGTGTCTGTGACACAGTATTGGACCGCATTCAGCGGCACGTCTCATTTAAACCCGACCAAATGACTGTTAATGAGTACAAGCCAGGCCAAGGTATGGTTTATTCTACAGTGCAATAGAGTAGCTTGTCTGTATACGTTTCCGGCTCGTTTAGGTCTGGATTTACTTTCTTGCGGTGACGTCATCCATTAACTTTCACCCGCCCTCGCCACAGGCTTCGTGTGGAAATCGACAGCCCGCTTCAGTCTTCGCGCGGACGAGGAGAACGTGGCAAGAGAGAAAGCCTAGGGACTAGTCTGGCTGAGTTCTACATTTTCATGGTCAAACGCTTCTCTCCTTCTGTAAAACTAAAGCTCAGTAGAAGTTCTAATTATAGACTGCTGTTATTTCTCTGAAGGCATTCCTCCTCACGTAGACACCCACTCAGCCTTTGAAGATGGAATCGCGTCAATTAGCCTTGGATCACAGGTAGAAGGTTGTTTAGTAAACGGAACAAAGTTGGTTTTTAACTCTTGAATTTAATCTCTTTCACAAAGACAGCAACAGATGTGTTTGTTAGTTGTTAGTTTGGGAATGGCTTTTCATCCTTCCGCATTCTATCATTTTATTTGTTCATCCCTTTTTTTCTCGCTGACTGTTCACCGATTTCGCTCTTCTCAGTCTAGAAATACGGTATGTCTATCAATCAAGAGCAATATATATATTTTTCTCTTGTCTAGACCTTCCACCTAGTCAATTAGCACGTAATACTAATTTTCCGTACCCATTTGTTGTGTCCTGTTTAGGTGACAATGGAATTCCGGCATCCCGATGGTCACCACGTACCGATTGTTTTACCGAGGAGAAGTTTGCTCGTGATGACCGGCGAAAGCAGATACCTTTGGAGTCATGGGTAAGGTGTAAAGTGAGGTTAAAGGGACAGTATCCACGTTAAGATGTCATGTTTTCTTAAATGTGGCCAGGGATCTACTGTGACGGTGCTTTATTGTATTGAAAAAGGACGAAAAGATCCGCTAAAAGTGATGAAAAGTCCCATCAGAATGGTAAATTCGATTTCTGAACACCTTAACACAAGATCAAATTTTAACCCGTTTACTCCCAAGAGTGCCCAAAATCAAAATTTCCAACAATTCCCAAAATTCATTTTGAAAAATACTTATTATAAATAGTACCATGTGAAAGAACTGCTGGAGAGGTTTCATTTGAATGGTCACACCATACGATTTCATCTGCAGCTGGACTCAAATGTTAGAAGCACTTTAAATGTCTCCATAACTGACTCTGGGAGTGAAAGGGTTAACCAACTGCAATCAACTTCCATCCTTGTGAATCCTGCGGTTTACTCCCAAACTACTCGTTCTGTTTTGCTCTATGACTTACTTGACTTATTCCTCTTCGTTCCTGATGGAACACAGGTCTTCCACTAGCACTCGCCATCTGACCCTATTTTGTACAGTATCTTTTGTCCCACACTAGGGCGCAGTGGTAACACTAGTTTCGGTTTCTGTAATACGCAGGTTTTATTGGAGCGGGTTATTAGCCCACCGCCCAACCCCCAACCTGAAGGGCCAAGGGATCACCTTTCGTCTGGTCTCTACCCTTCGGCCTGTTCAACATGGGTGGCCCTACCAGGAGTATAATACTCCAGCTGACATAGCTCTAGGGGTCATAGAGACACACAAACTATCCCACCACGGTAAGGTAGTGATCCCATCGGGATAGGTTTTGCTCTATGGAACCCTTTTATTTAATTTAGCTGTATATTTGATGGCATTTGGCAATGTAACATGAAAATTAGGTAAGCGAAATTTCAGTACTTCGTCGGGATACTGTTTTTTTTTAAGACCCACCTTTTCAAAGAGTGTCATATTCTCGAAATAAAGACGGAACAAAAAGCAACTTGGATAAGATCCAGAATGTTGTTGGAACACGATTTAACGAGTTTTTTTCCTCCCTATCCCACTAAAATTAGCTTTCGTCACTACCTAATGTTGTTATATTTTTCAAGTATATAATGTAAAGACAAACACTAATGGTTTCCTTTAGGAGTTCAAATATATGAATTTCATATATTCATAATTTCATCTTCACCTTTCCCGGGTATATTACGAACCAATTTAATGATCAGCTCCCAGTTGGCTCGATAGCTCAATTGGTTAGAGCGCTGCACCGGTATCGCAGAGGTCAGGGTTCGAATCCCAGCAAGCCTGATTTTTTCAGGCTTTCTTTTCGCAACTGCATAAGTTGCGTTAATAACTGCGAGGATCTTCTTTACATTTATTTGGTTTCCTTTAAGTTCATGGAACGCTGGCTCCAGCTGTTCAAAGAGCGATAACTCCTATCCAGTGGATAAGTTAGGTGCAGGCGGGACTTGCACAATTTATAATGCAACTGCTTCTCGATTATTAACTAACCGTGGGACCAGATACGGAAATTTTAGTTTTGATGAAATAGTTCTTTTTCTTAGTTCTGACCTTTCTTCGATAGACTTGAAAATAGCACTGCACTCTGTACTCACAGCGGTAATGGAAAACATTTTCTTCTTTACAGACTCCACATTTTTTTGCCATTTTTTTCCTGCAATCTCGTTTGTAAGTCCTGAGAAGCGTGACCAATTTTCACTATAGCAATGGGTTGGATAGTGGTTTATCCCGTAGATAGTTACCGGCGACGCTACCCTTTGTACAACGACGTTTTATCCAATAGATAACTATCTGATAGATAGCAGTTTTATCCCGCAGATAGACCTATCCACTAGATGACCTTTTCTCTCTCTTTGAACAAGCGAGGCCTGATCTAAGTCTAAATTTAAGTTTAAGTCTTCCCTGTGATCCAGGGGCGCGATTCCTGAAGCATAGTCTGCTAGCAGTCCCTTTCTGGATAGTCGAGAGGGTCGCCGCGCTGTTGATAGCTCTCGCTCTCGGCTATCTCGCGCGGCCCTCTCGACTATCCAGAAAGGGACTGCTAGCAGTCTACCTGAAGCACAGCTAACTTAAGATGCATCCTAACTATTGTTCGAATATAAAGCCTGTTGTTAAGGAAAGGATACTTCGATCACATCCCAATTTATGAGAGCTTGGTAAATCCAGCACCGAATTACCTTTTGGACGTTTTTGAAATCATGATAAAAGTAGAAGGCAGCGCCTTTTTTGATTGTCTTTACTTTGACCAATACTCTTTGTACTAACTGACTTTTCGTACTGGATATGATTTCAGTATAACACCACGGAAATACGATATCGTACATAACACTAACAGTGCATTAAACAAGAGGGCCAGAGATGGGGAACAAGCCAACGAGCCTGAAGCTAACACCGAAGAGAGCTCCTCGAAAGAAGGAGCCGAAGTGGGTACAACACTGTTTGAAAGGCAAACTAGGATATCGCTTACACTGCGCAAGATCCGCCATACCCCGTGTAACTGCTCATTTCCATCTCAGTGCGATTCACAAACTGTAAGTAAAAGTTCATCTCAAGTTCCACCGTCATCTGATGTTCCCAAGTCCGAGGGAGAAGCAGAGAAGCTTGAAAAGCTTCACGTGCACGAGGTGTACGAGAAGATCGCGCCACATTTCAGCGGGACGCGCCATAGTCCGTGGCCGAAGATTGCGGCGTTTTTGCGGGACCTGCCCGCGGGAAGCCTTGTGGCTGATGTCGGCTGCGGGAACGGGAAGTATCTCGGTGTTAACGACAAGATATTTAAGACTGGCTCTGACAGAAGCTTTAACCTTGCTGCCATCTGTAGAGAGCGAGGATTTTCTGTGATTGTGTGCGACGTCTTGTCTCTGCCATACAGGTAATAAGAGCTCAAAAGTACGGCTAACATGATTTAGGCGAATACGAATTATTTAGTAAATGCCACACAAGTGAATAGCCAGCCCCAAAAAGGTATTATTATTATTATTTTTTTGAAAATTAGGCAAAAGCTTGTGGCAGTTAACTGCTCTCCGCTCAGAGGTAAATCGCCAAATGCTATCCCGAGTTTGAGTAGCCGATCAGAGCGCGCGAAAAATTCAGTTCACTTGTGTGAAGTATACTGTGTGCTGTATACTAATGGTAAAGTTTTCATTAGACTTGGAAAACGATGTTAGAACGATCTACTGTGAAATTCAAACCAAAGACGGTGATCACACGGCCAATCGGAAACAAACGCAAATAGAAAAGTATCAAGAAGACATACAATCGGTGCCAAGCGCGGGAAAACATACAACCGGTGCTAAGCGCGGGAAAACATGCAACCGGTGTTAAGTGCGGGAAAACATGCAACTGGTGCCAAGGGCGGGAAAACATGCAACCGGTGCCAAGTGCGGCAAAACATGCAGCCGGTGCTAAGCGCGGGAAAACATGCAGTTGGTGCCAAGGGCGGGAAAACATGCAACCGGTGCCAAGCGCGGCAAAACATGCAGCCGGTGCTAAGCGCGGGAAAACATGCAACCGATGCCAAGGGCGGGAAAACATGCAACTAGTAATTGAGGGGAAATGCACGTAAGCCAGATCACAACTGGTTTGATTTTGCTCTTGACCGGTGAACAAACAACTTGCTTGTTCTGATTAGTTAGAGTTAAAACGACGATTTTTTTTTAATTAGTCTTCACCAAAAGCAAAACGAAGGCAATTAATGCTGATCAGTATCGACAGTAGATAGCAAACCTCCCGCGCCAGGCTGATTCAGTTATATTGCTCTTGATTTTCAGGTCTGATGCATTTGATGTTTGTCTCTGTATCGCTGTCCTGCATCACCTCTCAACGGCGGAGCGACGTCTGGCAGGTCTGACGGAGCTGGTGCGAGTTACCCGGCCGGGAGGACTGGTGCTGGTATACGTGTGGGCCTTGGAACAAGAAGGGAAGAAAGTAAAAAAGAAACATTTGAAGGAGGTAGAATTCACGGAAACAAATGAACATGGAAGTGTTTCAGACAATAGAAATAATGAAGACGAGTCCTTGAAAGAAGGCAAAGGGTTTGAGGTTTTTCCTGACGGGAAAGAAAATTTTCGAAGCGAATCTGAAAGTTTGAGTGATCATAGGTCATCAAGGTTGCGAGTGAATGCTAGTCGAGAGTCCTTTGAGCAGCAAGACTTGTTTGTACCGTGGAAATACAGTGGACCAGGAAAACAGCAAGAAAAACAGAAAAGAGCAACTGAAGAAACAGGTGATGTCTCCGAAGGTCACGTGTTTCACCGGTATTATCACATGTTTCAAGATGGCGAACTCTTGGAACTTTGCAGTCAGATTTGTCACGTTACAGTCGAGAAGCATTACTATGATAAAGGAAACTGGTGTGTTATACTCAGGAAAAATAACTGATGGCAAGAAAAATTTGTTGAATGTAGGATCGATGTGAACTGGACTCAACTTTGTCGTCAGCCTTGGGGTTGTTCAATCCGAAATTATAAAATCGTGGAAGAACAGATCAGTCAACGGCTCGGTGCTCTGTGAGTAAAGACTGGAACATTTATCCTGGCCAATGCGCCACTGATCGTGTGAGCAGATAAGGAACGCCAGTGGGTACTGGGCAAAGATGTTTTCCATCGTTTTGCGCGGGAATTTAGCGGATCCTTGTAACGTCTTCTGGTTTCCTAGAGTAAACACGATACGTTATCGAGGAGCAAAGAGAAATATCCTTTTTATATTTTAACATAATGCATAACACCTTGGTGCTGAGACCGTCAGCCCGTGTGCTAAATTTCCGCGCTTGCGATTTTTGAATTTTTGACTTTCTCATCTTTTATTTGCCCACGAAGGCAACGAACTATTTAAACCTAGTTTTCTAACCCTGTTGAAGACAGTATTGCCGAAACGTCTGTTAGTAATTGTTTTAGCATTGAACTTTATATAATTCTTTATATTACGTGTGAACATCACCAACACAAGTGTAAACGCAGACAGGTGAAGCGTGACTTCTCTGCTATTTTCAAAACCGCTCCAGATGCGCGTGTTTGCATGGTATTCCTCGGCTTGCCTTACGCGTGAACATCGCTTTACTTTTAAAGGGGCATAGTCACGAGGATTTCGCAGATTTTTGGTCAAAACTGTGCTAAAATTATCGGTAGCTAACTTTATCCATGCCCAGCATTGTGTTTGAACATTTAAAGGAACATATTAACTTAATTTCATTAAGAGAAAACAAACCATGACCATTTAATATTGATTTAATGTCAACACGCTGAAAGAATTTGAAAAATTTAGCCTAATTTTTTCAAGTTGCAACCCATTTCCATCCGTGCCATCCGTAGCAACAGACGACAGAAAATAGTTTCAGTGAAGTAATATTAATAGTCTTTGGTAACAAAACTAGACCGTTATTTGTGGGCGTTCATTGATGTGAGGACGTATTTTTGATTTTGAAAGTGAACTAAAATAGCGTGACTATACCCCTTTAAACCGAGGTCAATGCCTGATAGTCGATGGAAGTCGATGATAGCTGAAACTCGCGCTCTCCTTTGATCACCAACTACCACGCGCTATCATCGACTATTATGACTTATCATTCACTTTGAGCCATGATAGTTTTCCCCGTTTGTTCACGCGCATTATAGTTTATGATAGCTTTCTGGTGAGCTGTTTCCCGCTTAATCGACGAGCTCACGTTTTGGCAGCACTCAAAATGGCTGCTTCACAACAATTTGAGGAAAACGAAACAAACTGCCGCCCTCTTTCCCCGAGAAAAATCCATTTTTCGAAAGTTTAGTTTACGTGACGGCCATTCTCACGCGTCACTGTTGCGTCACTACCTGGTACTTTTAAATGGTCACTCAAGCTCGGTCACGCGAGCTTGCTTGCACGGGCTCCCTTATCAGGACGGTGCCTCCTAATACAGATGTATTTTTGCAAAGGTTATGACTATGGCGAAAAAGTTAATCTTAGCAAAGGTAACTGGAATCCAAAAAGAAAAATGTGGGTAACCACGCATTTTTCAGAGATAATTAAGCAACCATAATTCTATAAGCGTTGAAATACAAAGAATGTGTGGCAATTTTTTTCCAAATTTAAGCTCGATTATCTCTGAAAATGGCTGCTTCCCAAAAATTCGATTCGAAATTCTTCTCAGTTTCTTTTTGGATTCTGATACACCTTGCTAAGATCTGCTTTTTCCATATAGTCAAACCGTGCAAAAATATTGTTGTACCAGTGGGTAAATTCCTTAAGAAACCCGAATATCCCGAGATGCGCAGAACGTATGCATTAAACCGTCATCCACTATCACAAGCCGTTTGACCACGCACATGATAGTTTGGGGGGAAGTGAGTTCTTTAACTATCATCCACTATCGTGCGCCGTTTGACGAGGGCTTAAATTTGCTTTTGCGAATCACGCGTGAACCAGCCCTTTGTATGGACCCTTTTGCTATTGGCGCTTCTGCTTGCGTCGCGAGTGAAAACGAGGCTTTACAGAATATAAACATTCCACCTGTTTCTGAAGAATGAAGCCTTTATGAAACGCGCGGAAAATAAACCAGGCGACAGAAAATAGGCAACATTTCTACACGACAAAGTCTCCTTAGAACGCCTGTTCATTACTCTAGGACTCTTTCAAAAGTGTTCAGGCTTGGAAATTAAATAAAGACAAAACGGAGGCCCACTGGCTCGGCAGTAGCCACAATTAGCCACAAGACGTGGGTTTAGAAACTGTTAATGAACCTATGAAGATTCTGGGAATTTATTTTACTTATAACTCACGCTTAAAACGTGAACTTAATTTTGACGCAATACTAAAATCCTTAAAGAAAACCTTGAACAACTGGCAAGGGAGAAATCTAAAATTATTTGGTAGTATTCAAATTATCAAAACATTTGCAATGCCAAAACTCATGTTCAGTGCTTCTGTATTAAACCTAGACAAAGAATTTATGAAAAAACTAAACTCGGTGATGTTTAGTTTTTTTGTGGAAAGGAAAAGATAAAAATCAAACGTTTAGCTCTGATCAGCGAGTATGAAGATGGCGGACTGAAAATGCCCCACGTGGAATCTGCAATCAAAGCCCAGAGAATCATTTGTCTTAAAAAATATACTGAGAACTACTGTAGCCCATGGAAACTTATTCTCTCACGAGTTCTTAAAGATCACGGTGGTAAATTGCTCCTTCATTGCAATTATGATGTTGCTGACCTACCAAAACGCCTTCCTAAATTTTACCGCGAGTGTTTTGAACCTTGGGCCACTGTCAATGCTAAACAAATATCCTCGCAAGACCACATCATGGATCAAATACTGTGGAATAATCAACATTGCATATTGATTGCAAACCTCAATTTTGTAAAAAGTCATATATGGCTGGAATCGTAAAGATAAAAGACATCCTCCTCCCGAAGGGTAAATTAAAACCTTAGGACTTCTTTAGGGAAAAAGGCCTAAATCTGATCAATTATTTCTTGATATTTGGTCTAACAAAAGCACTTCCAGATTCATGGAGAGTCTTGGTTAACTCGGGATACCCACGGTCTCTTCAAGAGCTAGAGCAAACCACCACAAATTCGGATTTACGCAATTTATGTTACATTGTGATAACGAAGAAATCAACCTAAATCAACTCACTAGTAAAAGATTGTACTGGATTCTTGTAGGGGGAATACGTGTATACCCTACCGCAAGATTGAAATACAACTCGTTATTTATAGACCAAATTCTTGACTGGAAACATATTTATTTAATCCCACATAAAGTTACCCTAGACATAAGAACAAGAATCTTCCAATTCAAATTACTCAATCGTATAATATATACTAACAAATTGTTAAATAAAATGAAGATAACATGCTGGATTAACAGATAGTGAAACCATGTTAGGTTATACCAAAGAAAGATCACAATGGACACTCCTCAACCATATTCTTATTGTGGGTAAACAAGTAATTTATTCTAATCGGCTTAGGAAAACAAAACCACTCTTACCTCAATTGGTAGCTAAGTTAAAATATATTGAACGAATTGAATATCTCATTGCTAAGAGGAGAAACAGGCTCAAATTTCATAATCAGAAATGGGATATTCTCAAGTTCTCCTGTTGAAGTCAATAATATAAAACCCTTGATGATAATAGTGCGTGGCCTACAAGCTAGTTTGTAGGGTGTAGGAATCACATTTGTAAGTGGTGTAAGTAATTCAGTATGTGTAGTGTTAGTAAGTAATCCGCATGTGTAGGGTTAGTAAACGCATCATAAGCAGTAGTGTAATTAATTAAGTAATTTCTGTTGTAGTAAGCTTGTAACAGTATTGTAAGTAATGTGTCTGTGTTGTAATAAAGGTTGCATAAAAAAGGCAATGGTGCCGTAACCTTTCTAAAAATGCCCTGGCCAAACGAAATCACAAGCTATCGCAAGTTGAAAAATTGCCATTACTTGCGACTCCGTTTGGCCATGACTTGCGTGTGCTTGCGATGACTTGCGACCACTTTGATCGAGCTCAAATTTGCACGCAAGTGAACGCAAATTTTTGACCGTTTGGCCACCCAACGCAAGTTGTCCAAGTTGGCTCCACTATTGTTTTCCTTTGTACGGACGCGCGTACAAGGCTGCACTGAAATGGCTTTTTTGCTAACTTATGTTGAACTTGCGCTATATGCAACTCCGTTTGGCCACCCATCGCAAGTGTGCGTACGCAAGTTCGCTTTCCAAACTTGCGTTGACTTGCGTCTCCGTTGGGCCAGGGCTTAATAACATTAAAAGGGACCACGCAAAACAAACGATTAAGGGATCACGTGAAAGTCAAAAGTTTCGTGGATGCAAACATACCAAATCTCGAATGAAGCTAAATCTCATTGACAAATCAGTGGTGCGTCACATAGAAGGTATAAGAGATCCCATCGGAGTTTAAAAATAACACTGTTTCATCTATACCAGGTCAACAGCAGCTTTGAAAGACGTCTAACATTGATTTTTTTCATTGTTCTTTTGTTCAGAGTAATCCATTTCTTTTAGTTTAATCGACCAGAGTGACAATGTTTTGTCTAAATTTATTTGAAGTTAACTTGATAGTTCAAGGCGAAAATCTTGAGTGCAACCTGCCCAATACCATATTCGAACCTTGACATAATTTAACTGTCCCTGTGGGATAGATGGAAACTGGTATCACTTTTGTCGCGAGAATTCTGCTATTGTGCTTGCCCTTAAAGTTATTTGAAAAGTTTAAAATGCGATAAACAACGACCACATTTTTCAAGCTTAAAATATTTTTCTTTTTGGTGGCAAATAAATACAAATACTATTACGAATATTATCACAAATGATCATTAAACATTGATTGTGTTGACATGGGTCTCAGCCAGGTCATAAGTGACTGATGTTTTTATTGTGTAAAGTTGTACCAAGTTCAAAGCATTGTGTATTCGTTAACAACTGCAGTGGGAGATAGAGTCTAGTCTACGATCATATCCTTTATGAGAAGAACAATTACATCTAGGTGCGTTGAAAAATAAGCGAAAGGTATTTAGCATTGAGATAACTTTTGAAAAAGGCATTGGCCCCTTGAATCGTGAAATGTTGGTCGTTTGTAGAATATTTGTGGTCAATTTAAACAGTTAGGTTTTTTATTTCTTTCATAAAAGGAGCAAAAAACAAACAAAATGGCGGAAAATGGAAAGGACGTAGTGACGTTACCTAATAGAACTTTCATAAGAATTCGACGCTCAGGTAAAAAATTATCGTGAAAAATTGAATAACGGTGAAAACATTACTGCCCATATAAAAAAGTCGATAAAGCTTTACATTCCCTGGGCGCTCATATTACAAAATTGTGAACCACGAACAGGGGACCATTCGCTCTTGGCTTACCAAATTTGTTTGTTTGTACCAAAAATCATGCGAAAATTTCACTGGCAATTGTGTACCAAAACGTGTTCAAAAACCACACACGTCAATCAATGTGCGGGAATGGAACACCTAATTGTAACATCCTCTGAGTCCCAGGGGAAGATAATCGGGGCGGAAACTTTACATGCAAGTCTCGCACCGATTTCGCCTGTTTCATCTCTTTTTCCGCCCCGATTATCTTCCCCTGGGTCTTCTAGGACGATTTGTAACCAATGAAAACGAAACCAAATTGAACCTGATTGACGTTAAGCTTGTGTTTTTACCTTTGACAGAATTCTGTTGGGTTCCGAGCAAGCTGGCGGGGCTTTTGAAGATTGATAAGCCTTAACAAAACAAAATTGGTAAGAGTTTATAACAGCGTACGCACTTGTAAAGAGGGCAATTTTTGAGCAAAAATTTGTAAAGTAAATATAAATTTGACTCGTGCGAACGAGGCCTAAACTTAAGTCTCGATCGCGCCACACAACACCCTATCGTCTCAATTTTTTTTATTTTTGGAAATAAAAAACAAATAGCGCCTATCGCGCCTCACAAGAAAGGTATAGGAGATTCCCTCAGTTCGTATATTCTCATAAAAAAATTTTAAAAATACGTTCTCCAAATAGTACCTGTTCTAAATATTACGCCCACATTAGCTTTCAAAGAAGCCTTTTAGCGGCTCTTTTAATTGTTCTTTTGTTTAAAGTAGTACACGTATTTCTTACTTCAATAGCCCAGGATGACAGTTTTACGGACTAAATAACTTTGTAGTTCACTACGACAATAGAGTAACCTGCACGATCTTGACAGATACCAGTAATTTGGTCGTTTTGTAGGAGCCGTTCCAAAACTCTAACGGTAACCGCGAAAATTTACTATTGCCCTCGCTATCCATGCAATGTGAAATATTTAAAATGATTTGCTTGTAATTCTTGTGTCAATTAGAAATAATTCACCATGGATGGACATTTAACTTTGATTGTGTTTACATGGGTCGCAATAAGGGTCATTATTTTATAGAAAAGAGTGTTTTAGTGGAAAATAGACCACTCGTAAAGTTCATATACGAGACTACATCCGGGACTCGAGTGGCGTATTTTCCATATCCTCACTAGTGAGGATATCGATGACGTCATTTCCCGCTCTTACGCTGTTGTTTGTGCAAAAATACTCTTGTCCATATAATAAAAAGAAAATTATACGGTGGGTTAAAGGTATGAATTTTATTTTGCCGTTCGTAAAATATTGTTTTTATCACTCGAAAACAAAATTCATATCTTCGTGCCGCCGTGTAATGTCCTCTATTCACAGGAACCACCAGTGTTCAGATCAACGCTTAGTGATCAAAAAACCAGCGAAAGGTAGCTTTAATGTTACCCCTTTAAGCCCCAATTTAAAAATGAATATTCTCCTTACTGTTCTCTATACATTTCTTACGGAACAACTAAGGAGAATTTGTTTAAATACCAAAACATCTTATCCTTGCTGACCACTTTCTTTATTCTCATCACTTGATTGTTTGAACAAGTACAAATAATGTAAAGAGAAATTTCATTTTCGTCAGTGTTAGTGCTTAAAGGGCTGAAGGGGCTCTGTCACCTATTTTAAGGATTACTTTAGAAAGATCAAAGACATATTGCAGTCAGAGGAAACCCAAAAGTACTGGTTAGTTTGGTTCAAACTAAACCTGCTAGTTCTCTGAAACTAAAATTAAGTGTGTTTGGCTGTGGATGTCCAGGATGGAAATGGCTTGCAACTTGAAAAAATGAGGCTAATTTTTTCTGTTTTTTCCTTGTTTCTTTGAAAAGTCGCTAGAAGCTGATTATGGTTTGTTCTCACTTAAAGAAAGCCATTCCATTTCTTTCTCTTGATGTTCCAGGAACATCTTGAGTTCGAGAAACCACATTTAATCTGGACTTCAGCTCACTTCTCAACCAAAAATGTGATTTTTTTTTAAATTAATATTTAGGATTAACCATCCGCGTCTTGAAGCACAAAAAATTTTAGGAACTTTCACCGAAGGAAACGAGAAAAATAAGCGTTATTTTCTCATGAAATTTCGAGACTACCTCGCGCACGTATAGGATATATGTGTGTGTGTAAGGCATTTTGTGGTGTGATGGAAGATTTGTTGCGTGATCCCACGCGCGTTTGTCCTAAGCTACAAGCACCATGAAAACAGCTCGCACACAAACACTATAGGGAGCCACTGATTGGCTCAATGCGTTGCTTGAGTCTGTTGTGATTGGTCAGTGTAATTTCTTTGGCTATAGTTTTATGACCCTCAGTTGAAAACCGTCCTATGACTTAGTTATGGTTCACTGGTCATACAGCACGTCTCTATTAAAAGGCATGCAATGCAGTTTGAACTGTCGTCTGCTATATTCCTTCCTTGTTCTTTTGCAGATTCAGCTGCCATGAAGTTTATTCTGCAAGGTCTGATCATTTGCGCTTTTGTTGACCTCGCGAGCTCAAGATTCAGTGCTCTGTCAAAGAGGCTTTCAAGAATTGGGAAGAACTTTGGAGGTGCTGGAGATGTGAAGAAAATCAGTCTCATTGGAGATGGGTTTGCATACACCTATGCTGCCGTGGGAACTTTTTGGCGTTCTAATGCTTTGGCTGCTTTTTCTAAAATGAAGATTGGGGAGCAAAAAGAAGCGATAGAAAGCATGAACCTTGCCATTGCTACCCTGGCAGTATGGGATGTTGGTCAAGGCATGCTTCACCCTGTTGCTGACAAACTTATCCAAAAAATCGTAAAACACCAAAAAGGCTTATTTGCGAAGACGATGGCAAGTTTGAAAAAGTACCGAACGATTTTGGGTAAATCCGTTTTGAGGAAGAATCCGACAAAAGGAAAAGCCTTGAAGATGCGACTTCTTGATATGAAGGGAAAAATAACCGCAGCCTTCCAAATGGAGGTCGACATCATCTTTAAAACAGGCAAAACTGGCAACTTCTTAAAGAATACAGCTATCTTTAAGCAATTGAGAAACGACCTCACTGGCGTAAAGATATGGGCGAAGGCTGCTACCTGGGCAGATGTCTTCGCAGGACCGCTGTTTGATGCAGCAACGGTTGCAGTTGGTGCTTGGCAGCTTTCAGAAGCCATCGAGAGCGGAGATGGATTTGCCATCGCCTCATGTTCTTTAAGCATTGCATCGGGTGTTGCTGGTATTGTAGGTTTTACAGTTGGTGCTTTAGCCACGGCTGGGTCAACGCTAGCTGCTGTCGCAGGTCCTGTTGGAGCAGTTGTTGGTGCTATTCTGGGCATTGCATCTATCCTTGTCGAAGTCGCTGCAACAGCTTATGTTAATCCTTACACCGCGATTAACAAGGACATCGACCTGATCAAAACCTTGACTACCAACTCACAGAAACAGCTGGATATCAATATTGAAAATCTCAACCTCCTTTTTTCGAAACAAACCAGAATAGACTTTGAATTTTCATGGGTATTTCAGTCCAATGAGGGTCTTATGTTGGAGTACGTTCGGGGAAGAGGAGACGAAATGGATGTGCCTCTAAAATTCAGACTCAAGACTCCACCCAAGGAAGAAGACGGTTATATAGTGATCGGCAAGAACAAGGATTTTGACAAAGATAAATACCCTAAAACCTCTTTTGTTAAACCCACAGGTTTGATCAAAATTGGCTACGATTTCTATGGCAAAAACGTGGCGAAGAACTTTGAAGGGGTGACGATTTTTGTCAGCAGTAATCTCGTGGCGCAAACTGGTGGTGTACTGAAAGGAGTCGACATCGAAACTTTCAACGAGAAATACCCCAGTAAACCAGATAATGTAGTAATTGATGAAATGTACAACATTAGGCACAATCAAAAGGTCGCAGTGAGAACAGGGGGTGGAGACGATGCCATTCTTATAAACGGAATTTTCGGGCAACAGGACGTCACCGGAGACTTCATGCACATTATAGCAAACGGATCGAGTGCATCGATCGATAAAGAAACCGACATCCTCTCGTGCGAAGGAATGCCTACGGATAAGACAAAGCTCAAGTTCGAAATACACGGTGTATTTTTTGTTTTTGAGAAGGGTATTTTTGCCTTTCTTGTTCCCGAAAGAGATCAGAGCGGTAAAAAGATCAGTGGTCTTACGCAAAGGGGACACATTTTCGGAATCAAGATGTTTGTCGGTTCCCCATATAATGATGAGGTATATATATCAACAAATCACAATTACATCGTTCGCCAAACTAAAGGAAACAACAAGTACATCGTTGAATTTTCGAGCTGGAAGCTTTTTAAAATTATTATTGATGATCAGTCCAATGTGCCAGGTTTGGTGGTCATTAGGCCGTACTTGTTAAGGTACGAAGAATATGGGGAGGTAAAGAGTTCGTTTTTGCGTGTCTCGGATGACAGACGTACCTTGTTCGTATATGGAAAAATGAGAGGCAAACAAAGAGCGCCTGAATTATTTGGCCGAATATTATTTAACAGAAGAAACTTAGCACGTTACAATATCATACGCACAGAGCCTGAAAATATCCAGAAGTCACTGAATGAATTTCCCACGTGGTCTTCACAGTCTTATGAAGGTCCCGACAATTTCAATTCTGGCAAGGACTATCATTATAAATTTGACCATGACCTTCGGTCAGGTGATTGTGGTGTTTTTAAGGTATTTCTTCACCCGCCAGTAAAACAACTGGGAAAGTACGGGAGCAGCATGTACAAGACAAAGCATTCAAACGACCTTCTTATCTTGACGACGGCCTTTATTGAAAAGTGCATACACAAAGCAAGGAGGGCAGTTTCTTTGGTTCGCAGTGGTTCTAACTTGAGCAACGCAACATGGACGTTACGACTGGAGGCAGCTGATGATCTGGACAACAATGAATGTCCTGGTAAATTTTTGGAACTTGACATACCAGACTTTGAAAAGGTGATGAAAGAAAGAACATCTGGAGAACCTCGACTGGTGGTTGATCTTTACCGCGAAAAGCGCAGTTACATCAATATTGCTATAGAATTGGAGAAGCTGAGCAATCGACAGGATTACCATCTTAACAAGAATCTGGCTGGTACCTTTGGGATTCCACAAGTTGTCGTTTTGGGGATACCAGTAGACGATAAACCGTGGACCCTGTCCAAATACACCATCGACATGAAGGGAGGGCAGAAGTTGAATGAAGATTCTATCGTTATCACAAAAACGCTCCTTGCCTGGCTGAAGGGAGCAAGGAGAAAGATTATGTTGACAAAAAAACAGAGAGGTATATGGAAACTGGAAATCATCTTACAGGACGGTGACGTTACTCATGAAGTGACACTGGAAAATATTGAACGCATTGACTACGAAGAACCTGAATTCAATAAGAAGGAGGTCCTGAGAGAGCCTGTTATCTCTGATCTGGCCACTGAGACGGAGAGTCCAGTAAATCTGATCACCCGCATCCAAAAGCTACTTCGCTCCAGTGCCATGCAATGGGCTGCAAGGCCATCACAATGCGACTGACACAGCTAAATAAGTCAATTTGTATTGTATAATAAGGTGACAGGCAACAGGCCATCTTCAAGCTCTCCCCATACACCAGAATCTTCATTTTTTTGTTTTCTCATGCAACTGAGGCTTTTGATGTGTCAACTCACTGAGATTATAAAAAGCTATATTAGGCAAAAGAAAAATAATGAATAGTATGACTAGTATACCCAAAAATTAATGTGGAAAAAAGCAGCCCTGTTAAAAAACTGTTAAACCATTTTTCCGGTACAAATAAAGTTAAATCGAATTCGAATTTAAATCAGTTTACATGTACTGAGATAAACAATCTTGACACGTTAATAAAGTCATTATTATTATTATTATTATTATTATTATTACTACAACAACAAACGCATGTACATCCCCAAAATTTTCCATTATAATTCTCCTATGTGAACGAATTGAGAGAACATGAAGTTTACAGATCATCAAACACTGAGCTCCGTATCTTAGGGCTGTGTAATATTTAAAACATTAAGAAGAGATTGTTTAGTTAAATCAATACTGTATCAATACTTGGTTAATCGAGTATGTATTCTTGGTAAAGATAATCCAGCAAAGTAATTAAAAAAAATTAGGTCTGCAGTAGTACTGTAGGCTGGTTGAGGGTGATTTACCTCGCTTTCATGTTCCAAAAAACCTCGCTTTCATGTTGGGTCTCGATGTGACTTTGTGTATAGTAATTGTAATTAGACGATATTATAGTTTTTATTCTTATAATTAATAGATTTTATTCTTTCTTGTAAAAATTAATATAATTCAGCCTCTGGCTGCAATTTTAATTTTAATAAACTATCTATCTATCTATCTATCGATGTGAGGTCGAGGCTGAGGGGAAATACGTCACGGGTTGGTCATAGCAACAAGAACAAAAATTAACATTTAAAAAACATTTTAATCAATGATTAATCAAATTGTAAAGTTAGTGTTTAAAAAGCAGCTTGATATCCGTAAGGATAAGTTTCGAATGTGGTTGGATCAGCAACTCTTTTGTTGAACACTAGCTTGTAACGCTTGTATTCAGGATAAGTGTAATGCATGGTTCAATTTTACCTGTTACCATCCCCCCCCCGGGCAACCCCCGGGACAAGTCCAGCCCTTCGGGCCCGGGGGTGGGGAATTGTTTGAAACGGTTTTGTCCCGGGGGTAGGGGGGCGGGGCAAATCGAAAATAACTTCTCGTTTTTCTTGTGAAGCACGTCACTAGCTTATCACTTCTCAGTTGACACAATGGCGCCGGACCGCGTAGAGAAGACTGCCTATTTCCAGGGAAAATCTCTCGAATTTGTAGCAGACTGGTTGGAGAAGAATAATCTCTCGCAATTAAAATCTGTATTCAAAGGCACGTTTATTATAAATTGTTAAACGAAGGAGCGTTTGATGCGTACTCGAATGGATGGCCGTGGCGTTCATCACAAACATAGAAATATTTCTTCAGCGTATTTGTATGAAACAGATGCACGGCTTTATATTAAACAGAGATCTCAGTCCAGTGTTCTTGTGAAACAAGCTAAGAAAAACTCCTTTAAAATGCTGTCATCAATTTGCTCACCGGACCTCTTTTGTGCATGTACTATATTTAGAATAAAACACGCGGTGAAGAACATTTCTTTACTCGCCAGCCGAATGCCAGTGCGGTTAGACTTTTTTCTTCAGTTTTCTTTTTCAATGCAGTGTCCATGTTTTTTAATACTCTGTAATATCCTTCGTTCAGTAAACTCTACAAAAGCGTTTAAGTTCTTGTCAAAACGTCTGGTTGTGCTATTGTACGGAAATCAATTTTGAACACAAAACAACGTATTTGTGGTCGATGAGGAGTCCCGGGGGTGGGGAATTGTCTCTTTCTGCGTGCCCGGGGGTGGGGAATAGACCGCCAAGTAAGAAAAAAATGGCAAATCCCCGGGGGTGTGCCCGGGGGGGGATGGTAACAGGTAGAATTGAACCCTGCATAAATGTCATAGTTTTTGGCGTCACGCACAATTTGATGTGTTTTGATGACTTGGGTTTCTCTTGGTTTGTCCTGTGGTTTTTGAATTTCATCCAATACATTTTGGCGCATGACATCATAGTTTAATTGAGTCTTGCCCTCGCTATTGAGTCGGAAACCACGGACTTTGCATTCGACTTTTCCTTTCTTGGTTTTATACCCGTAATTCTTTGGGCCCGCCGACACGAATTCAACAATGTAATCATCGTCGTCTAATTCGTTGGTGAACTCGCCGAGGTAATCACCGAGAACAGGTTGAGGTTGATTGGGATCGTCGGTGTCTTCTAAGTAAACAACAGAATCGGTGTCGAAGTACAACACGCGTTTTCCTAATAATCGGAGGGCTTCGTAAAGGCGACTGCGTGCCCAACAGGTCGTGAAGGAGGCGACGAAGACGTTGAGGTTTGGAGAGATGGGGATGTCCTCGTCAAAGTGTTGAAAATGAACTTCCACCATGTTGTCATTGACGATGAACACTTGAACCCGGAGCTTTATGTATATATGGGTTTATTTACAACGTTGTATAACAATGTGAAATGTGTCCTTTTCATTAAAACCTTGATTTGGATCCAAACCGCTTTCTAAATCATCAAAGACTTGTTCCATGATTTCACTTTTTCCCCATTCACCCGCGTAGATGAACAAATGACTAAATGCTTGTGAGTACGTGTTGGATTCAATGTTTATGTACAATCGGTCTGTGTCATTCATGTCTGGTTCAAGTACTTGCGTAATACCGGTTTCTAATCCTTTTTGTAATTCCTTTTCAATACTTTGGTCTAGTTGAAAATGTCCGATTTGTTTCCAGCTGGCTTGGTAATGAATGACTTTGACTCCTCTTTTTTGATTGCATCGTTTATAAATAGGGATTAAGGTAAATTGAACTTTACCGGCGGTTTCCATGACTGAAATGAAATACAAATTGGACGTGACGGGTTATATAGTCTATTGTGTTCATTCCCGGAAAACACCCCACCGTTTCTCAGAAAACCAACCATTGTTTTCGGTCAACTTAATTTATTCATGCTTACAACACTGGTTCCAGCCAAGCCTTTACATAAGGATCACAACAAACAGGCGAAGCCGAAAGAGCTAGCGATTAAAAAAATAACACTAACGAATTTTAAAAATCTATCTACACGAGGCGGTAAAATTTGCTTTCCGGATGATTCTCCAACGTGTAGTTTTTCGGGTCACGGTAAATTTGGTACGATTTCATAATTTGATACTCCCGTGGTTTTTCTTGAGGGTTAGTGATCTCGGCGATGACATTGTCCCGCATCAGTTGGTAATTGAGGTACTTGGAGCCTTCCACATTAAGACTAAACCCCCGCACTTTGCATTCGGTTTTGCCGCCCGATTTCAAATATCCATAGTTCTTTGGGCCGCCACTGACAAATTCGGTGATGTATTCACCGTCTAATTCATCGTTTTTGTAAAAATAATACTACATGTCGGCCAACCCATTTGTTGATGGGTTCAATGGAGATTGCTCGAACTTGTTAAGTGGGTAGTTCAGACCACATTGACCTTTGGACCCAGGAACATGGAACCAGTTAGTAATGCTCTACCATTCTATTTTATTTATCTTACAATAGTTACAAGTACAATACTATCAAACTCTATTAAGCAGGAGTAGTGTAACGAGGTTTCCATCCTTTAACAACCAGATCTCCATTCACTAATTTTTCATCCCCCAATTCATCGGAGTTTGAAGCGAGAATAGTATCTGTGATGAAAATGTTGTAATGAATGAGTATATACTCAATTGGAGCCGTTCAGTTCCTTCTGAATCTTTTGTTGTTGTGTGGGTATATCCAGGCAAAGGCAATCTAGGTTGTCTCCAAAAACACTTTTTGTGGTCAATTATTCCTTTTCCTCAGATCCAAGGTTAACTATTTTATCCGGACACTCATCGGGTTTGACAGACTCACAACTCCAAGACTATTACTGGGTAGTTTAAAACAATCATTACAACAATAGTTTAGGAGAGCTCACATATTTTATTCACGTTCAATGTAGTACATTTTGATTAACTTGGGTTCACAACCAGCCTTGTTTGTTTGCTCCTTCCCCCTCCTTCATCTCCTCATCGTCGTCACTGTCTACCTCATCATCTTGATCTGTTGATTGTCAGTGTCTGTCTCATTTTCAATGGTCGCCTCATCTTCATCGTTTTCACCGTCTTCCTCTTCGGAAGTTTCCGCCTCCTCCTCTTCAGGCACCGATCGCCGACGGAAAACTCTATTTAATAAAAATTTTCTTCTATCAACCGCTGCCTCCATAGCCTCTTCACGGTCCATTCCTTCTTCTTTCATAAACTGATGCAAAGTTTTAATAATTTCTTCGTGCACTCAGTGGATCCCTTTTTAGACGATCATACCATTTGAGCAATTTTAGGTAGAGCCTTCTTAACTTTACCCTAAAATAAGGAAGCAGACGGTTGAACGCTTTGGCCTCAGCCACTGTTTGAGAAAACCCTTTTTCTTGGAACTGCTCCACCTGTTTGCTGTATTTCTGACAGAGATCCAGTTTGACTTCAGTTCTCAAAACTTCCCAGGGGTCTTGTTCTTCTCCTTGTCCTCATGTATGTTATCATTGTCTTCAATGCCTTCACTTTCGTCTATGTTCTCATTTTCTTCATTTTCATCAACTGAGGGAGATGGTGGAAGAGAATATGGAAGCATGTTTTCCTGTTGTTCTGGTTGGTCTTCCGTTTGGTAAGCTAAACGACAACTCTGTTTCTCGTGTCGGTCGCGATTGTCACTACGACTAAAGGGTTTTTGACAATATTTGCAAAGATAGGCCATGAACTAACTCCTGAAAAGACATTCGTTTACAACTCCCTTTTAGTAACTCATAACGAGTTAGTTAATGTGGTATGAGGTATGTGGTAGAGTGAGTTACTCATAATAGGTTATACGCATGCGCAAAATACGTGCTCATTCCTCCTCCTCACAACTCCTCATTTCCTCCTCACCGCTCCTCATTTCCTTGTGAGTTATTTATGTAAAGGGTTGATTTTTAAACCGGTTGTAAGCAGGTTGCACCAGTTCAGAGCAGTTTCTACCGGTTTGAAGCGGTTACTCGATCTAACCATCTCATTTACTCCTCACTTCTCCTCACTGCACATTTTTGGTGCAACACCAAAATGTGCAACATCCCTCATTCCTCCTCCTCCTCCTCCTCACTACGCATTCTGGCGTTACGCATTTTGGCGTTACGCATTCTGGCAGCATTTTGGCGTTACTCTATAAAAGCAAGATAATAAACCATACATGAATTCAGTTTTCAGCAACTCAACATGTCCTACACTTGTCAATATTGTGGAAAAACATTTGGACGCAGATATGATAGAGATCGTCATGAGAAACGAAATTGTTGGAAACAGAAACAACAAAGAAAAAGGACCACTGATCATCGTATTTCAACCCGCAATCGGGGTATTCTTCAGTGCCTAAGTCCTATAGTATTGGAAAAAGTGAACCCCTATGATTATAACGATCTATCACAACGGTTTCTTTATAATCTTTATAATGCAATTTTAAGAGACTAAAGGAACAATGTAAACATTGTAGCAAAACACAGTTGTTCCCAAAACATCAACCATTAAGCTTAAAGTTTAACATGGCAAACAAAAATGAGGAAGTAACTGCGTAGTGAGGAGGAGGAGGAGGAATGAGGGATGTTGCACATTTTGGTGTTGCACCAAAAATGTGCAGTGAGGAGTAGTGAGGAGTAAATGAGATGGTTAGATCGAGTAACCGCTTCAAACCGGTAGAAACTGCTCTGAACTGGTGCAACCTGCTTACAACCGGTTTAAAAATCAACCCTTTACATAAATAACTCACAAGGAAATGAGGAGCGGTGAGGAGGAAATGAGGAGTTGTGAGGAGGAGGAATGAGCACGTATTTTGCGCATGCGTATAACCTATTATGAGTAACTCACTCTACCACATACCTCATACCACATTAACTAACTCGTTATGAGTTACTAAAAGGGAGTTGTAAACGAATGTTTTTTCAGGAGTTAGTTCATGGCCTATCTTTGCAAATATTGTCAAAAACCCTTTAGTCGTAGTGACAATCGCGACCGACACGAGAAACAGAGTTGTCGTTTAGCTTACCAAACGGAAGACCAACCAGAACAACAGGAAAACATGCTTCCATATTCTCTTCCACCATCTCCCTCAGTTGATGAAAATGAAGAAAATGAGAACATAGACGAAAGTGAAGACATTGAAGACAATGATAACATACATGAGGACGAAGAAGAAGAACAAGACCCCTGGGAAGTTTTGAGAACTGAAGTCAAACTGGATCTCAGTCAGAAATACAGCAAACAGGTGGAGCAGTTCCAAGAAAAAGGGTTTTCTCAAACAGTGGCTGAGGCCAAAGCGTTCAACCGTCTGCTTCCTTATTTTAGGGTAAAGTTGAGAAGGCTCTACCTAAAATTGCTCAAATGGTATGATCGTCTAAAAAGGGATCCACTGAGTGCACGAAGAAATTATTAAAACTTTGCATCAGTTTATGAAAGAAGAAGGAATGGACCGTGAAGAGGCTATGGAGGCAGCGGTTGATAGAAGAAAATTTTTATTAAATAGAGTTTTCCGTCGGCGATCGGTGCCTGAAGAGGAGGAGGCGGAAACTTCCAAAGAGGAAGACGGTGAAAACGATGAAGATGAGGCGACCATTGAAAATGAGACAGACACTGACAATCAACAGATCAAGATGATGAGGTAGACAGTGACGACGATGAGGAGATGAAGGAGGGGGAAGGAGCAAACAAACAAGGCTGGTTGTGAACCCAAGTTAATCAAAATGTACTACATTGAACGTGAATAAAATATGTGAGCTCTCCTAAACTATTGTTGTAATGATTGTTTTAAACTACCCAGTAATAGTCTTGGAGTTGTGAGTCTGTCAAACCCGATGAGTGTCCGGATAAAATAGTTAACCTTGGATCTGAGGAAAAGGAATAATTGACCACAAAAAGTGTTTTTGGAGACAACCTAGATTGCCTTTGCCTGGATATACCCACACAACAACAAAAGATTCAGAAGGAACTGAACGGCTCCAATTGAGTATATACTCATTCATTACAACATTTTCATCACAGATACTATTCTCGCTTCAAACTCCGATGAATTGGGGGATGAAAAATTAGTGAATGGAGATCTGGTTGTTAAAGGATGGAAACCTCGTTACACTACTCCTGCTTAGTAGAGTTTGATAGTATTGTACTTGTAACTATTGTAAGATAAATAAAATAGAATGGTAGAGCATTACTAACTGGTTCCATGTTCCTGGGTCCAAAGGTCAATGTGGTCTGAAGTACCCACTTAACAAGTTCGAGCAATCTCCATTGAACCCATCAACAAATGGGTTGGCCGACATGTAGTATTATTTTTACAAAAACGATGAGTTAGACGGTGAATACATCACCGAATTTGTCAGTGGCGGCCCAAAGAACTATGGATATTTGAAATCGGGCGGCAAAACCGAATGCAAAGGGCGGGGGTTTAGTCTTAATGTGGAAGGCTCCAAGTACCTCAATTACCAACTGATGCGGGACAATGTCATCGCCGAGATCACTAACCCTCAAGAAAAACCACGGGAGTATCAAATTATGAAATCGTACCAAATTTACCGTGACCCGAAAAACTACACGTTGGAGAATCATCCGGAAAGCAAATTTTACCGCCTCGTGTACGACAAGCGAGTGATTGATCGGGCCACGTTTAAAACTTATCCTTACGGCTACTTTCGCGGTTGAAAAACGTCACATAGAACTTTACGGAACGCTTGTATTATTTTCTGGTCGTCTTTGCTAGGTTTCGAAGTCGACCATTTTTATTTTTTGTTTTCTTGTAGATAGATTTTTAAAATTCGTTAGTGTTATTTTTTTTAATCGCTAGCTCTTTCGGCTTCGCCTGTTTGTTGTGATCCTTATGTAAAGGCTTGGCTGGAACCAGTGTTGTAAGCATGAATAAATTAAGTTGACCGAAAACAATGGTTGGTTTTCTGAGAAACGGTGGGGTGTTTTCCGGGAATGAACACAATAGACTATATAACCCGTCACGTCCAATTTGTATTTCATTTCAGTCATGGAAACCGCCGGTAAAGTTCAATTTACCTTAATCCCTATTTCTAAACGATGCAATCAAAAAAGAGGAGTCAAAGTCATTCATTACCAAGCCAGCTGGAAAAAATCGGACATTTTCAACCAGACCAAAGTATTGAAAAGGAATTACAAAAAGGATTAGAAACCGGTATTACGCAAGTACTTGAACCAGACATGAATGACACAGACCGATTGTACATAAACATTGAATCCAACACGTACTCACAAGCATTTAGTCATTTGTTCATCTACGCGGGTGAATGGGGAAAAAGTGAAATCATGGAACAAGTCTTTGATGATTTAGAAAGCGTTTTGGATCCAAATGAAGGTTTTAATGAAAAGGACACATTTCACATTGTTATAGCGGAACTCCTTTGCGGCCGAAGGCCGCAAAAGTGGAGCCCCATACCCATACTAAGAGGTATGCTGGTGATTTTTTATGGTCATGGCAAGCGGAATGGCTCGCGGGCGCGTGCGCCGTACATACATACATACATACATACATACGTACGTACATCGCATTTCATGACATTCTTACATGAGGCAATTTTCCCTGGAAGAGCAGAGACGAAGGAAAAGAGAAGGAGATAGAGATCAACAACGGGAAAGGATGAGAAACGGTCAAGCAGAGCGGAAACGAAAACGAGAAAGACGAAGGAACAGTACAGCAGAGAGATAAAGGCAACTAGAAATAAGACGGAACGGTACTGAAGAACAACGCCAGAGGAAAACTGAGAGACGCCGACAGAGAACTGTAAACATGTCGGGTACAGTTTTGTTGATTTTTATCTATTTGTGATTGGAAATAATTTTGTACCACCGAATAATTTACGTCTACGTTTTTGTTTTTTATTCTACAGATCATCAAGGGGAAAGAAGTCGTAATAGAGAGAGAACGGAGAAGAAATTTACGCCAAGGACAGCATGAAGTTACAAGGTGTTCAAAAAGGTAAAATCAGTTTCCTTGCTTTAGCAAAGTTTGTTTAACAAAAAAAATGTACTGTTACAAAAGGGAACTTTTCGTCAAAACTTAAACCGCACCTTTTACGGTATGTCATTTAATACTACTCGTAGAAAGTGAAAAAAAGAGGAAAAGAAACAAAACAAAACAAAACGAAAAAAGGGAACACAATTTGAGGGGGTAGTGCAAAGGTGATGGTATCATATTACAAGATTTCACAATATGGCCGCGCGCGTGACTGAGTGAGAACGAGAACACAATACCTTTTCAGCGTTAGAAATGAAAAGATAGGCTAAAGAAACTCGACTGCCGGTCCCGAATGCCTGTTAAGTGGAATATGAATGTCTTTATTGAGGAGAAATATGGATTGCTTTGGCCCGATGCTTTAATTGAACCAGCGTGAAGATCTGATTGCTGAGTTTCCCGGGTGAGTTTCTCGGAATTTTTCAATCATTTCACAGAATATTACGGTATGGGGAATTCGCTTTTATTTAGAAGGATCCCACTATCTCAACTCGCTTATCTCCAATTCCCCGTTATCTCGAACAAAGAGAAATTTGTCTTGGCTTTGGTCATAAATATAATATTTCCAGTTATTTACTTTTACGACGATAACCCGCTTTTCTCAACTTTGAAGAATACCAGTGTCTTTTGTTTTCACGGAGCAAAGTGTAGCCAGGCAAAGGAGGAAACAGCTTATGAAAGCATGCAATGAAGTAAAAGGCGAAAACAAGTACCAACGCGAATCGTCAAGATGTTAACTCATTGACTAACAAAAGAATAACAAAACAGGACATAATTGATATATGCCTCGTTCTTTTAAACTCTGAATCCAGTCATTGTTTACAATATCCTCGGCAAAACCCCTACCAAAATCCATGCAAGTAACGAATCGACGAAAAAGCACATCCTCATTTATGTATCTACTGAAGTAGGTCTTAAATATTTTTTAACCCTTATTCTGATTTCTGAATTGTTTGCTTGAATTTCAATAATTTTATTTGGCTTCACTTAAGCTCAAGACTTAAGCTTATGTGTGAATTAATTTTGTTTATCACTTATGAATTGTTTTCTTGAATTTCAATAATTTTATTTGGCTTCACTTAAGCTCAAGACTTAAGCTTATGTGTGAATTAATTTTGTTTATCACTTATGAATTGTTTGCTTGAATTTCAATAATTTTATTGGGCTTCACTTAAGCTCGAGACTTAAGCTTATGTGTGAATTAATTTTGTTTATCACTTATGAATTGTTTGCTTGAATTTCAATAATTTTATTTGGCTTCACTTAAGCTCAAGTTAAGCTTACATGTGTATGTGTGAATTTTTTTTGTTTATCACTCAATATTATGCATGGTTCAATTCTACCTGTTACCATCCTCCCCCTCCCCGGGCCTACCCCCCGGGATTTGCAATTTTTTTCTCACTTGGCAGTCTATTCCCCACCCCCGGGCACACAGAAAGAGACGATTCCCCACCTCCGGGACTCCTCATCGACCACAAATACGTTGTTTTGTGTACAAAACCTAAATGACCATATTGATTTCCGTACAATAGCAAAATCAGACGTTTTGACAAGAACTTAAATGCTTTTCTAGAGTTTATTGAAAGAAGGACACTACATGCATAATATAATAAAAACATGAACAGAAAACTGAAGAAAAAACTCTACCTGCACTGGCGTACGGCTGGCAAGTAAAGAAATTTTCTTCGCCACATGTTTTATTCTAAATATAGTGCATACGCACAAGAGGCCCATGAACAAATTGATGGCAGCATTTAAAGGAGTTTTTCTTACCTTGTTTCATAAGAACACTGGACTGAAATCTCTGTTTAACATAAAACTGTGCATCCGTTTTGATATAGAGTCTATTTAAGTGGTCTTATTATAAGTATAAACACACTGAAGAAATATTTCTTTGTTTGTGACGACCACCATTCATTTGAGTATGCATCAAACGCACATTCTTTCAACAATTTATAATAAACGTACCGTCGAACACAGATTTTAATTTTGAGAGATTACTCTTCTCTAAACAGTCTGCTACAAATACTAGAGATTTTCACTGGAAATAGGCTCCACGCGGTCCGGGGCCATCATATCAACTGAGAAGTGACGTACTTTACAAGAACAACAAGAAGTTATTTTCAATTTGCCCCCCTCCCCGACTCCCCGGGACAAGACCACTTCAAACAATTCCCCACCCCCAGGCTCGAAGGGCTGGACTTGTCCCCGGGGTTGCCTGGTGGGGGGATGGTAACGGGTAAAATTGAACCATGCATTAGTTCAGAAGGCGACTGCAATTTGCCATTTTTTTTTCGATCTCAGTTAACCTACATGTATGAAATAAAAGCACTGCATTGTGGAAAGTGCTTCTTACTATTTGTCACTCATAATGGAATGTTCATGTTTTAGAAAGTTTAAATAATTACTGCATGCATTTTTTGGTTTTCTCAAAAATCATTGTATTCCCAAGGGGGGGGAATCCAGATGTAAGCAAAGGATTTTTTTATGCAACTGACATATTTGTACTGATGTGTTTTTGCTTTCTAAAGGCAATCTGGCTTGTTTAACTGACAATTGTCTGCTGGGATTAGTTAGAACATGTTTGATTAATTGCAATTGGCTCTTTACTGAGTTAAGCAAAGGAGACTGGAGATGATTGAACATCCAGTAAACTTAAATGAGGTCCTGCCATTTTGTTGCTCATTCGATCGATTGATATTCAAGTGCTTTACCTTACCTGGATTACCCAATGAACTGTGCAAAGGGCGGAAGACAATTACATGTAACCACTTTTTAGACAAATGGCTAAAAGAGTTTGGATAGCTGCAAATGAGGGGTTCAGGCGATGATTTATTAATTATTTGTTAGGATTCCACAAAAGCTGGAAAGAAGAACACTTTCACGGGTGGATGCAAAAATTTCCAACAATGGGTCTTGTACGTCTCATGAATCAGGTGGATCACAAAAGTAAAGCAAAGTATAGCTTCGGCAACAACATTTCAAAGCGGGAAGTGACAATGCTAGCAAAGTGAATGACGACTCCCTTAATAACTGACATTGAGTATAATTACTATTCTGTTCACCCATTCTTTCTGTTCATTAATGTCACATTGGTCAAAAATTGCGTTGTGAATGCTTTAATAATGTATGTTACATACAATAATAGTTATTTGATGTTGTCAAAAGAAAAACAATGAAGTTAATATTATTTTAAGGATGAAAGTAATTTGACAGGCGCTCGTTCTCATGAATTTTGCACTCCAAGAACTGAAAATTTTCTTCAATTGATGAACTTAGAGTTGAGGAGGGGAAAGAAAACAAAGATGCTCCAATGAAAGTCTAATTTATTTGAATTGTAACTACAGTGTACCTTTTATTTGCAGTCCTCTATCAGGCATTTAAGCCTCGACTTTTAGTGGCCCTGGTCAGTTTTAAATCGCCACTGGCGACTGGGCGACTGCCATTTTTTAGCCCTGAATGTTTTTTTTTTTTTTCACTGATCCTTTTTTTCTGTTCTAGGCATATATGCCAGCAGTGATCAGTGATGCAGCATTTTCTTACAGTGAAGTTAAGGTACGTGGAAGATATCAGTTAATATATAATTAGCCCAGCTTACGTATCTAATTGTTCAGTAAATTGAACTGGATTGAATGCAGTGATTGGGTTAATTTGGGTTCGGTAGTTGAACACAATTGATGACCAAAAATATGCCTATATATACAGCTGTGTTTGATTCCATTCAATTTCTGAACCCAGTCAAACAAAATTAAACAGTTTTAAAATCATTCAAGTATATAGATTTAGCCAAGCCTAAAAGTGGAGCTCCAATTTTTATTTGGCAATCCTATTATTCACAATGGAAAATAAAAATTGAACCAAGGATAAAATTGAACCACAACATTTACATGAGTGTGCCATCAAGACTTCCATTTGGGTGGCAATGAGAGCCTTTACATCTGGACTTAAGGGAGGAGACTCTTAATCACCATATTGTTGCTGTGGGAAGTTCCTCAGAACCATCATATCTTGGAAACCCTATTACTTCCACAGATAAGCTGCTTGGCCACGTTTGTTTTATGGGAAAGGTTTTCAAGATTTTCAAGTCACAACCATATTCAGCATGTCATTTGACCTGAACAGGAAAAATGCTAAAACTCAAACAGCATACAGTTCTCGCTATTGTAAACATTGCGAACATTTAAAGATTATCAGGATGCAAAATTTTAAGCAACAGTTTCTAGAAATTTGCTTTATTATGAATATAAAAGTTGTGATGGCACAAGCACATATCTTTATACATTTTTGTGCTGTGGTTCTTCTATTCTTTGTAAAAACAGTAATTGCATGCTTCAGATTGTAAAGAAGTGTGGGGCGATTCGCAAAAAAGTCGGAACTTTACTAGTTTCCTCTTAGTTTTACTGATTTTCGTTTTAATGTGCAGTTGCATGGGACTGGCAGTAGCTATGCGTGCACAATGTTCAGTTGTGGAATTCATATGTTCTTCTTCATTACTTCACCAATATAGTGGCAGGAAACGCTGTAAACAGCGTATGACAGAATACCATCCACAAAAATCCCTTAGCAACAATGCGAGATTTGTAGTTAAGAATCTCCACTCCTCAAGTTACAAAATCCTGTTTTCACGGTGATGTGAGATTTATCTGGATGGCAATATGGTTAATTACAGGGGGGTAACTTAATGCAGAATGAATCAAATAGTTACACCATGTTTACGTGATACCGGTATGAACTCACCCAGGTATGGCTTGCACTGTTACGAGATTTTGTGTTGTAATCATATAACAAATACAGAGAAGCAAGAGGGAACTGGGGTGAACTTGTAGCAGAATGAAAAGCATACAATGAACTGGTGTCATGCAAACACCCCCTCAGACTAAAGTTGAGCAGCTCTCAAGAATGTTTAACAACATCCTCAGATAACCAGGGGCAGTAAAACCCTGATTTCATTAAAACAGTGTAAACTCAGACTGGTGCAATTTTGTTTACATGAGACCAGTCTGAAATTCAGACTGGCATAAGTATTTACATGAGACCAACCATCTTGAAAAATACAGTTTACCTTACATCCACTTGGATTGCTTCAATGCCACTTATTTAAATGCACATGCTCAAAACTGAAAACAAATACCGTAAACTGCCGCTTATAAGTCCACCTACTTACAAGCCCCCCCCCCCCCCCCCAGCTATAGGCCCATCCACCTGTAAACAAAAAATACATCCGGTAATATGCCACCCCCCCCCCCCAGATATAAGCCCTCCTCTAGTTTTCCCTGTTTCCTTAATATCAAGCACTCTCACAGAAAACTGCAAAGATTAACTCTGAGCTTCTGTTTTGTTATGTTCCGGTTACGTTCGCGTTGTTGCAGTTTTGATTTTGTTGTTAAAATTGAAGTGAATTCGATTTATTGTGACATTTCAAAGGTTAATTACAAACTGGTACATTAAAAACGTATTTCGATCAACACTGCTGTGGCTCATTTTGTAACGTTTTTCTTATCCCGCTTATAAGCCCCCCCCGGATATAAGCCCCTCCATTTATAAGCCCACCCAAAACCCCTTACAAAGTTGTATCAGCCTAGGGCTTATAAGCGGCAGTTTACAGTGTCTTAAAACATTTGGGGTAGTTTTTCATGCGAGCGTGCATGCTCAGTGCATGACACGGCATGACATAATGCCAATTTTGTGAATTGTGTGCGCAGTATGGATGCGCAGAAAAAAATTGCGCAAATATCCTTAGAACCTCCCTAAAGCCACGGGCTTACTTTTGGCAACTGAGGTAATTAAACTCTGCTTTGTTTCCCATACAGGTTTTTATTCCATCAACCTGATGTCAGAAAAAATATGGCAGTTTATTGTAAGGCTTTGGTTAATAAATTTGTACTCTTAGCTACATGTATGTTCCCAGGCAGACATTATCAATTGAAATAAAAAATTTTAAGAGCAGTTTTGAAATAAGGTTTTATATTTTTGTTTTTTTTTTTTTGGTAAATTTTGATGTTGGTGATTAGTTTGACTGTATCCACATACACTTCATGTTCCCTCAGTAACACATCCATACACCAGTAGCATTTCAGTTATTTGGGAGTAACCCTACCCCCCCCCCCCCCACACACACACAAGCACACACACAACTAACTTCCCAGGAATAATGATTCAGACTTATTTACTTGAATTCACTTGACAGGGAAAACTATTTCAAATGATGGATTCACCACAGTCTGATCCCCCCTTGTCAGTTCATTACATGACAGGTTTCTGACTATCCTGAAATGATTTATGAAGAGGCTTTTCTTTTTGTTTCTCTTTGCTACCAGATTATGACAATCAGTAACATTGCTCATTGGTGACATTAGATGCAGTGTAAAGGCTAATGATCAAACCAAAAACAAATTCAACCACAAGATTTACTACCATCACAGTCAGGGGTAGTAACATAGTGAGTCATAATCTGTGCATCAAATAAAGTCACTAGTGGTTACTGGACCATTTGTTATTCGCGTTGGCAACACTGTTAGTCACAAATTTTTAATTGACTGATTGACCGATTTATCAACTAAGTGGTGGAGTGGTTGATTCATGACTGATGGGTACTTAAAGAGATTGATTTTAATATAATAGTCCCTGGGCATCAATGAGAGTAAACAAGGTACATTGTTATTCCACTATAGCATCAGTTTATCATATAAGGGGGAAACACATACATGAGGGTATGAGTGTATTGCACTGTAGTGTCCCGGTTTCAAATCACTCATTGAATAAATCATTTAAAATGATAGGCAAATATTGTAGTGGAATAATAAATATCATTCAGTGGTTTTACAGATAATGGTCAAGGACATTTTACCGGTACTCATTGCTCGCATTTTTCCTCGCTCTATACCACACAACTTATCTGTCAAACCACTGAATAAGGTGGAGGTATATTTCAATTAGTACCTTTATGTCTATGCAATTTGACAACTCTGCAAAAATGTAAATAAATTAAACCGTAGACTTGTGGCAGAGAAAAGGCCGAGGTAAGGTGAACAAAAATAATTATTGTGCCCAATATTTAAGTTTACAACCTAAAACTGGGGCTTATTTAGAATTTTGTAAAACAGGTTCATACCTGCCATCCATCCCCATTTAATGGGAATTGTCCCAATTTTGGAGTTTCAAAACCTAAAAAAATCGGGACATTCCGATTTTCCAGGAAAAAAAAGACAATTTGGAACTGGATTATTAAAGATTGGCCTTCAATTGGTCTTTTTTTGACTTTTCTTTTGTTTTGTGCAATACCTGTGGTGCTTGAGACCATTAAACAACACCTGAGAATTCTAATGCTAAGACAGTACAGTACAGGCAATATTTTTAAAAATTAATGCAAAAACCCTAGAGCATCCTAGACCCTGCTCAGTGTTGGGGGGCAGTGGGGGGGGGGGGGGGGGGCAGGGCACTACCCCAGGACTGGGGTGAGCATGGGGGGGGGGTGGTCCCTATTTCTGATTTTATAAGGTTGCCAGGTATGCAGATTCTAATTTGATGAGAGGTGTATTTACCTAAACTATAATATTGCTGTCAGGTACCACTTGAGATAATAATAATAATAATAATAATAATAATAATAATAAATAAAATAATAATAAATAAAATAAATACTAATAAATAAATAAATAAATAAAAATTGGAGTTCCGCTTTTAGGCTTGGCTAAATCTATATATTACAACGTTGTAAATAAACCCATATATACATAAAGCTCCGGGTTCAAGTGTTCATCGTCAATGACAACATGGTGGAAGTTCCTTTTCAACACTTTGACGAGGACATCCCCATCTCTCCAAACCTCAACGTCTTCGTCGCCTCCTTCACGACCTGTTGGGCACGCAGTCGCCTTTACGAAGCCCTCCGAATATTAGGAAAACGCGTGTTGTACTTCGACACCGATTCTGTTGTTTACTTAGAAGACACCGACGATCCCAATCAACCTCAACCTGTTCTCGGTGATTACCTCGGCGAGTTCACCAACGAATTAGACGACGATGATTACATTGTTGAATTCGTGTCGGCGGGCCCAAAGAATTACGGGTATAAAACCAAGAAAGGAAAAGTCGAATGCAAAGTCCGTGGTTTCCGACTCAATAGCGAGGGCAAGACTCAATTAAACTATGATGTCATGCGCAAAAATGTATTGGATGAAATTCAAAAACCACAGGACAAACCAAGAGAAACCCAAGTCATCAAAACACATCAAATTGTGCGTGACGCCAAAAACTATGACATTTACACTTATCCTGAATACAAGCGTTACAAGCTAGTGTTCAACAAAAGAGTTGCTGATCCAACCACATTCGAAACTTATCCTTACGGATATCAAGCTGCTTTTTAAACACTAACTTTACAATTTGATTAATCATTGATTAAAATGTTTTTTAAATGTTAATTTTTGTTCTTGTTGCTATGACCAACCCGTGACGTATTTCCCCTCAGCCTCGACCTCACATCGAGACCCAACATGAAAGCGAGGTTTTTTGGAACATGAAAGCGAGGTAAATCACCCTCAACCAGCCTACAGTACTACTGCAGACCTAATTTTTTTTAATTACTTTGCTGGATTATCTTTACCAAGAATACATACTCGATTAACCAAGTATTGATACAGTATTGATTTAACTAAACAATCTCTTCTTAATGTTTTAAATATTACACAGCCCTAAGATACGGAGCTCAGTGTTTGATGATCTGTAAACTTCATGTTCTCTCAATTCGTTCACATAGGAGAATTATAATGGAAAATTTTGGGGATGTACATGCGTTTGTTGTTGTAGTAATAATAATAATAATAATAATAATAATAATAATAATAATAATAATAATGACTTTATTAACGTGTCAAGATTGTTTATCTCAGTGCATGTAAACTGATTTAAATTCGAATTCGATTTTCTTGATACTACACCACCTTTTCAACAAATGATCAAAGTTTATTTTCTCACTGGTTTCCTAGCAACAGCTGTCACCATAGCAACGGTAATGGACAACCCCTCATTTTAAATAATGTCGAATATCTCGAAAACTAGTCAGACACTTTATGACGAAACTTGAACTATTTGAACTACTCAACCTACACAACTTGTACGCGAAATTAGAGAAAACTCTGTAAAAGCGTTTTCACGTAAATCGTGATTTATTTTTTACGGGCTGATTTTGGCCATTCCTGCAATTTTCTCCAATATTTCAAGAAAGATAAAACTTAACACTTTCTCTTCTCAGTTGAAGGATCTTTTATGATATCAAAACATTCTTAATGTACATTGAGCTTCCTAGGTGGCTGCGATTTTAAGATATTTATATTTAAAAACTGCTAAAATCCAGCACAAATCAGCCAAAAAGTCCGTAATTTGCATAAATAGAAATATTTCTAAACTGCTCTTACAGATTTTTCTCTTAAATTGATTGACGTTAGAATAATAATTCTTTTTGATGAATGCACGAGAGGACACAAGCACAGCGTGAATAACCGTGAAATAGACCGGGAAAAACAAAATAATACAGTGGAACCCCACTTTACGGACACCCGCTTAATACGGACACCCCGGTATTACGGACAGTTTCGTTGGTCCTGACGTAAACCTCATACATTTTCTCTTAAATTAACCCGCTTAATACGGACACCCGTTAATACGGACAACGGACACTTTTCCGTGTCCCGAGTGACAAAATGTCATACATTGTCAACCCCGCTTTACGGACACTGTGTATCTGTGTACTGTTAATTTTCATTGTCACTATTATTTGCTAATTGGACCCTGGTCAAATAATGACAGAATTTGAAGAGTTAAAACAATTTTATTACAAAGAGAAGCTCAATAGCGTGACTTCCGGTGTTCGGCCCTTGTACGTGAGTCCTTTAATATGGTTTTCTGGCTGCTGTTCCTATTCAAAAGTTTTACTTCCTTTGCCTTTTGCTGTAGCCATCGCTTGTAGGCTTCTTCCTCTTTGATGTCCTTTGCTTGCCACTTGTATCAACAGCAGCCTCTGTTCGAACTGCTGGATTGTTATCGACGTCTATTAATTGTTCGAGTAAATCCACGTGTTTGTTTGGACCATCAAATATATAGACACACGGTATTTCCATACCAAGACCTCCACCTCGATTTACTGCCTTTCCACACACTTCAACCAATCCTCGGTTGGTAGGCTTTGAAATAAAATGAGTGACTATTCCAGTGCGGTTTTTTGTGTTTGCGAGGTGATATGGAATGTGGCCAATAACTCGACTCTCTTTTAGCACCGCGACTGCGTTTTTATCCTCGGCGTTTTCTGGCTCTGGTTGCAAAGGTAAAATTTCACCGCATGTAGGAGTCCACCAGTCCTTGTAAACATGAAATCCTCTTATCCAGGAAGAAATTTTCACGCGTTCGGTGATCGTCCATACTTTCCAGTTCTCAAGAGAAACCGACTAGATCGAATTCCAAAGTGTGAGGTGTGAGGTGTAATTAGCCAGTTAATTACACCTGAAAGTGCCTTTGTATTTCGTTTAAGTTGCGGCAGTTGTAAGTGACAGCTTGTCAGTGTTCACAAGTTACCGTGAACCTTGTAGCGTGCCGCCACAGTCATTGCATCATGGCTTCACGTCCTTCAGCTAAGCGTAAAAGGAAAGATTTTACTGCTTCTGAAAAGGTTCAGATCATTGAGTACAAAAAGGAAAACCCAAATGCTAGTGTGCGAGCAATTGCTGGGAAGTTTGTTTGCGGCAAATCTCAAATTCAGTCTATTTTAGCGAAGGGCAATGAAATACTAGAGGATTACAGCGCAAACAAGAATGCATATTCTAAACGGGCCAGAGTATCGCCGATGAAAAATGTAGACGAGGCAACGTACGAGTGGTACCAAAAGGCAAGAACCAAGAACATTCCAGTTACCGGACCAATGCTGCAAGAAAAAGCCAAACGAGCGAGTGAAGAGCTTGGAGACTCAACATTCAAAGCGTCTAATGGATGGCTGGACAGATTCAAGAAAAGGTACAACATTACAAGCAACATTACAAACCCCAGAAATTAATGAAAAAAAATTTTGATGAAGATATATAATGGGGTATATTAACAGCTAAATAGGTGGAACTAGCCAAACTACGACGAGTGAAAGTGGTGGAAAAGTGGGTCCTCCTGGCCCAGGTGGGCCTCCTGGCCCTGAGGGTCCTCCTGGACCGAAGGGTGATAAAGGCCCTGGAGGACAACAGGGTCCTAATGGTCCAAGAGGAGAAAAAGGGCCCGCTGGACCACAAGGTCAGGAGGGAGCACAAGGACCACGTGGTTTAAAAGGTGACAAGGGCGATAAGGGCGACAAGGGCGACAAGGGTGATAAAGGCGATAAAGGTGATCCTGGGTCTCAAGGTAGTGTCAGCGGTTCTGCTGATATTGACATGCAAAACAAGTTCGATATTTTGCGATTAAAAAGCAACCCTTATCCTGTCCACGGTGATCTGACAAAGGTAATAAACTATCAGGACACGAGAAATATCTTTCTTTCGAAAAAGGAAGGTGGAAAGATGGAAGCAAGCATTGATATGAACAATAATACAATCTACAACGTTAAAGACCCAACACAGGCAGATCAAGCCACAAACAAAAAATATGTCAATAATCAACTTGAAAAAAAACTGGATAAAGGATCTGATATTGATATGAAAAAAAAATCAATTATCAATCTTGATCTTCCATCAAACCAAAGAGACGCCGCATGTGTCGAGTTTGTTAACAACAGAATTGATGACATGACACAAAAAAAGTTTCTCAGAGTTGATGGCACTAACAATATGACTTTTAAAGTAATTATATACGCTTACAAAATGATTGCACTGTTTGCAACTATTTGTCATTGGTTTCTTGAACTTCTCACTCCTCCTGATATTAGACAAATACGATACATTACTCGTGAGTGTGTTTCAAAAATAATGCCCCCAACTCGTGAATGTGTTTCAAAAATATCGTTACCAACTCGTGATGAAGATGGATACCCGATTTCAGGCCAAGATGTGGTTCCGTAATACGATTTTCATCTCTAAGTTGACAACTTCACCAACAGACAGGAGTGCTCAACAGAGCCAATATACAAAATATCCGCTCCCCAGGCTTTTCTCTGCTGGCTGGAAAAATTTATGTTCTGGCAAGGCCCTTGCTGTTGAGGGTCCTTCAAACGGTTGCTTGATCGCGTAGTTTTTATTTAGGAAAAATCCTGGCTGGTAACGTGTGTTTTTTTCAGTGAGAGCGGTCGAGTTTTGCAATGTCTCCTGGGAAATATGTCAACAGGCTATACATGGCTGGTAAACACACCTGGCGCACACTCCGGGGATAAAAATACCTAACTGGGCGCGACGACAGGCGACGCGACGACAGGCTTACAATCCTTTGTTTGTGTGGTGAGGTGTGCATTAATAAGGGACGGTTTCGGAGGATGGTAGGCCTATGGCGCGACATGTTGCGAGTTGATTTTTTGCGTTATATCTTTCAACTTTGTTATTTGACAGCTGTCAATCGATTTGGAAGCACATGAGGAGTTTCCCTCATCTCACCTGCGAATTCAAGGTCAACACTAACCGTCTCTGGAGAAATCAAAGTTTCGCTGTTTCAGTGTTTGTTCTGAGGGCTTTTGGCGTGCTTCTATTGTTCTATCGCAGTGTTCGCGTTTCTAATTTTATTTTTTAAGGAAAGGTAAGTTTCTTTTCCTTTATCGCCAATTTACGTGGATAAGTTTGAATTACTGTTCCGAATTCGCGATCTGACTGTATGATTGATTTCTTCTCTGGTGCTGTGCGCCCGCCATTTCTTCAGGTCAAACCAAGTGCTCATTCTACCGTAGGAAGAGAAGTCTACAACAAAGGTAGGAGTCATCACATCTTGCTAAAAGTCGATAATTTATTGTAGAGCAAACATTTACATGGTCGTAACTTCTTTCATCTGTTCTGAAACCGTGTGTCTGGATGTACTGTAATTTCAGGGTATGTTCTCATTCGAATCCTTTCAAAATTGGTTACCATTGCACCCTATACATCTCGTTTCGACGATATCTTTTAAACACAGGCAGATGTTAAACGTTCGGATAAGCTATCTGAATTTTAGAGGTGTTTTATGGAGGGAGGAATAAACGGGTTATCTACTTTTTATGTAATAAATTACTGGCTAAAACTTCAAGGCTCTCCAGGCGGGATTTCACTCAGGATTTTGATACAAATCACATTGCGAGAATCAGACATGTACGCCTAAGAACATAAAAAAGTATTTCTGGTGAAAAACAAATCTTATTCCCTGATATTTTTGCCTTAGACCCAGACTGCGGGCATATAATTATGCTAAAACTGTTGTCCACCCATCACGGAAAACAGAAAACGGAAAACGGCTAAGTGACTAAAAGCCAAAACACACCATTTCTGTACTTTCCTGGCAAGAATCTGCGCAATTTCATTTTATGGGATTTCGAGAAAAGTCGCATGTTTCTCTCCGCAGGGTGTCTCGAAAACTCAGAACTCGTAAACACAGATCTCGAAAACGCAAACCCTTCAAAAACGCCATCTTCCAAAATTCGGACAGACTGAGTGATCAATATTAGCCTATACCAGGAGCATAAATTAAAATATTCTTACAAGGGCTTTTTTACCGTGACAGACATTTTTCACTGTTATGTAATGGCTTGCAAGAGCACAGGTCCGAGAATGTTAACATTTATGAACTATCGGTCACCGAGCCCTGCTGGTTGAGTTTTGTAGAGTTTGAGATCTGCGTTGTTTCGAACCTCATCGCGCGCGTGGGACTGAGTTTCGCCACATGCGGTAAACATTATATAACATTAAAAAAATATCTGCCACAGAAACGATGTCCCTGATAAGAATATTCTTTGAAAGATTGAGTTTTCCAAGGGTCTGTTTTTTCATGGTCTGCGTTTTCGAGACACCCCTCTCGCAAGCGAACACCTCGCCATGGCTGTTGCCGGATGTGCGAATAATAACCGCTTTTACAAGCGAGTCTATCTTTTCGTCGTGGGTCGAGGGTAACATTTTCCCCCAATATTTGTAATTAATGAAGAAAAATCCAACCGAATTTAACCTTTTTAAGATACGAATTACACGTGGACATTAGATCTTTTTTTACGTGGACATGGCATGGTCCCCCAAAAAATATCGAATGGGGTGGGGTGGGGGGCGGGGGGGAGGGGCGGTGGTGTGAGATAGTGATTAGCACGTGGACATCCCAGATCGCTTTTGAAAACCTGATTAGTTTTTCAAGAATTACATTTAGAACCCACAGAAGCCAATATTGGATCTAAATATGGTATGGTTAGATTTCCCGTGTTACTGTATCACCACGAATTGAAATAACGTGAAAAAAAAAGCGAAGAAAAAGAACGATGTTTTTATAAGAACAAAATAAAGTGTTGACAGGCCAAACGCAGCTTATATGCTCATGCTAATGTGTTTCCTTGACCTTATAGTTTAGCTTTCACGAGTGTATCCCCTAGAGATTTTCCTTTTTGGTATGAGATTATAGGGGGTCCTTTGTATATTTCTCTTAGCAATGGTTGATTTTGAATTAAGTGCCATTTGCTCATAAGGATGTTCTAGAGATTAGGCACAGCCTGGTGGAATGTTGTAACGAAAGGCAGGCACTCTCTGTCTTTGATGAAATGCCGACTTCCTTGCACTGAATTTGACTTCCGACGTTATTCTTTCTACTAAACTGTAAGGGTAGTTTCTGGCACGAAGGCGTGCCTTAAATTGGTTGAGATTCTCAACGAAAGATTTCGATGAAGAGGTTGTTCTAAGAAGTCTTAGGGCTTCACCTTTGATAAACCCTAGTGGGTGACAGGAAGAGAAGTGAGTGTACTAGAAAGTCTCTGTCGGCTTAAAATGTCTGCGGATATCAAGGATTGCTTGTTTGTTGAATCTTTCACCTTTCCAGCAAGTTTATTTCTTTATCTGAGATTTAAGCCGTAAATTTAATTGTCGGGTGGTGTCTGTTTGCTAGGACAATAAATTCTTCCATTTCCTTTTTGTCAACATTCCACAGTGAGAATATGTCATCGATGTATCTTTTCCACTTTGTGTTGCTAAGCCTAATTATTTCCGTCTCAACCGCCGAGATAAAAATTTTGCAAAGGCAACTGCCATTTTTGTGCCCATTGCGGTTTTGTGGGTTTGGAGATAGTTTTTCCCGTTGAATTCAAAAGAATTCTCTTGGAGAATCAGCCTTAGAATTTCTCTGAGGGAGAGGGTTGGTATGGGGGTGTTTTCCCCGTAGAAGTTCTCATATGCTCTGCATACTGTGTTGATCCCCTCCCCTTGCGGGATATTTGTGTACAGGCTGGTGACATTTAAGGAAACCAAGAATGTATTCTCCGGGAGTTTTGTCCTTTCAATGAAGTTTATAAAGTCTGTTGTATCCTTAAGGGGTGTAATCCAACTGTCAAGGAAACTCTCTTAACAATAAAAATTTCTCGGGCAGAATCGGTCACATTAATTTCATTTTTTTCCCGGCAGAAAATGTCGACAAGTCACAGTAGCCATCGTTGTTAAAATTTTGCAAAATGCCTTGAGTCAGTTTACTAAGAACGAGTGTTTTGACATACATATGCCATTACTCCCGGCATACTCAATCGAACGTTCGGAAATCGAACTGAATCGAACTCAATCGAACTCAATCCATGGATTGAGTTCGATTGAGTTCGGCAATCGAACGAAATCGAACATCGAACTTTGTGTGAGAAATCGAACCCAATCGAACTCAATCCATTGGATTGTGTTCGATTGGGTTCGGCCACCGAACTCAATCGAACACAATCCAATTAATTAAGTTCGATTGGGTTCGATTGCCCAATTTTTTTGTGTGAGTTCGATTTCGTTCGATTGCGGAAATCAATCGAACTCAATCCATGGATTGGGTTCGATTGAGTTCGATTGAGTTCGATTGAAATTCAGTTCGATTGGGTTCGATTGACTATGCCGGGATTACTCAACAAGTGATTCGCAGCGGCAAATTGCAAAACAACGCTAGAGGAGTCGCGAGTTTTTAAAAATAGAATACCTGGTCGTGATTTCCGGTGTCGGTGATAAAACTCCTTTGTGTGTAAAACAGCATAAAATCGATATTTGCAGGCGCTTTCCTATATTGCAAGTACAGCAGTTTGTTTTGTTCGATTCGACTTTAGCACGACGTTTGAAACGAACTCTTGTCGTGCTACACGGCAATATTAAGACTTGCGCATGAATTTCGCCCAAAATGGTGTTTCTTAACCATATTTTCTATCCATTTGAAAAGCTAGCGTGAGACTAAATTTAATTTTCCCAAACTTCGCTTCATCGCGCCTTAATGATCGCGCTCTTTTCGCCAATCGTGGATTTTATTTAGCCTGTCGCGCCTACCGCGCCAGCTTGATAATCGTGTCATTTTGCCTTTCTAGCTTTTTGTGAACGCAAAGGTGCAAACGAAACATCGGTGTCATTTCGCGTTTTTTCGCGACTCGCAGGAAGGCATGTCGCAAACATCATTGCGTGTTTTCGCATGTTTGCAAAAACGTAAAAAGTTTCTGTCACGCAGTCAATAACAAAAGCATTTAAAAATAAACGTTATCGGCTTCTCCTTTGACATGGAATAGTCGAATAACTATATTATTTGGTGTAAAAAAGAAATATGTTTCGGCATCAAATCAACATTGCAAATTAAATCACTTAGAAATTTCTTGCAACTTGATGACAGCCACTCGAATGTCAAACTTCGACCCGGTTAATATGCAAATTCGGTTTTTGCGCTTTACAAAACATTCGCTTTCAAAACCCAACTTTCGCTTCCAAAAGGAAAAATCATCGACAGAAAGCTTTCCATGCCAAAACATTTCATGAAAAGAAACAATACATTTTCTTTTATAGCCTAAAATGTTCGTGCACACAAGTTTCTGTATACTGCATGTCTCGAAGCGCGTCTCGAAGCGCCGTGCCATCGCGCCAGCCGGCTCGTTTTCGTGGAGAAAAATAAGGAAAAAAATTAAATATCTTGCTAAATAAGTTCACATTTAACAAGTGACGAGTGCATTTTGATACTGGATAACCGCACTCCAGGTTAGGTTTGCTCTGATAGCACTTGAAGTTCATTCAAAACATTCCAGAACCGAACAAAATATCTCTCATTCTGCCTGTGAGCGGAAACGATGTAAAGAACAGTCAACAATGCTAGGATCAAGGAGCGCAGTAAAGTGTCAAAACGGCATATTTTAAATCACAAAATAATTGAGGAAAATGCGAAATGGCAGCTAATTAAATTAGAGCGCAGCA
>OZ024894.1:42916584-42954584 GCA_964017195.1 Siderastrea radians
CTTTAGTTGCTCTCGTTATGCTCTTTTACGTACCTCTCATGTTTTGGGGCATCAAGGATACGTGTTAGATAACAATTTATGTTGACCAATGAACTGCTGCTTCCTGTTTGGGTCGTATAACAGATTTTCAGTTAGTCAACCAGGAAGAAAGCAAACCCATATCCATGGCGGCACCAAGTTCTATAAAGGTGACAATAAACGAGAAAGAGGGCACCTTACCTGGAAACCGTGTCCGAACAGTGGGAATGTGCTTTTATAAACCTGTCAAGGATCTCGTCACTGACCGAACGAATAGACTGTGCAGAAACCCAGACAATGCAAAAGACACTTCGTGCATTGAAGTGCTCGACAGACAGCGTGTGAGAGCTATATTAAATAAAAGTGTTTCGAGCTTGCTTGCCTCATATTTCGATGAAGGATCAGTCAGGGAGCCGACATGGTAAGTTTTTTAAACTAATAAGTTCCTTAAATTTGTATTTTATGACCTTATGGAATAATCTGTGAACCACTGTTCTTCATTTTTTTTTAAAGCCTCCTTGAAGACGCAAAATGGAGTCGCGGAGACACCGGAAAGCCTGCAAAAGCTCACAAAGTGGCAATTTCATTTCACGTGGATCCTGCAAAGATAGACCTAATTCGTTATGACTTCCGATTATACAACGTGATAGTTGGAAAAATGTGTACTGACTAGCAACGATCTAGCAACGGTCGTCTTCAAAAATTCTTACATTTTTTCATTTTCCTTGTGTATGCAAAAAAATACCTGATGCATTTTCTAGGCGGCAAAGGATAGGAATCTGTCACAACAGTTTTTTTATTTAAATTATCTACCTACATTAGAAGTTTAGAATTGTGCACTTGATTAACAACAGCACTGAACCGATCAGCAATAAAACGCCTTTCCTTGCATTTTTCTTGTGTTATGTTCGAAATTTCAAATGGAAGCTGATCTGGGATTCTCCTGACCCCAGAGATCCGTTTCAGTCAAGAACGAATAAAACCTTCTTCGACGGTTTACAGAAGCTCCAGACCAAAGAGCGGAGTCACTGTTTGAGAGTAAGGGTTGTAAAGAGGTTAGAAGACATAGGACATATCTTCCTGTGGAGGTAACTTGAACGTGACGTAGTTATGCTAACTGGTTAATAGTTATCGGTGATAGCTTAACCAGTGGAGACGTGTTTGTAATTAATTTCTTAAAAGGTTTCAAAATATCAAAAACCAAACCGAAATATCAAAATATCGAAAACCATCCGAACTTCTTAATTTAACTGAATCCAGAAGCCATTATTTTTAAATTGGCAAGGCAAAAAAGGTGTTCGTTTCACTCGTAGAAAGCTTCCCGGGATTTTTTAACAACTTCCAAAAACCTTTTACGAAAATGTTCGTTGTCTTTTAAAACCAGTTGAGAAGTGTTTGTGATTTCTTAAGATGTTCCAAAACATCGAAACTTTTTAAGAGCGGATGTCTGAAATTATCGAGAATCGGGCGTCAGTCGTGAAATTTCGAATTTCTTTATATTTTGCTCAAGTAACCTCTATAGTGAAGTATTTTCAAAAATAACATTAAAAGTTTCAACAGCTTTTTATGTTTTTCGAAATCGGGCAAAGTTTGAAAATACGGCATATCGGCCTCCTTCGAATAGTGAAACTGGCGGAAAATAACACATTTTTATCTCGCTCGTACGTTAAAACGCAGCGTCGTCTGTTAATGAAACACAAACACAATATAAACACACTTTAGCTCTTTATAATACAGTAATTTTCTTTAGATAAGCTGTTCAAGTGAGAATGTATCGGCTGTTAGAAGAAAACCAGTTTCAGGTATTTAAAATAATAGCAAATTTCACCCAACTTCCACACTACAGAAACCCAATTGGTACGTGGATTTTGGACATGGAATAACAACAGGTTTGAAGAAAAACATTTGTAATTTACTGTGTTAAAACATTTCTGGCGGCAATGAAAATTTACACCGTCGAGAGACCAAAATGTGAAGGGTAGTTAGACACGAATCGCCGACTGAATTTATGACACAAACCGCCGACTGGCTACGCAAAGCAAACGGTAGCACTTTTCATTGAGAGAAATGCCGGAGAAAACCTTCGCAAAATTACTTAGGGGGCTTGCAGAATAATTTTACATAGTGTTTGCTGAAGCTAAATGCTGTTTTTGAACTACGATCAACACACGCACGTCTTGTTTTAGTACACGGATCGGTCGATCGAAACCGCAATTACATATGCATGACATTAATCTTACCGTGTTTTTAAAGTTATCCATTATCTGTCTGATAAAAATAATCCTCCACTCCATCGTTATGATTGGTACTGTAATAGCTGTAGCTTGCTGGACATATGAGAGCGTTGTTTTCCCGAAATTTGTCATCATTTAGCCGGAAACAAACTGACAAAAGTAGCATTGCGGAACAGTACCAGAACATATGTTGCAAGAACAAGATTACGTGACGCATGACATGGGCAAGGTTTATTGATGCAATTGCATTTTGTAGGTGTTAGTTTTTTGAGGTGCAAGCACAAAGTTCTACAGATATACTTTTTTTAAACCACCTTTTGATGGAAAAAAGCTATCATGTATTGATATCGCGTCGCTAGTTTTTTTTTTTTCTTTAACATTTCATTGCGTGGCATCTTATGTGGAGGGGGACAGGGGGAGCGGGAGACCGAGAGAAAAGTGGGCGGGAGGTGTACGGGAGGCGGGAGAAGAGGGGCGGGAAGCGGGATTCCCAAGGTGGCGGGAAGCGGGAGAAAAAGGGGAAAATTACCCAACATTGCGCAATACTTCGCAATCTAAAAAAATGCAAAGAGGCGGGAGCCAACAAGTACAGTGCGGGAACCGGGATTAAACGGTCGGGAAGCGGGTGGTTTACACTCCCTTTCCCTCCCCCCTCTTATGGCTATACAAGCATCACCCATGGTGATAGTCCTTGTTGGTGGACCCTGTGGCCCTAGTTTATTTAACCCAGTGAATGCTGAATGTGTGGCAATCGGCGAGTGTGACAAAAATGTCTACAGTCACCTCGTGTATTGTAAAATCAGCGACGACATTACAGTGGACAGTGAATCCGAGCTATTACTTACTCGAGCAGGTAGGAGGTTTACTGTTAGACATTGCAAATCCTAGAGAGCGATTTTTTATTTGGTCATTTTTGTAAATTAAATCGGCGTATTTATTTTATGCATTTTTGCGAAAGAAGAGTCTCACTTAAAATTAACATTGTGCCCACGACATTAATATTGAAATCTGTTTGGGACTAGGTGGCGTTGCAATATAACTGGCGGTGTTCGATCCCCACAGAGGTGGCTGCCCACAAGGGAAAATACTCAGCCCCAGAAACTCAATATGGATTTAAAAAGGCGCATTCAGCCCATGTTATGAGCGCCTTGTACAAGTAGGCTCGCGTAAGCATTTGTATGAATGGTTTTTTGTTCAGAATGAATTAGCCGCAATTTGTTTACGCGGTTAATCTGGTGTGCGCACTTTTACTAACTCTTTCATGTTCCTGGGGGAGGGGTGGCACAGAAAACCGCTGCTCAAACATACTTTCGTAACAGAAAACCGTTACCGCCGTGATAAAACAAAAAACAAAACAAAAACAAAAAACGGAGTCCCACTGTTCCCAAATCTTACATGGTTTGTAAGAGCTTGTGTCCCAAAAACTCGCGCTGCATTCAGTAAAACATGGTTTCTGAAATCTGTTCACAGCGGTTTATTTATCTAGTGTTTTAGGTACGCGAGTGTGCAATCGCAAACCGCGAAAAAAAAAAGGATTGTTCTCATTTCCCCGGCCTCTTGTGCGCGCTTGTAAAAACCATCTTGCACGAAATAAAACTTCTGTGAAAAGGCTAGGGGTTTCATTAAAATAGTTTTGGCCTTGTGAAATTCCATTAGTTTCCTCTCCGTGGACATTGTGAATAAGAAATGAACGGTCTGTTATTATGTTCTTCCGATTTCCTCATTTTCATGAATTATTCTCTGGATAAAAACCATTTTGGAAAAAAGATTCTTTATCTGCGTGATCAGTGTCCGTCAAATTTCAACACCTTAGGCTGCGGGCACTCTCTTTTTCCGCTCAGAGATAGTCGAGGAAAACGTACAAGGGAGCCGGCGAGCGCGAAATCGCCTATGGCATTGAAACGTGACGCGCGTGTGGAGCCCGCGCGAAAATCGCCGAACGCCGCAAACAATTTTTACGTGCACTCGCGGGTTGTTTTGGCTGGACTAGTCCTTAGCGGGAAGAGTAGACCGAGCAGGCCCTCTTTCCTCTCAGGAATAGTGGAGAGAAACGAATAAGGGAGAGAGCAAGCGCGAAAATCACCTGCACAAACATGGCGTTGAAACGTGACGCACGTGTCAAGCCGCTTAGTATTGAGCCGGCTCTAGTACACTAGCGCATAGCATATATATATTTATAGTACGCCGCTAAATTTTGGCGTGCTGCCGTTGGTCGAAATCGATCACGTGACGCGATAGTGTCTCTCCTCAGCGGGCGCCTATCAGCGCATAGTGACCGTTTTGGGCAATTTTCGCTCAATATTTAGCGTTGTACAATAAAAACAATAGAGTCCTTCCGTCTCAGGCCCTATGTGTGGTAGGTTTCCTCGGAAATTTGATTTTCAAACTTCGCATAAGCCTTTGAACTGCGTTCTCGGGCTAATATTTGTTGTGAACATCAAATTTTCTCGGGCAACCTATCACACGGTAGTGCCTTCGACAGAAGAACTCTATTGTTTCAACAGCGGCTCCACCATTGCAAACATGCGCGTCACATTTGAACGCCGAAGGCTATTTAACGCTCGTCAGCTCGCTTGCTCGTTTTTCTCGACTGACCAGACTATCGCTGAGCGGGAAGAGAGACTACTTTTAGTCTAAGGTGCTGAAATTTAACGGATACTGATCACGCAAATAAAGAATCTTTTTCTTTCCGAAATGGTTTTTATCCAGTAAATAATTCATGGAAATGAGAAAATCGCAAGAACATAATAACTGACCCTATTCACAATGTCTCCGGAGGGGTAGCTGGTGGAATTTTCCAAGGCCGAACCTATTTTAACGAAACCCCCAGCACCCTACTTTAATTCACATTTTTTTCTCAAAAAGACTTAGGTCACAGATGTATTTCTTTTTTGGAGTAAGATAGGTTTTCACGAGCGCACACAACGGGTGAGAGGTTGGCTGGGGGAATGAGTACATTTTCTTTTCTCTGTTTTTTTTTTTTTTTGCGGTTCGCGCTCGTGCACTCGTGTATCTAAAACACTAAATAAATATACAGTTATGAACTGACCCTAAAAATCATGTTTTACTTACGTATATTAAATGCCGCACGAGTTTTTGTTGTCACGAGCTAATAAACCATGTAAGATTTGGGAACGATGGGACACGGTTTTCTGTTTTTGTTTGTGCTTTTTTTAAATCACGGCAGTAACGGTTTTCTATTAGGAAAGTATGTTTGAGCAGCGGTTTTCTGTGCCAACTTTCTCAAAAATACAATAAACCCATATAAGTATGTCTTTGATTAGCCTCTCCCCCAGCCAGACAAATTGCGGATAATTTATTATCAACGAAAATCATTTATGCAAATACTTACGCGAGCTTACTTGTGCAAGTGTATTTCTGGCCTCATGACATGGGCTTTTAATCCACATTGAGCCTTTGGGGCTGAGGATGTTCCCTAGTGTGCAGCCACCATGGCCACTTCTGCGGGGATCGAACACCGCGAGTTACCGCACCGCCACCTAGTCCCAAACAAATACCGATGTCGTGGGCACACTGTTATTTTAAAGTGAGACTCCTTCTGTCTCAAAAATGCCTGAAATATCAATGCTGATTTACATTATAATAGTGTTTTTTTAAATGTCCAAATCGCTCTCTAGGATTTGCAATGTCTAACAGGAAACTCCCTACCTGCTCGAGTAAGTAAATCTACGCGGCGTAGATTCACTATTGAGTGTAATGTCGACTCGTTGCCGATTTACAATACACGAGGTGATTGTAGACATTTTTGCTACACTCGCCGATTGCCACACATTTAACATTCCCAAGGTTAAATGAACTGGGGCCACAGGGTACACTGACGAGGACATTCTGACGAGGACTATTGTCATAATGCTTTAAATATATAGCCACAAGATGCCATGCAATGAAATGTCAAAAAAAAAAACTCGCTACACGAAATCAATGCATCAGTGAAAGCTTTGTTGCATGAAAAGGTGGATAAAAAACCTAGTATTTCTAGAACTTATGCGCTTATGCCTCAAAAAGCTAACACCTAAAAATATGGAATTGCATCGATTGACCTTTGCCCATGTCATGCGTCACGCAATCTTGTTCTTGCAACATATATTCTGGTACTGTTCCACAATGTTACTTTTGTCAGTTTGTTTGCGGCTAAGTGATGACAAATGTCGGGAAAACAACGTTCTCACATGTCCAGCAAGCTACAGCTATTACAGTACCAATCACAACGATGGAGTGGATGATTATTTTTATCAGACAGATAATGGATAATTTAAAAACACGGTAAGATTAATGTTATGCCTATGTTGCGGTTTCGATCGACCAATCCATGTACTAAAACAAGACGTGCGTGTGTTGATCGTAGTTCAAAAACAGCATTTAACTTCAGCAAACACTATGTAAAATTATTCTGCAAGCCCCCTAAGTAATTTTGCGAAGGTTTTCTCCGGCATTTCTCTCAATGAAAAGTGCTACCGTTTGCTTTGCGTAGCCAGTCGGCGGTTTGTGTCATAAATTCAGTCGGCGATTCGTGTCTAACTACCCTTCACATTTTGGTCTCTCGACGGTGTAAATTTTCATTGCCGCCAGAAATATTTTAACACAGTAATTTACAAATGTTTTTCTTCAAACCTGTTGTTATTCCGTATCCAAAATTCACGTACCAATTGGGTTTCTGTGGTGTGGAAGTTGGGTGAAATTTGCTATTTTTTTAAATACCTGAAACTGGTTTTCTTCTAACGGCCGATACATTCTCACTTGAACAGCTTATCCAGAGAAAATCACTGTATTATAAAGAGCTAAAGTGTATTTATGTTGTGTTTGTGTTTCATTAACAGACGACGCCGCGTTTTAACGTACGAGCGAGATAAAAATGTGTTATTTTCCGCCAGTTTCACTATTCGAAGGAGGCCGATATGCCGTATTTTCAAACTTTGCCCGATTTCGAAATACATAAAAAGCTGTTGAAACTTTTAATGTTATTTTTGAAAATACTTCACTATAGAGGTTACTTGAGCAAAATATAAAGAAATTCGAAATTTCACGACTGACGCCCGATTCTCGATAATTTCAGACATCCGCTCTTAAGTGAGCTTGTGGAGAAGTGTTTGCGATCTCGAGAGGGGTTTCAAAACATCGAAACTTGCTGGCTTAATTAGTGGAGAAGTGTTTGCGATTTCTTAAGAGGTTCCAAAACTTCGTAACTTGTCAAGTGAACTATAAATAAACGATGAAAACCATCTGAGTTCTTATTTTAGCCGAATCCAGAAGCGACTGACATTATTTCAAATTTGGCAAAGCAAAATAAGTATTTGTTTCACTCGTAGAAAGATTCTTGGGATTTCCCAACAACTTCCACTGAAAAAAAAGTGTTGTTGACGGTACTACAATAGTGAGGAAGAGTTTCGAAACATCGAGTCATGTTCGTTAGCTTAACCTGTTGAGAAGTGTTTGTGATTTCTTGAGATGTTTCAAAACATCGAGACTTTTTAAGTGAGCTTGTGGAGAAGTGTTTGCGATTTCGAGAGGGGTTTCAAAACATCGAAACTTGCTGGCTTAATTAGTGGAGAAGTGTTTGCGATTTCTTAAGAGGTTCCAAAACTTCGTAACTTGTCAAGTGAACTATAAATAAACGATGAAAACCATCTGAGTTCTTATTTTAGCCGAATCCAGAAGCGACTGACATTATTTCAAATTTGGCAAAGCAAAATAAGTATTTGTTTCACTCGTAGAAAGATTCTTGGGATTTTCCAACAACTTCCACTGAAAAAAAAAATGTTGTTGACGGTACTACTTAGTGAGGAAGAGTTTCGAAACATCGAGTCATGCTCGTTAGCTTAACCTGTTGAGAAGTGTTTGTGATTTCTTAAGATGTTTCAAAACATCGGAACTTTTTCAGTGAGCTTGTGGAGAAGTGTTTGCGATCTCGAGAGGGGTTTCAAAACATCGAAACTTGCTGGCTTAATTAGTGGAGAAGTGTTTGCGATTTCTTAAGAGGTTCCAAAACTTCGTAACTTGTTAAGTGAACTATAAATAAACGATGAAAACCATCTGAGTTCTTATTTTAGCCGAATCCAGAAGCGACTGACATTATTTCAAAGTTTGCAAAGCAAAATAAGTATTTGTTTCACTCGTAGAAAGATTCTTGGGATTTCCCAACAACTTCCACTGAAAAAAGAAAGTGTTGTTGACGGTACTACTAGTGAGGAAGAGTTTCGAAACATCGAGTCATGTTCGTTAGCTTAACCTGTTGAGAAGTGTTTGTGATTTCTTAAGATGTTCCAAAACATCGAAGCTTTTTAAGTGGGCTATCTCTAAAACAGAGAACGGGGAACGGGGAACGGGGAACGGGGAATCTCTAAAACGGGGAATCTCTAAAATAGGGAATCTCTAAAATGGGGAATCTCTAAAATAGGGAATCTCTAAAACGGGGAATCTCTAAAATAGGGAATCTCTAAAATAGGGAATCTCTAAAACGGGGAATCTCTAAAATAGGGAATCTCTAAAATAGAGAATCTCTAAAACGGGGAATCTCTAAAATAGGGAATCTCTAAAACGGGGAATCTCTAAAATAGGGAATCTCTAAAATAGGGAATCTCTAAAACGGGGAATCTCTAAAATAGGGAATCTCTAAAACGGGGAATCTCTAAAATAGGGAATCTCTAAAACGGGGAATCTCTAAAATAGGGAATCTCTAAAACGGGGAATCTCTAAAATCGGGAATCTCTAAAACGGGGAAATCTCTAAAATAGGGAATCTCTAAAACGGGGAATCTCTAAAATAGGGAATCTCTAAAACGGGGAATCTCTAAAACGGGGAATCTCTAAACTCGAAAATCTCTAAAATGGCAAACCTTAAAATGATAGCATCGGTTCTTTAGCAGCTCAGCTTTATAGCGGGGGTAAAGGTCAAGGTCGCGTTCTATGACTGATTGATTTCGATCACTTCGTAGGTTTCTGGTTTTCATGGCTGGTGGGTTAGCTGTCGATGTACATACAGTACGATCAGACCTCAGACGTCCGTTAAGAAGGGTCTTTTTAGCTCCCTTCATGGACTATTGATTTCACTCCGCGGTTTGAAAAAAATAACCTCGTGATCACAAGTTTATGTGACTTTCGGTGAATGAATTTTTACTCGTCGTCATATTTCTTGGCCTCAGGTAACACTTTTCCTGAATTTTTCCTCAAGGGCGACCTTTTATTTCAGGAACGGCGCTATTTGAGAGCATTTCTGATGATTGCCAGTTCATTCATTCATCGCATTTTCAAGTTTACAGATATTGGGTTCAGCTTGTAGTCATCGAACTTGTGATCATGTGGTCATTCTTTTCAAACGCGCGGAGTGAAATCAATGGCCCATGAAGCGGGCCAAAAAAATCCCCCCCCTCAAAAACGTCTGAGGTCGATACTGACTATGATTGTCGGCAGGGAAACAAATGGGATCATCAGTTGGGTTGTGAATACAGAGTTCGCGTTATGTAAATCTCTGCTTGAAAGGCGCACTAATAAATTACCTCCAACCGCTGTCATGCGGCTGATATACCCCTGCTTATCTATCTGATCTATACTCAACGGGCCTGTGGAGCCAGGGTAGCATCTGTGAGGCTTACATATACACGTGAACGTGAAAACGTATTTATTGTAATCGCCAGAGCCTGTATAGCTTACTTGAGCAGATCGACTCATTTGGTAACCTGAAGCGCAAAGCATAAAGGTTGATTTCCACTGTTACGTAAATTTTACGTGCGTGCGGGCGTGCATTTAACTGGCTTTACGTGCGTAAATAAAATTAGAGACGATGAATGAACGGCTTACGTCAACGTAAAAAGGTAACTTCCTAAATCAAGTTCGGATCTTTAAGCAGCGCTTCCATTATTAAATTTGTAAAGCAACTGTAATTTGTTTATGGTGACTGCGAACACGGAATCGAATGGAACCAAACATAACGAAAAAGGAATAAAACGAAACAAAGCGGAAAAACGAAAAAGAAACGGAAATTAATTTCACGTACGTGAAATTATTAAGCTACTAAAATTTTTCTTAAAATTTCACGTACGTAGCCTGCGTACATACACCAATTATGGGAAGGAATAATTCATGTCTGCACGCAAACGTTGTCGGAAATTAAAATATTGCACGTGCACCGGTACCACAATTTCTAGTTTTGGGAAAGTCTGATCAATGTCGTCTCCTATGCATTTGGGTAATCACGCAACGCTCCTTCGTGACGACCCAAATAACGGCTACATAGACTCTGTTGAACAAAAATGAAGGCCAGCGAGTATAGATCGTAAACACTTCAGGAAGAGTACCAGCAAAAATCTGTAATGACAAACAAAGCAGCAAGGCTGATCTGACTACGTAGAAAGATTTGACTTTGCAAGACATCAACACGACACTTTGATAGAACTTCAACAGAGCTGGGTTTCAGCCGTAGACAGCTGTTTCGCTCTTCTTTAGCTCATCAGTACGGCGTAAGTTGTTCTGGATGCGGGTTCTGGATCGGCGTGCAAGTGAAACGCTGAGTTAAGAAGAAAATTACCCGCCGTGGAAAGTATGGCAGCTGAAGAAAGTTTGTGGAAATTCAACAGAGTTAACAAATTGCGGAAAAAGGGTTGCTTAATACATCCAGATGTCTAGAGGGAAATAAGTTTTAGAGATTCCCTATTTTAGAGATTCCCTATTTTAGAGATTCCCCGTTTTAGAGATTCCCTATTTTAGAGATTCCCTATTTTAGAGATTCCCTATTTTAGAGATTCCCCGTTTTAGAGATTCCCTATTTTAGAGATTCCCTATTTTAGAGATTCCCTATTTTAGAGATTCCCCGTTTTAGAGATTCCCTATTTTAGAGATTCCCTATTTTAGAGATTCCCCGTTTTAGAGATTCCCTATTTTAGAGATTCCCCGTTTTAGAGATTCCCTATTTTAGAGATTCCCTATTTTAGAGATTCCCCATTTTGGAGATTCCCTATTTTACAGATTCCCTATTTTACAGATTCCCCGTTTTAGAGATTCCCCGTTCCCCGTTCCCCGTTCCCCGTTCTCCGTTCCCCGTTCCTCGAATTCCCATTCCCTGTTTTAGAGATAGCCTTTTTAAGTGAGCTTGTGGAGAAGTGTTTGCGATCTCGAGAGGGGTTTCAAAACATCGCCGGAAACTTGCTGGCTTAATAAGTGGAGAAGTGTTTGTGATTTCTTGAGAAGTTCCAAAACATCGTAGCTTGTTAAGTGAGGTTATGCACACGTGTTTGCGATGTCGAGAGAGGTTTTACTGAAAACCGCTCGAAAACTCGCTGGGTTAATTAATTAGTAGATAAGTGTTTGTGATTTCTTGAGAGATACCAAAACATGGAAAATTGCCAAGTGAGCTCGAGTCTTGTTCGTTAGCTTAACCTGATGAGAAGTTTGTAATTTCTTAAGAAGTTCCAAAACATCGAAACCTGTTAAGTGAGCTTGTGGAGAAGTGTTTGCGATCTCGAGAGGGGTTTCAAAACATCGAAACTTGCTGGCTTAATTTGTGGAGAAGTGTTTGTGATGTCTTAAGAGGTTTCAAAACCTCGAAACTTGTTCAGTTAACTAAAAAAACCACGAAGACCATCGAGACTTATTATTTGAATCCATCCAGAAATGACTGAGATCTTGAAAAGATGTTGAAAGCACAGAAAGGGATCTCCTTGACTCTAGAAAACTGCCCGGGATTTCTTAACTTTCAAAAATTGTTGTTTGTTGTTCTATTTAGTTAAATATTGAATAGTGTACATTAGCTTAAACTTATGAGAATTGTTTGCGATTTCGTAGGGGTTCCGAAACGTGGAATTAAGTGAGCTTGAGGAGAAATGTTGGCTTATTTTTTTAGTGCCGATGATAATGGGATTTTCTTTGCCTTGCAGGTTTTGGAAGTGCAGGTTTGGACAAACCTTGTCACTGTTTTGAACTTATCGAGAGATTCAGGTAAGAAAGAGCCAATACACTGTTGTTTTGTTCCCCACCAATGAACTGTAAAGCAAGATATTCCTCATCTCGCCCTCTACGTCTACCGTTCAATTTTCTCAAGTTCTCCACTAATGAACTGTAAAGCAAGATATTCCTCATCTCGCCCTCTACGTCTACGGTTCAAGTCTCTCAGGTGCTCCACCATTGAACTATAAAGCAATATATTCCTTATCTGCCACCGTAAAAGTTTCTCAAGTGCTCCACCACTGAACTATGAGACAAGACATTCATCATCTCGCTCTCTATGTCCACCGTCGAAGTCTCTCAAGTGCTCCACCCCTGAACTACAAAGCAAGAAGTTCCAAAACTAGCCCTTTCCATATGCCGTTGAAGGTTGTCAAGTGCTACACTACGGAAGTATAAAGCAGGGCATTTTCGTCTTCAGTCTTAAGATGACGCCCTTGTGTGTGCAGATATTCAAAGGAACACCACGGAAACTAAATACATGACTCTGTAGGTGAATGATTCTTTTTTATTATATTATTATCAATGGTGTGCCGTTTGGTAGGGGGTAGGGAGGGGTAGGGCTGAAGACTTGGCTGTTGAAAAAAGAGGATATAGTTTTCAATTATTTCACAACTGGGAAACCGAAGTCTCTTAAATAAACCGAAGTCCCAATCCCTGGAATGCAGTACACCGTTACTAAAACGATCTAAGCCGCTATTGTCGGCAGCTTATATACTATATATATATGATGTTTTGGAGATAAAGGGTCTTTTTGGAATTAATTTAAGAATTCACAATTCGCAAATGAATTTTAAGCCCGCGAAAAAGCAAGGTTAATTCTCCGTGGTCAAAGTATTCCCGAACTTAAAACGACCCGATACCACTTCGCGTGCCGCATCAGACAATACAAATCTCCTTATTTACGTGTGGCTTCGAATTTATCTTCTGATCTTAACTACACATAAAACGTGCTGGCTGGAATTTTAAAGAAGGCAATTTTGCTGGCAACTTTCTATTCTAAGCAAGATCTGCTTGCTGGGAAACTGCGATTCTAACAAGCGGTGGAAAATCAGACGGCAGAAAAAACAGTTTCCTTGCTGGAGACGTGAAACTATATAATAGAGCTTGCTGGCAACAAAAGTCGATACCACTCTGCTCGTTGGCGCTGAGGAACGGCTATTTTTTTCCCACGGTGTTAATTATTAAACACAGAGTACGCGACATGCGTGGCAATGCCATCAAACATGACTTAGGAGGTTCCTATAACATTTTGTCGTTGAGCACTCCTGAACAGAGTCACAATAAAATTTTAACTGAAACGTTACAAAAATGTGACTCTTTTGAAAACCCCTGAGCTCCACGTGATATTACATAATCCAGTGTCAAGGTTAAACTAAAAATGAAAACACGTGACAGCGCGCGTGAGTAAAAAAGCATTCCGAAAGGTTCCGGAAATTCTGAAGGGTGCGAGAAAAAAAAGTTAGACAAAAATCTGCGCCTTTCGGAATTTAACAGCACCTTTCAGAATTTCCGGCACCCTTTGGAATTGCCGTCACCTTTCGGTATGTTTTCCGCTTCACAAAAAAGTACGCGCTATTAAACAAATGTCTCTTCAACACATCTATTACTATGGATGTCTGTACAGATCAACATGCGATCTCACAAGACTGCCCAACAGAGAATAAATTAATAAATCAACAAGAAATTCCACAAGAGATATCAGAAGAATGGCCAACAGAGGATGAATTAATAAATCAACAAGAGATATTAGAAGAATGGCCAACTGAAGAAAGTTTTATAAGAAAAGAAATTTTAAAATGGAGAAATATTTCAAACAAAGTATACAAAATTAAAAAGGTTAAACACCGAGAAAGTAAATATGGGCTTTCAGCTATTTTAACTTTAAAAACAAAATGTGGTGATGAGTTTCTTGTATGGGCCCCTAAACGCCTTGCTGAAGATCTTGAAGATGAATCTTATCAATTTGTTTATAAAATAGGTCTCAAAACTTCTGCTGACGGTAATGAATATTTTGATTATGAATTAATGTAATCTGTCTGTGAATATTAATTTGTTTTTTCAAACTTGAGTTGTTAGGGGGTTTCCCTTCAATGTTTGTACGAGAATATAAATTACGTCATTGTCCGCGGGTTTCACCGAACCACGAAGTCACGCACCGTTAACACAACTTAGGAAATGTGGTCCTCTTCCCATATATCAGTGCAAAACTTAATTAGGGTTAAATCAATTATATCGGGGACAGAAATGGTTATTTCATGTAAGATTTCTTCTTGTTTATAACAAGGGTAACAACACCCTCCCTGACAACAGTGCATATAAGCAACACACACTATAATGTGTACAAGCTGCTCCATTTCAGAACAGAAAGGTTGTATTAAAAGCTCGTTGTGAACCAGGTTCCAACCCAAAGCCTCTCGCTCTTTCAGTTTTATGGCGAGGTAATGTTTGTAAATTATCTCACGTAACTCTGGTGGAAGGTTTTGAATTGCTTCCGTTATCTGACAGGTGTTGAATCCGGTTGCCATCAAACTTGACTCACAAATATCTTACAAATAAAAAAAAAATTTTCTTCATTCGTGGTTGGTACTCTTCACAAACAAAGCACACCGAGGTCAACCAATTTCTTGAAATCGTTATATGCGCTGTGCCAGTCGTAAGTATCAGAACAAATCTTTACTAAAGGTATATTCTCAATCGGAGGAGTGTACAACAGTTTATGTTTGATTCCTTGCTCAAAACAGGGATAACAAAGTCCTTCCCAGCGACAGTCTTGATAATCTAAACATATGATTATATGAACAAGTCGCTGCCTTTTATGACAAAAAGGTTGTTTTAATAAATCATTGTGTACCTCTTTCAATTTAGCTATTTTTTGAACAGCAGGATGTAACGTTTCTGGACCAAGTTCTTTCAATAGCTCTTCAATGTTTATGTTTTGTGCAGTCATTTCAACTCGGGTATAACATTGATTTGTAAATCTTTAATTGAAAAAATGTTTTATGCTGGGTGGTTTATTTCGGTTAAGTAGTATATCCGGTAGTTAACAAATACTTCCTGATTGTCAGAGGTTTATTTCCGAATTTTAAAGCTCCCACTATAATAATAACAAGCGAGCAAAGGGAGCTTGTTTTTATTATAGTGGGAGCTTTAAAATTCGGAAATAAACCTCTGACAATCAGGTGGTATTTGTTAACTACCGGATATACTACTAAAGGCAAGATGCCAAAATTTTGCCCTTTCCGGATATACCATTAGACAATTCAAACAGCTCTTTTACTCTCCCAGTTAATCTTGATCAACCACAGCGTGATATCCTAAACAAGATTACTATTGATTTGCTGGAATCACGACAAATTCAAAAGTTAACCGTGCGACAGTCATTGGAGCCAGAGTGGATGGTGCAGAGAAGCATGAGGCTAACTGCACCAAATTTTGGCAAAGTTGTTAAAAGGAAAAGACCACCCACTGAACCTTTTCTAAGGGACATATTTGTACCTAAGGATTTGTCAAAGGTATCTATTCGTCATGGGTGGCAGTAGGAACTGATTGCCAGGTCTTTTTACAGTAAGAAAAATGCAGAAGAAGTGCAAGCAGCTCATTGTATATGATGCTGGCTTAGTGGTAAACCCCTCTTTTCCATACCTTGGGGCCTCCCCTGATGGGAAAGTGTACGATCCCACTGAGAAGGACCCATTTGGCTAGCTCGAAATGAAAAATCCTTACACGTGGAGGAATTCCACAATGGAGGAAGCCTGTCAGGATCCAAACTTCTTCCTTCATATGGTTGATGGCAAACCAAAGCTAAAAGAAGATGACAAAAGTGGGTATTATGCTCAGGTACAAGGGCAGCTTGCTGTGACTGGGCTTCCATGGTGTGACTTTGTTGTCCACCTCTCAGGTTCACATAACTTGAATGTTGAGTGGATTTACTTTAATCAAAGATATTGGGAAGAAAACCTCTTTCCAAAGTTGACAAAATTTTACTTTGATCATGCTTTGCCATTTTTGGCAAAATAATAAGTGACTTCAAGTAATTAATCAATGTCCCTTTTTATAGGGAAGAAAAGGTTATTGCTTTGTCAGTCTTTTTAGGGTAGTTGAATTTTCTTGTTTGTACTCTTTGACATGACCCTTCTGCCCCCTAGCATTGAGCAGTGGGTCATTTTCAGATTAAGGTTCTCAGTCTTTTTGTCTCTGGAGAAATACCAGTACTACTTTTTGTGAGACTGTTTGTTTTTCAGTAGTTCACAACATGAAAGTTAGGAATTATTTCCAATTTTGACTTCAGGAACTGTAAAAGTCTCAGCTGTCTTTTAGGAGTGAAAGAGTTAAACTGATAAGAAAGCCAGAGAGTGTAGTTAACATTTGATATGAAAACGTTTTTTAATAAGTGTATCAAATCTGAATTAATGGGGATATTTACTGTGTTGGTGCAGGGTTGATCCAGGGGTGAGTGTAGTGGAATTATGGGATTCAAATAGTCACGTGACAAGAGCACATGGGGCGAGAGTGGAAGGAATCGAAGTGGAGGGGATCGAGATTGTCAGTCTTGTCAGCGTTTACCTTGTTTACAGTTTACAGTTATAAAGTTGTGTTAGTTCATTCCGCTGTGGTCACTCTTTATTCCCCCGCAAATCCGTCTACAAGTGGTGGAGAACCCAAAATTTCGTCGGACTCATCATGCCAGCTACAATTGAAGAATTGCAAGGCATCGTGGCTGGACTTGTCAGCGTTGTGAAAGACTTAACAACAAATGTAACTCAAGTAAACCAAACAGTCGGCAACATGGCCGAGGCCGTTCCAGCACCAGTTCAACACGAAAATACACAAGGTCTTCGTATGCCTTCCATCCAGCTTCCTTCGTTTCGTCGAGATAGTGTGGTACAAGACGATATCTCGGAATTTCTCGAGCGGTTCAATCAACAAACCTCACATCTTCCCGCCGGAACACGTTTCTCCCTTCTTGAACAACAGTGTGTTGGCGACTGGCCGAGATCTGTGTTGTCAATAGCTAAAACCACAGAGGGCTACGCAGATAAAGCGGTAGAAGACCAACTTAACATTTGCATCGAACGATTACGTGCAGAATTCGGTGAATCGAAAGAAGACAAGTGCCGCCGATTAGCAGCCGAGTTAAGCGCCATTCAACAAGAGCATGGCGAGTCAGTGGAACAGTTTGCGTTCAAATACAAGAAACTACTGCATCAATTGGAGAAACTTGGCGAAAAGATTGCGAAGGATTGTCCTACCTTTGTTATATCACAGTTTATTTCTAAAGTCAAGCCTAGTATTGCTCAGCAGCTCGTTGTGAAAGCATCAGAATTTGAAACACTCGATAAGGCAGTCGAAGCGGCTCGTCGTGTTGAGTTGTCATTTCAAACTTCGCCCACCGCCTCGAAACCAAATCAGTCGCTCGATGAATGGAAAGTTACACCACCGAATGCGTTTGTTTCCTCGACCTCGGTGAAGTCTCAATATCAGCACTCCCAACGACAGCAGAGGGCTTGTTACACTTGCGGAGAAACTACTCATCTGTCAAGGTACTGTCCAAAATACCGCAAAGACACTCCAAAACGACCGGAGATATGCAGAAATTACAATCGATTTCCCAAATCTAATTGCGAGGAAGACGGCAACAAATGCTCTTATGGCCGACAACACAAGTGCCAACGCTGTAACAAGTGGGGCTGTAAAGCTATCAAACACTCGGAAAATCGCCCATCAAGCACATCTCGCAGCACTGTTCCATCTGATGAGGTAAATTCTCTTAGACAGCAACTCGTAGTCTTATCTACTCGTCTGGAAAAATACGAAGCTCAGTGTACGGAGAAATCCTCGACTTCCATTCCTGCAGGGTCTGAAAACCAAACATCACCCTCCGCTTCACGACCACCACCTCCAGCTTCATTTGATCAGCCATCGACATCTACTCCATTATTTGGATTACCTGCCGTTACCATCCCAGCACATTCAGGAAAGCCAGAAACTCAGTTATGTCAGCGTAATATCTTGTGGACCTCTGTTACATCTGCAGGTGAACCACTGCCCTTGCCATTGGATAGTTGCTGTTCTGTATCCCTTGTGAGCAAAGTACATGCTGATTGTGTTGCATCCAATCGACCTGACCTCAAGTATTGTGCCCTTGAAGAACCCATTTCTGTTACCTCTGCCGATTCAAAGTCTGATCTTAAAGCAGTTGCCACTATGCAAATCCCCATCACATGGGAAAACCAAACAGAAACTGTCTTTACTATGCTCGTAGTTCCAGGTCTCGTATGGCCAATGCTCTTTGGAGAGAACCACCTTCATGCGACTCAAGCATTGGTTGATCATTATGCTCCGTCCATCACCTTTCGCCATCCGAGTATGCAGTTTCGGGTCCAGTGCTCTCTTGACAATCCACTTCAAGGCTTCGCAAACATCTCTGTACCCAATAGCTCCTCATCATGTGAAAGTGGATCAACAGCGCAGAAGCCTCATGTTAGTATTACATGCCTTCTTACCGGAGCACCGCCACTGGGTGTTAACAAGCATTCACAATCCCTTCACCGTGGCCTTAATTTTGTTACAGTCTGTGTCACCCTTTCTGCAGCTTTAATGGGATACCAAGTAATCCGTCAACCACTTTGGATTGAGGGTAAAGACATTCAACCAGGCGTCAAGGTTCTCAGTGGTCCCTTTGATCTCAGCCAAATTTCAAGTAATGTGACACCTGAAACAGCACGCCCTAGCAGTGATCCATGCTACAATGCTCAGCTCATAGACCTTGCTGAAACACCAGAATCAGTTCTAACAGAAGAAACTCCTGACATGCACATCACATACTGCACAACACTGGCAGGGGAATCTAAGTTGAAGAAGACAAGTATCCCTGAGAATGTCATTCTAGGAAATGTTAGAGACACGACAAAGGATGAGATTAAAACAGTAAACATTGAAAAGATTATTGTTGTGCCAGATGAACTTTCAGAAGAAGTAGATTATGATCTCAGAAATAATGAAGAACCACCATCTAACACAGAGACAGTTACCCCTCCTGAATTACCCACTCTAAAGAGTGCAGCGATTGACCCTGATTTGGCAAAGTTAGCATTTGCTTTTGGACATTATTTGAACAGTCTACCAGGTGCAAAGGCATATGCATCAGAAGCCTGCAAAGTGGTGTACCAGCAGATTCCAGATGCCCAGGAAATTTTGAAACGTTGCGGAAAACTTAAAGGACTGATTTCAAAGTGCCCTTATCTATCCATGTCTGGAGGCTCACATGGAGGAACTTACTTGTTAAAACTTGACAAAGACATGTTTGCAACTTTAGTTTCGGAAAACTAAAATCCCTTTTAAGAAGGGGTGGACTCATGTGGATTATAGACTGTTAAGATTTTCTTGTTAACTTCGTTTCAAATTTATTCACTATGTACATTGTTAGCTTTTGTCGTAAGTTACTCCCTTTAAGAAGGTGTGGACTGTAGTGGAATTATGGGATTCAAATAGTCACGTGACAAGAGCACATGGGGCGAGAGTGGAAGGAATCGAAGTGGAGGGGATCGAGATTGTCAGTCTTGTCAGCGTTTACCTTGTTTACAGTTTACAGTTATAAAGTTGTGTTAGTTCATTCCGCTGTGGTCACTCTTTATTCCCCCGCAAATCCGTCTACATGAGCTGGGGGGGGGGGGTGAAACCCACACTATGAGAAGTTCAAAATACTGGAAATGCAGTGAATGCCCCATTTTGCAATCCACCTTTTTAACTGGCATAATATGCTCCCTGGCCCCCATAGGGACTCCCACCAACTAAAATTCCCCTTTCATAAAACCCCGGATCCACCCCCATGCTCTAACCTGTATGCACTTTAAACTTTAAGATTTATCTTTGGTGATCATTCTGTTTATTCTCATTACCCATTTGTTCTTGAATTGATATTATTTGAGGGAAAAAGATGCTGTCAATATTGGGGCTTTTATAAAAGGTATAGATATATTTCAAGATACAATAAAATTTCTTTTCCCAATGGGGAGTTATCAAAGGTGGTATGGTTTCTCAAGATGTTTTAGACTTTCTCAAAGTCCTTTGCTTCTCATATCGCTCATGTTCCATGCAATATTCTCTTCAGGAAAAAATTTTCTGAGCTTGGCTTGTGGGTAGGTCTAAAAATTTTTGTGCAGATGTAAATGGTCAGGAACAACATCAAAGCATAAGCAATTTAACACAACCTTTACATATTTTCTTTTAATATGGCTCAATAACGACTTACTAAAGCAGTTCAAGTATTATTATTATTATTATTATTATTATTCAAGTTTGACAAAATACAACAGATTGTCTAAATCTGGCTTATAGTCCCAAACATGTTCATAGGGATTTCACTGGAAAATATTTGAAACCTGCGTACTTTCCCTACTGCTCTTTCAATGTGGATTCGGTGCTGTGCTACTGTCTGTGTCTTCATAACATCACCCTCAGTGAATGCGCTTTGGTTTGCAAGGAATGGGGGGATGTTGAGACCTAAGTTAATTTTTTTAAGTTCGTCACCAATGTCAAATCCCTTATCTGCCATAACAGCATTAGCTAGTATTTCACCCACTTTTACCTTGTTCTTGAGGGTCTCTGAGAAACCACTTCTTATTACAATTTCCTTGTCAGAAATAGAACCTGAATACAATTGAGAGACAAAAATAATGCCACCCATGGAATCAACTCCAACAAGGCTTTTGAGAGTGTTTGTTGACTTGTAGCTAGAATAGCTCTGGGACTGCCTCAAAAGGGATGACGGGGTCTGTATTCTAAGTTCTGTTGCATCGATAATGACAACAGTGTTGGGATATTTCTCTTTGAAATTAGATGGCATATTGCCAGTGATTACGTTTCTATGAGGCCAGATCTTTAAATTACCAAGCCGTACGTACAGATAATTGATCCATTTTGTGAAAAGTCTAGAAACAGTTGCTTCAGATACATGAAACCTCACAGATAAATCAACATTTGATGACCCTAGCCTGAGCTTCATTAATACTAGAAGAAATTCATCTTCAACACCCAGGGGAATATCTCCTGTCATCATTCACAGAAACCTCGTCATCGCTTGATTCCCCTGAAGAAGATTCCACAGATTCAGGTTCTGAATCAAATAGAGAATTTCGGTCAATGGTCACCTGTTTTGCCCCCTTTGAATCCCAGTTTACAATGTTTGATCCGTCTTAGTCAGGAAGGACAAACTCAAGTACCATTCTAAATCTCTCATACGATTTAAAGCCAGTAAAATGGGAAAAGTACTTGACTTCCTTTTGAGGATTCTCGCACAAGGACTTAAGCATCTTTATTGAAAATCTATGTAAACATGGCACCTCCATGTCAACTTGTAGCCCTCTGGAAATAAAATTGTCTTTGTCGGTTTCGTCAAACTGGCCTTCTCCTTCGGATGCAGTGGCCGTGAGCTCATCTTCCAGAAGTTCTTGTTCTGCCTGAAATTTTGCTCTCTTTGCAGGTAAGGGCCTTTCTTCTTCCTTTTTAGTCCACAGACTCCTTTTTTTCTGTTTAAGTTTTTCCTCTTGCTTGAAAGCGAAATGTAATCGTCCTTTGTAAAGTGATCAGAGCACACTTTTGTACTTTTTGTCACTTTGAAGTCCTTCTTTGGATCCCTTTTAATGCGAGTAGTCCAAATCTTGAAATTTGAAAAAGAAGCGTATAGTTTGAACCCACAGTGTAAACACGTGCAACGAACGGATACTCGACTCACCGTAAAATTTCGCAAGATTTCTTTCCTTTACGAGTTTTTCATCCTTCGGGAACTTGTGAAATGATAAATTGTTATCGGCGGAACTATTGTAGCAATTGTAGACACAGCAATAATGAACCATAATGACAGCCTTATGACGTAGACGGCGAATAAGGTCTATTGCGGTCATATCACACACTTCCCATATAAGGTATGATTGACGGAAGCGTATTGCAAAGTGCTCAGAGATGTTTTGAAAAGAAAAGTCGCGTAGTAGTGAAAATGGTGCTAAGATTAAGAGTTTCAGTTACAATTAACCATTTTTCATTGTGAGTGGAAAACTTTCTCTGCGTTGGTGTCATTCATTGCCGCATCTGTACTCTAATACATGATGCGTTGAATGTGCGCGGCCAGTCTAAGCGATTACATAAGCGACTGCACAGCACCTTTATTAGCATGGGAAAGGGAAAAACTAAGCGTCAGATATGCCTCATTATTCAACTTTCATGAAGCTAACAGCTTAGTGAGCGTACATAGTTTTCTCGTGAGAGGTAAGTTCATTCTCTATCTTGACTTAAGCTTGCTTCAGTTTAACGACTTAATTCGGAAATGAAGCACCCACATCTGCTAGCCTTGGTCGCGAATCAAATGATTAAAAGCCGTAAAGCGTTTACAACTTACCAAATTCAAGAAGTGCTCTTACGGGTAGACATTTTAGGTTTCTTTTAATTTTGCCATTTTTCCTATTTCGTGCTTTTTCCTGTTCCTTTCAAAACAAGAAATCAATTGCTTCAACACAAAGAGTGCACGCAAAGTCTTGACGAAATGTTGGTTTCGAACCGATAATTTTATGCAATTGGGAACTGGCTGCCAGCCGGTGCCAGCGCCACTAAGCACTGAAGTGGCTCACTTGTTTCACCAAGAGTTGCAAGAGTTCGCCTTTATTTGTTTCCCTGGTTAATCTTGCCTCGTGCTGATAAACAATTTTCACTGAGACTCTTATACTTTGGACTCTTGGCTTCTAGTAAGCTTTGTATAATTTGTTTCGTGATTGCACTGTGACTTTACACTCCACTGGCTATACCAAACTTGACTGAGCCGGTCAGCATCACACACGTAAATGGCTCGAGTAAAATATAAACATGATTGATGTTACTGCACTTGTTTCACGAGTGAGAATAGGGAGCTGTTATATGAAAGGCGAGCTGTCTTGGCCGAAACTTTGCTTTCTTTAAGGAAAATTCAATCCCAGCTCCAGTGACGGATAATGAGAGGTTGTGCGATCATTCGAGTCAAGTTTATAGCAACACAATTTTTTTTTCATTCTGCGTGTTGATGAAATCTTAGCAGTATACTGTCATTATCATAACGTCTTGCCCACCATAATGTGACATGAACGATCTACGTCGGCCACTATTAAGACGCCTAAGACAACCCATATACATTAGCAAGGAAAACAGTTCCGTTAACACCATCTCACGCCGTAAACACCGGTAACAAGTTTCCAGGATATTTCTCGCAGCCTCTCATTCCCGGCAATACCTTCAGATTCGCGTGTTGTCACCCCTGTAAATATTTGTTCCAATGTGGGTAACCAGCTCGAAAAATATCTGCTATTCAACCTTTTGGAGTTCTCTTATTTCTTAGTATTCCTTTAGTTTACCTCAATCAAAGCATGTCTATTTTTAACTTTTATGAATTGACTAGTGTACTTTTATTACTCTGATATGTTATAAACTTGAATTAGTGAGTCTCAAAACACACTTTCAAATATTTGTCTACAAGTGTTCACATACTAATTCAAACTCGTGAACATGGAAATTATTGCCGGCGGCAACACAATGCTTTAAAGAATATGAAAAATGCAGGAAACGGTTCCATTACAAAAACTATTATTTGATCAATATTGGACTTGGCATTTAGAAATCAAGTGGATGCTGACAGATTATAGCGGTAACAGTTCGTCAAAATGCATGACCTTTAAAGCTACTCCGAGAAATGAAAAAGAAGTTGCAGAATTGGAGACGGTATATAGACCTTTTAAAAATAAGGAATAAGCAGTGGTTATGGGAGAATTCTCGTCAGATACATAGAGTTTCTAGAAAAGCTGTTAGGGGCCGACCATTCAACTCTTGAGGGGGGGTGTGGATGATTTCGAAAAAAAATTTCCTGCAAGCCCTTGTCGGAAGAAAAAAATTGCATGCAGCACAAATGAAATAGAAAAAAATTCTTGCACTGCTGCAAGCAAGAAAAAAAAAATGTTGCAAGGCTATTTCATCATTCCAGGGCGACTTTACAAAATCCCAGCCAAACTGCAACCATTCTTCCCTTGCTCCCTTTAAACTCTGGAGTTGGTTATACTTCAGAATGTGCAATGCATTCTTAGCTTTATAGGGTCTGACAATCTGTGAGCCAGCGAGCCACTCCAGTTAGCCTAAATCACACTCTGGTTTAGCCAAAACAACATTCCGGTTAGCCTACAGTTATTAGCTGTAATAGGTAGCTTGCGGTTAGCCCTATATAATGGGATATAAAGGGATTTCTGGCTTGCACGGTTCACAAGGCTCGCGAGTCATAGGAGTCATGCAAGCCATTATGGTTAGCCTAAATTACACATTGGCTAGCCTAGTTAGCACTGCAGTTAGCCTACAGTTCCTTTATAGGTAGCTTGCGGTTAGTCTTTTTATTGGGATTAGGGATTTCTGGCTCGCTGGCTCGTACTGTATCCAAACTCGTTAGCTTTATAATATCACAAGCAGTAATGGAGGTAAATTTTTCTATTTAAAGAATCAAGTTTTATTAGACAAAGAAAAATAATTTGTTCATTTTTAATCTTTTTAACTGAAGCATTTTCATGTAACATAACCCTTATAACACATAACATTTTTGCCATTTTTGATTTTTGCGATGTTTTAGTAATGCAGTATCAATGTCTAGCCCCAATGGGGGGAGTGCAGGCATACCCAAGGGCTATAATGATTGACATTTTCAAATGTTTTGGGGCACTAAAATTTGTTAAATTCCCCACCCTCTGCCATTTGAAACCTTGGTTAAATCCTTAATTCTTGTTATGAAACTATTCCATGATTCTTGTTGTCAACCATAAATAACATGTATTTATATTTTTCTATGTTTAAATATTTGTAAATAAGATGTATCTCTATTATAACATATTCAGTATAAAAAGAAACAGATCCAAACCTTTCTTGTTGTCAACTATAAATAAATAAATAAATAAATAAATAAATAGGTAAACAGTAACATGTATCACAGTGGGTATAAATACACAACGCATAACCTATGCCAAACAGAATGTTTTGTCATTCTCGCAAAGAACATGAGCTTGTATAAAGAGCAACTCACAAAGCCAATCCCGGCAACTGATGAGACCCATGTGGAGGGTCGAAACCATGGTCTTGCCTGTACATATTGGCATACACAACCACGCAGTCGAAAGACTTGCTAAGAACAGGAGGAAAGATATAAAGCTCCTAGACACGAAACTCTCAGTTTCAAGAGGAGCTTACTCACATATGTTTGACTGAAGCAGAGTTCAGCCATCTATTACATGTTACATAGCTAGAAAGAAACTACAACTTCAGTTTCATGAAGAAAAGGGTCTATAGATCACACTCCGTGATGCAAAACACAACATCCTGCGAGAGAATTATACAAATAAGCTGGGCCAAGCGTTACAAACATCAGCAGGAAATTAACTCATCACGTTACAGATAATATTTCAGATCCTTCATTGTCACAACTACAAACATGAGAGGCTGAAAAACAGTATCAAGTTCCTAAACGGGCCAGACTCAAAGTACCTAGTATGCCGAAAGCGGCATAGAAACCACATTTAGTCGCCTAACAAACGATCCGAGGTCAAATTTAACTGAGAATAACAAACAGTGCGCGCAAGCCGCAAGAGTCCAACGGTTATCAGAAAAAGATCGATATGACCTCGAAATAAAGTCTAAAAATGCGACGTTTAAGTTGAAATGGCTCAATTCAGTAACCATTTAAAAATCCTCCTTACTAAACCCACTACAAACATACAAGAAGCAAAATTGGTCGAAAGACCGAGACATGTAAGGCGAAGCGTACGAAAACGTGAAGTAGGAGTCGTGCAGGCCTCCCAACCCCATTTTATAACTGTGAAAAAAAAAATCCTGCAGAGAAATGAAGAGGAAAAAAAATGTCCTGCAGAGCATTTAGAAGGAAAAAAAATATCCTGCCCACCAGGTTGCTAGAAAAAAAAAAGGTTGCTGACCAGAAATCATCCACCCTCCCCCCCTCCTCCCCCCCCCCCCCCTCAAGAGTTAAATGGTCGGCCCCTTATTGGTATCCACAAACTGAAAAATCTTGTCATTTATTGCTTGGTTCGTTTACGCGAACTGGCTCGTTGTCCAAAATCTTTATAGATGGAGCGCTGCTTAGACTGCGAGTAGTCTCTAATTTCGGCGATGGCGATTGTGGAGCCGGCGAAATACATACGCACGTTTACGCACGCGCGCGAAATTTCGAGGAGACACGATGCTAGGGAAGCTCTCGAAATTTCGCGCTCGCGTGTGTGTATTTCGCCCGTCCCACAATCGCCATCGCCAAAATTAGAGACTACTCGCCGTCTAAGCAGCACTCCATCGACAAAGATTTTGGACAACGGGCCAGTTCGCGTAAACGAAGCAACATGCTTTTGTGTTCATTGTACATCATATCAAGCAGTACAAATCACCTCTTCGATTGCACTGTCGCCAGCGTGGTTAACATTGTGCTTGATGATATTTATTTATTTATTTATTTATTTATTTATTTAACTAGAAATACGTGACTCGCAATACCTCGCGAAGCTCAGGCACGGGTGCACCACAAAATTGAGCGAATGGGGGTGGGGAGGGGATAGAATTTTGCTTTAACTGGAGGTGTGGATGGGTGGCCACAATGGTCCCCAATTGGGAGTTAAGATCGACATTCTGGTCCCCATTCGCTTCCATGTAACTTGCATCCAATCCTCTGTCATGTATACGAAAATACGTTCAGCCCCCCCCCCCCCCCCACCTCTATTCATTCTAAAATAAGGTAAATTGCTCTCTGGAGAGGACGTATAGTATTGCTGTGGACCTGTTGTCCAAGACAATATGTGTGGTGTTTCTGTTTATTTTGGTTGGGTGAGAGTAGGTTATCAGAAATGCAGTTCAAATTCCAATTGGAACTTGTTATCTCCAACATTAACCCGGCCATTTCCTTTGGATTCTGTTGTACAGTTTTTGTTCTATTTACTGGGTATTGACAAGTGTCAATAGCTAAAACAATACATTATTTCCCTTGACTGGTTGAGATACTGTAGCAGGAGTCTCTCACTGCTGAAGAGTGATGTGGTGCATTAAAACAATTATCCATTTTTACCCAAAAGTTGAAATGAGAATAATACAGAATAATGGCAAGCAAAGCACAGAGTTTCATATTGATGTTGTAACATGTTTATTCATTCCCCCAACATACTATAGAAATTGGATTAGATAACTGTCACTGACAATAATATACATGTAATACATTAACCCTTGAAGCCCCAGTGACCAGCATCTCCCTACAATAACAATGCTTTAATTAGGTCATCAGAATTAAGGAATTGATCACCAAACATGAATAGTGTTAATAAATGTAGAGAAGATCCTCGCAGTTATTCACGCAACTTATGCAGTTACGAAAAGAAAGCCTGAAAAAAATCAGGCTTGCCGGGACTCGAACCCTGACCTCTGCGATACCGGTGCAGCGCTCTAACCAACTGAGCTAACAAGCCAACTGGGAGCTGGTCATTAAATTGGTTCGTAAGATACCCGGGAAAGAAGAAGATGAAATTGTGAATATATGAAACTCATATATTTTGAACCGCGGAATGAAGAAATAAATGTAGAGAAGATCCTCGCAGTTATTCACGCAACTTATGCAGTTACGAAAAGAAAGCCTGAAAAAAATCAGGCTTGCCGGGACTCGAACCCTGACCTCTGCGATACCGGTGCAGCGCTCTAACCAACTGAGCTAACAAGCCAACTGGGAGCTGGTCATTAAATTGGTTCGTAAGATACCCGGGAAAGAAGAAGATGAAATTGTGAATATATGAAACTCATATATTTTGAACCGCGGAATGAAGAAATAAATGTAGAGAAGATCCTCGCAGTTATTCACGCAACTTATGCAGTTACGAAAAGAAAGCCTGAAAAAAAAAAAAAAAATCAGGCTTGCCGGGACTCGAACCCTGACCTCTGCGATACCGGTGCAGCGCTCTAACCAACTGAGCTAACAAGCCAACTGGGAGCTGGTCATTAAATTGGTTCGTAAGATACCCGGGAAAGAAGAAGATGAAATTGTGAATATATGAAACTCATATATTTTGAACCGCGGAATGAAGAAATAAATGTAGAGAAGATCCTCGCAGTTATTCACGCAACTTATGCAGTTACGAAAAGAAAGCCTGAAAACAAAAAAAAACAAAAAATCAGGCTTGCCGGGACTCGAACCCTGACCTCTGCGATACCGGTGCAGCGCTCCAACCAACTGAGCTAACAAGCCAACTGGGAGCTGGTCATTAAATTGGTTCGTAAGATACCCGGGAAAGAAGAAGATGAAATTGTGAATATATGAAACTCATATATTTTGAACCGCGGAATGAAGAAATAAATGTAGAGAAGATCCTCGCAGTTATTCACGCAACTTATGCAGTTACGAAAACAAAGCCTGAAAAAAATCAGGCTTGCCGGGTCTCGAACCCTGACCTCTGCGATACCGGTGCAGCGCTCTAACCAACTGAGCTAACAAGCCAACTGGGAGCTGGTCATTAAATTGGTTCGTAAGATACCCGGGAAAGAAGAAGATGAAATTGTGAATATATGAAACTCATATATTTTGAACCGCGGAATGAAGAAATAAATGTAGAGAAGATCCTCGCAGTTATTCACGCAACTTATGCAGTTACGAAAAGAAAGCCTGAAAAAAATCAGGCTTGCCGGGACTCGAACCCTGACCTCTGCGATACCGGTGCAGCGCTCTAACCAACTGAGCTAACAAGCCAACTGGGAGCTGGTCATTAAATTGGTTCGTAAGATACCCGGGAAAGAAGAAGATGAAATTGTGAATATATGAAACTCATATATTTTGAACCGCGGAATGAAGAAATAAATGTAGAGAAGATCCTCGCAGTTATTCACGCAACTTATGCAGTTACGAAAAGAAAGCCTGAAAAAAATCAGGCTTGCCGGGACTCGAACCCTGACCTCTGCGATACCGGTGCAGCGCTCTAACCAACTGAGCTAACAAGCCAACTGGGAGCTGGTCATTAAATTGGTTCGTAAGATACCCGGGAAAGAAGAAGATGAAATTGTGAATATATGAAACTCATATATTTTGAACCGCGGAATGAAGAAATAAATGTAGAGAAGATCCTCGCAGTTATTCACGCAACTTATGCAGTTACGAAAAGAAAGCCTGAAAAAAATCAGGCTTGCCGGGACTCGAACCCTGACCTCTGCGATACCGGTGCAGCGCTCTAACCAACTGAGCTAACAAGCCAACTGGGAGCTGGTCATTAAATTGGTTCGTAAGATACCCGGGAAAGAAGAAGATGAAATTGTGAATATATGAAACTCATATATTTTGAACCGCGGAATGAAGAAATAAATGTAGAGAAGATCCTCGCAGTTATTCACGCAACTTATGCAGTTACGAAAAGAAAGCCTGAAAAAAATCAGGCTTGCCGGGACTCGAACCCTGACCTCTGCGATACCGGTGCAGCGCTCTAACCAACTGAGCTAACAAGCCAACTGGGAGCTGGTCATTAAATTGGTTCGTAAGATACCCGGGAAAGAAGAAGATGAAATTGTGAATATATGAAACTCATATATTTTGAACCGCGGAATGAAGAAATAAATGTAGAGAAGATCCTCGCAGTTATTCACGCAACTTATGCAGTTACGAAAAGAAAGCCTGAAAAAAATCAGTTGGCTTGTTAGCTCAGTTGGTTAGAGCGCTGCACCGGTATCGCAGAGGTCAGGGTTCGAGTCCCGGCAAGCCTGATTTTTTTCAGGCTTTCTTTTCGTAACTGCATAAGTTGCGTGAATAACTGCGAGGATCTTCTCTACATTTATTTCTTCATTCCGCGGTTCAAAATATATGAGTTTCATATATTCACAATTTCATCTTCTTCTTTCCCGGGTATCTTACGAACCAATTTAATGACCAGCTCCCAGTTGGCTTGTTAGCTCAGTTGGTTAGAGCGCTGCACCGGTATCGCAGAGGTCAGGGTTCGAGTCCCGGCAAGCCTGATTTTTTTCAGGCTTTCTTTTCGTAACTGCATAAGTTGCGTGAATAACTGCGAGGATCTTCTCTACATTTATTTCTTCATTCCGCGGTTCAAAATATATGAGTTTCATATATTCACAATTTCATCTTCTTCTTTCCCGGGTATCTTACGAACCAATTTAATGACCAGCTCCCAGTTGGCTTGTTAGCTCAGTTGGTTAGAGCGCTGCACCGGTATCGCAGAGGTCAGGGTTCGAGTCCCGGCAAGCCTGATTTTTTTTTTTTTTTTTTCAGGCTTTCTTTTCGTAACTGCATAAGTTGCGTGAATAACTGCGAGGATCTTCTCTACATTTATTTCTTCATTCCGCGGTTCAAAATATATGAGTTTCATATATTCACAATTTCATCTTCTTCTTTCCCGGGTATCTTACGAACCAATTTAATGACCAGCTCCCAGTTGGCTTGTTAGCTCAGTTGGTTAGAGCGCTGCACCGGTATCGCAGAGGTCAGGGTTCGAGTCCCGGCAAGCCTGATTTTTTTCAGGCTTTCTTTTCGTAACTGCATAAGTTGCGTGAATAACTGCGAGGATCTTCTCTACATTTATTTCTTCATTCCGCGGTTCAAAATATATGAGTTTCATATATTCACAATTTCAATAGTGTTAATGTCAGTAGAAAGAAGTTTTCTGCACTAGTACTACAAGAAATGTATGAGGACCAGTAAGGAGAATTTGCAGGTTTACATTGGGGCTTAGGGAGGTCAATTGGTGTGAAAAGCAAGAGTAGCTGATTAAGGGAAAGGGTGAATGTAGATTATAGCATGTGAAATCTTCAGAAGTAAGACAAACTTTCACATAGACAAATCATGTTGAAGGTGATCAGGATCTCAATTCCCATGAATTTGGTGCTTGTTTGTGCACTGGGAGGAGAGCTGTGATGCTGGTCACTGTATGTAGCATGAAATTATTATCAATAATTAATTTTAAGCAGTAATGTTTGTTTCACATCAAATACATGCAGGTAGTACGTACCTATCCCCGCTACACATTTTAAAGTGGTAATTGTCAGGCAGAGCAATACTTGTAAGTGCATTTCCAAACCAAATTGTGAACAGAAATTGTCCTTTCTGATCCATCTGAATATTATTTTTTTTTACTATTAACAGGGTCAAATTATATCCATAACGGAAAACATAAACTTTTATAAATTCCTACTGATCCAATATGAATTATTTCTTTCAAATATTTTTTCGGGAACGTCCTAAACTTAAGATTTAAATTCTTTTTACTGCTCATACACAAATTATATGCTAGTTGTTTGGGGAACTGAAACCTATTTTGTGAATAATTTCATTTCTCTTGTGTAATCTGTAATTGTGATCATCCTTGGAAAAGTAATTATACGTTGATAATAATTACTGGTACATCAAGAGTAAAGATACCTGTTCAGTCACCGTCCGTTGGAAAGGTACTGATATTTCTAGCAAAAGTATTTTGATGATCGTGTGTTTTTTCCCGCCTCTTGTTGCTTCTATAACAAAATCATTTTGTCGAAGCACTTCTTGTCGGTGTCACCGGTCCTGATCGGTTTCAGCACACATTTTCTCGAAGAGTTTGTAGCCACTGGGTTCATTCTTACCGGTATATATTATTCAATTGGTGTGACTGAGTTATAATATTCGAAGACCTTGTATCGATTCTCGCGTTGTTGGCGAATTTCGTTTTATCGCAGCGCTGTGCTATCAAGGTAAATTTAAGCTACGTTATGTATGTTTCAAGATTTCTCGCCTGTGATATTCCAGTCTCCTGTTTGTGTCCTGCTGATGGCTTTAGTCTTCGCTAGGCTATTGTCGGAGAACGATGTTCTGTACCCGTGCTTTCTTGTCGTCGACTCTTTCGCCTTCGTTGTTCGCGCTGAATTTCAAGTCGGCGTTCACGCTGAGTTTCAGTTGTAAATCTCCCCCGGAATGGATTTTCAGCCACTTGTTTAATCAGGCGTTGCTTGCTTGTTCACAGACGATGAATAAACATATCAGCACCCAAATAAACGCAGCGAAGCAAGCAAGAAATGAAGAAACACGCCGAAGAAACATGAGAGTGCACAACTGTCAGCGGTCGCGATTTGGTTTTGTTGCTAGGCAACTGTGCCGACACCATCGAAATATATATGGGCCGATCGAGATTTGACCGCCCTTAGCGATCCTCGCGCGAACCCCACGCGACAAATTTATAAACCTCGCTACGCTCGGAGGGCCTTCGGCCCTCCTCGCTTCGCGAGGAATTACTACACATTGTAAATTACACGATTACAATTACAAAAAGATACAAAACTGTAGAAAGCAATGGCGAGGAGGCCTAAAGGAAACCACAAAGCTTATGTTAATTAGGTCTCCTCAATTACAATTTTTCAAAGATGGCATAAAAATTATGGCGACGAATACAAATTAATATCAGAAGGAAATTAAAGTAAAAATCAGTATTGAAGAAGTTTACAAATGCTGAACATTAAACAGTTTTTTTTAAGAATATACTAATAATTATTACAAATAAGTGTAAGTGCTTTTTTAAAGGAGAAAGGGGAGGAAGAGTTGACGATGTCGGTGTTTAAGGTGTTATAAAATTTAGGTCCTTGATAAAAGACGGAAAATTGTGTGATTCGAGTACGACAGAAAGGCAAACGAAATTTATAAGAGTTTCTTGTATTATACGAATGAATTTGATTTTGTAAGGTAAATTTACAATGAAGTCTTGAAGGTAGAGTATGGTTTTGATAAGAGTACATGAATAAGCCTAGTTGTATTAAGTATATGTCATGAAATTTTAAAATACCAAGATTTTTAAAGATTGGATCAGTATGTGCATCCTAAGGAGTTTAGCTATAGCTCTGATCACTCGCTTCTGTAGAATCTCAAGACGAATAAGGTTAGTTCTATAAGAAGATGCCCAAACTAAGTTGCAATAAAAAAGTATGGATAGACTAGAGAAAAATATAATGTTCGTAAAGTTTTAGCAGATAAATAGAAACTGGATTTGCGAATAATTCCTTAGAAACTTTGTTGGCGACATGTGAGATTTCAGGCTTTCAATTTAAATTTTCATCCATGAATACTCCCAAGAAAACTGTTTCTTTTACCTGGTCGATATTTTGGCCATCAATAAAAAGTTGAATATTTTGATTTGTACGCTTTTGGCATGGTTTAAATACAATAAGTTTAGTTTTTTTCAAATTTAATGAAAGCCTGTTAACTCTAAACCAAATTGACAACTTGTTTAGCTCAGCGTTCAGTATATCAGTCAAGTAGTCTTTATCCTTATGAGATAGAAAAACGTTTGTATCATCAGCAAATAAGATCAATTGTAATATTGTGGATGCGTTGATTATATCGTCGATGTAGACCAGAAAAAACAAGAAAGCCTATTGGGCATTTTAACCGGCCATTCTGACCCTCCCCACCCCTAGGTTTCACAAATGTTAGCGCGATCCTCTATTTATACGAACCGGCGTGACGAAAAGTGTGATTGTGTGACACAATATTTTGACTATAACGTTACTGGATGACGTAATGTTTAAACTCTGATGACTCAGCTTATCTTTCTTATCGCTTTTATTTGTGCTGAAAAACGCAAATTCACTCAAACGTTGAATGTCGATATAAATTCGTCCACAACTGAGAATGCTCACACCGGGACGACAAAGTATTTACTGTTGTGCCTGGACCTTAAATACAAACAGTGAACATAGCAGTAGAATCAAAATATAACGCTTGATAAACACGAGCTCGAGCAGATCGTCAGAGTATGGGGCACGTCAAGGCATTTCTCATGACGTGATGTTTAAATCCGGTTTGCTAACCCGGGAATCCCCTTGCAAAAGTAAACAAGCGAGCGGGGACGAAAGTCGCCCACGTCTTTGAAAGCTAAAGCGCCTGTCGAGCCGCAATCGATTTCGCGCTTACTCGCTTGTTTTTCTTTTCCTTCACTATCTCTGAACGGAAAGAGAGACTGCTCGTAGCCTTTAGCGAACACCACACGCAAACTACACAAATCCGTCGATAATATTCAGATATTTTCGTTCTTTCAATGCAAAAAGACTCGTAACACCTGCCTTATTAATTGATCTCCTTATTAATGACGATTCCTTCGTATCAACTTCTCGCCTCAAATAAACACTCATCTCTCTCCGTTCACAAGAACTATCATGTACTGATGGTGCAATCAACTAATATTGCATCATCATACTAGTACCAATTCCTTCTCTTCCTAGCCCACGCCGGCAAAACGCAACTGTCCGTTTTGTCCGCTGCGAAATACAAGTTAGCCAATCAGAAACCTTACAATCCACTTCGCAACCCCCCCCCCCCCCATAAAACGCCAAGGGAAACCGCCTCTCACGCAGCACAATATTACACCGCTCCTATACAAAACGCAACTTTCAAAGTAAATCACATTCACAGAAGTGTGATATGCTCCCGACAGTCACAACTCCTTCTGACTCCCACATTTTTACACCCCTCAAAATGTCAATCCCAATAAAAAAAACTCCTGCGCTAAAAAAATTTTCACCATAACCACTAACTAGATCAGACAACACAGCCAATTTCGCATTCAATCCTATTAGCTCCTTTACTCAATTGCGCATGCGTTATACAAGACAAATACAAAAAACTTACAAAAAACCTTAACAAAAAACCCCAAACTTAACAACCCTTCGCCGTTCATATCTTAAATACTGTAAATTAAAAGACAAAAACATAGGAAGGTAACATTCAGAAGACTAACATGCGCATGCGTCTTATACAAGACAGTACCGCTCTTGAGTATCCGTACCACAAGCTTTACAGCACTTTCTTCGTATGTTAAGCCAACTTGCTTTCACGGAAACCCGTGGTCTTTTCATAAACCGGCGGTCGGGTAATAAAGGTCCTAGTATTGAACCTTGGGGAACGCCACATACGATGTCGGCACGAGAAGAAACATAACCGTTGTATTCTACAAATTGACGTCTGTTGGAAAAATAGCTCTTAATCCATTTCAGAGCCAAGCCACGTATACCGTAGTGTTCAAGTTTATCAAATAAGATGGAATGATTGACTGTATCAAAAGCTTTCGAGAGATCTAAAAGACACCAACCGCTAATTCACCACGATCAATAGCAGATGAAATTTTTTCGTGCAAATCAATCAAGGCAAGCGTCGTAGAGTGTTTTTTTCTGAAGCCGAACTGATTATCACAGAGAATATGTAAATTAGTTAAATGACCATACAAACGATCATAGATGATTCTCTCTAGAAATTTGGAAAAGCTTGGTAGAACCGAGACAGGCCTATAGTTGATGAATAGTGACTGGTCATCAGCTTTAAACAGTGGTACCACAAGAGCTATTTTCATTTGATCTGGTACAACGCCATGAGCGATTGACAAATTCATAATGTGAGCTAGAGGTTCCGAAATGATTTGAATGGATTCCTTAATTATAGACATTGGAATATTTTCGTATCTAGCGGCTTTCCCAGGAGCAAAGGATTGAGCAACGGTAATAATTTCATCTTCTGTTGTTGGGCTAAAAAGATTGATTCTGGAAAGGATCTAGATAGAAAATCTTTATGTGAAGACGGAGGAGCTTGAATTTTCTTTACAAGGTTGGGACCAATACTAGAGAAGTAACTGCAAAACCTATTTGCTACTTCCACTGGATCAGAGATCTCCTGACCGTCCGATTTAAATATTGTATTTAATTGAGGCCTTAGCTTTTTTCTATTTAAAGAGCCAGTGTCACCCAAAGTGCTTTGCGCGCTTGTGTTTTTGTTTTGAAACAGCTTTTTGCGTTTGGCTGGCGCGTTTGCCGGACTTTTCGCAAATTGTACCTTGCAAACTGGCCTTTCAGCGAGCTGATATGTACAATACTAACCTCTAAAAACAGAAATATCTTCATCGCTAGATGTTACTGGAGAAATTAACTCAAGATCTGAATTTGTAGTCAACGCGTATGGAGCTATTATAACAACCGATCGATTGATCGATCGATCTCGCTGTACGTAAAACCAGAGCAGCCACTTCCACTCGATATAAAAATAAGACAAAAACCAGTAGTAAGAATATTGACGTCTTCATCGCTAGATGTCACTGGAGAAAACTACTCAAGATCTGACTTCGCAGTCAATGCGTGTACATGAATATATTACAGTCCGATCGATTGATCGCGCGATCGATCGCAAAACCAGAATAGTTACTTACACTTTTTGTAAACATAAAACATAAACAGAGAGTAAACACAAGAAATAATTAAGCAAAACACCACAAGCTCATGACCACAAGCATTATTTTGGAGCAGGCCCGTAGCTACTGTTATTTTGTGACCACGATGTAAATTAACGTTCCTTCTGTTTTCATGCGGCAACGAATGTAGCACTATTTCGGCGAACGCAGTGTCAGTACTGTTGCTGAAACCCACAGATGTTTTTTCTTTCTCTCCGCTACTGATAGACGGGCCCCTTCAGCCGTACAACTTTGTCAGAGCGCGGAAGACTCGGCCTTCGCCTCAGCTTTCCTGAACCCTACGAAGCATCCAATTTAAAGATCTCCTTCCCCATCGTGAAAACACTTCAGAATTCGGAAATATGCTACGAAATCGATACGACGGTACTTAAATGTCAAGTCAAAATTCACACTAGTGCTTTCGGATCGCTAACGGCAGCGATGGAAGAAGGTACAAATCAGACTTCACAACAATCAACAAAATGGCAGATTTTTCATATATGAAAAATGTACCTCGGGGCGCAAAGCACTTTGGGTGACACTGGCTCTTTAAAGAGCCAGTGTCACTCAAAGTGCTTTGCACGCCGAGGTACATTTTTCATATATGAAAAATACGCCATTTTCTTGATTGTCGTGAAGTCTGATTTGTATCTTCTTCCATCGCTGTCGTTAGCGATCCGAAAGCACTAGTGTGAATTTTGATTTGACATTTAAGTGTCGCCGTACCGATTTCGTTGCATATTTCCGAATTCTGAAGTGTTTTGGCGGTGGAGAAGGAGATCTTTAAATTGGATGCCTCGTAGGGTTCACGAAAGTTGAGGGGAAGGCCGAGTCTTCCGGGCCCTGCCAAAGTTGTACGGCTGAAGGAGTCCGTGTATCAGTAGCAGAGGGAATGAAAAACATCTACGGGTTACAGCAATAGTACTGACACTGTGTTTGCCGAAATAGTGCTACATTCGTTGAAAACAGAATTCGAATGAAAACAGAAGGAACGTTAATTTACCACAAAATAACAGTAGCTACAGGCTTGCTCCAAAATAACGCTTATGGTCATGAGCTTGTGCTGTTTTGCTTAATTATTCCTTGTGTTCACTGACTATTTATGTTTTATTTTTACAAAAGTGGCTATTCTGGTTTTGCGTCCATCGACATCGGTCGATGCGATCGATCGCGCAATCAATCGATCGGACTGTAATAGATCCATGTATACGCATTGAATGCAAAGTTAGATCTTGAGCAGTTTTCTCCAGTGACATCTAGCGATGAAGACGTCAATATTCTTACTACTTGTTTTTGTCTTATCATTTTTTATATCGAGTGGAAGTGGCTACTCTGGTTTTACGTCCATCGAGATCGATTGATCGATCAATCGATCGGTTGTTATAAAAGCTCCATACGCGTTGACTACAAAGTCAGATCTAGAGATGTTTTCTCTGGTAACATCTAGCGATGAAGATATTACTATTTTCAGAGGTTACTACTGTAAATATCAGCTTGCTGAAAGGCCAGTGCGGCAGGATATAATTTGTGAAAGGTCC
>OZ024894.1:42954784-43005784 GCA_964017195.1 Siderastrea radians
GGCAAACGCACCAGCCAAACTTCAAAACAAAAACACAACCGCGCAAAGCACTTTGGGTGACACTGGCTCTTTAAAGTTGTTTTACAACTACAATTTACGGTTTTACGATGTAACTTATATCGGCGAAGGACTGTGAGGATTCTTTGTATTTAACTTGAGAATGACAGTGTTTAACCGTTTTCATCTTTCCTCAGGTCTTAATTAGAATCTGCATAAATCAGGATGAAGGAGCCTCCAGACACAATTGAATGTATCCCAGCACCAGTAGCGATCGTGGGCATAGGTAAGTCAGGCAGTCGACGAAGCGACCTGTAGTAGTACTGCCGGCCTCCGGCTTTGTTCACATCCTATTGCGGGTTGCCCAACATCATGACATAAATTCAAGTCTTTGTAGTACTTTATTTCATTCTCAAAGTCAGACCAGAAACACACTAGTTTTTAAACACAAACTAAAAATGACAATAAATAGCCAATTAAGTTTACATACCAGATGAAATATTGTCCTTGTGTTGCTTCTTGACCGTCCCAAAGCCTTTCAACGGCATTTCAGCCAGTCTTTAGGTTTCCCAAACGGTTAACCTTCTATAAGCACACTCATCAAGCGTCTTCGTATTACATCAAAATAGAATAACAAAATGTCTCTTTTCGTCTCTTCTTCTAAAAACACATTATTCCATTCGTGCTTCCTGATTCTCTTCTTAAAACAATCCTGTCTGTATCTCTTGAATAACAATCGCCAATGGACAGAAGACGCAAAAAGTGAATTCAATGTTACAACACAGAATTCTATTTTCAGTCATGTCAGCAAAATCGAACATTGCACCATACAAGATTATTATGTAACCAAGCCGGGCATCGACTGTGCATGCTTCACAATCACCACAAGTATAATCACGATGGGATCCTGACAAAAATCTATTTTAAGAACACACCGCTGTTCCTGCGATCTAACGCTTGAAATCACTGATAAATGACACAAGTTGTCACCCTAAACAGCAGGAACCCCAGACACCTCCGATATAGCCCGATGATACAGCGAAGTTTCTCTCTTGGGAATACCTAATCTCGCCGACATTAGCGAATCTGCGCGACATATCACGAAAATAACCACAGAATGTACTCAGAAATGCGCTTAACTCCACTACAATATCTCGCAGTTGCTATTGCAACCACGCGATAAAAATTGATCATAGCCACTCTTGGGAAAACAAAATTAAAATTGACGCTGATATAGCATCTTAGGTTGTGAGTGACACTTATTGCATCAATTAAATTTGTTGTTTCTATGATGTTTTTAGAAATGTAAACAGCAATAACGTAACGTCTCCTATTTCCTTTGCTTCACGTCTGCACGCAGGCTTTATAATAGTAAATATAAAAAACAAAAGGTAGTGAAGTGTCAAAAAAGTTCTTTAAAAAGCCAAACGTTTCGGGCTTAGCCCTTCATCAGTGGCAAATGAACGTTTTTTAAATTACGCGTGACAACAACCGTTGCGTGAGAGAAAATATATAACGTTTGTTGAAGAGGCAGAGCACGCGCAATGATAGACGCGCGCGCGTCTAAGTTTCAAATGAAAGAAAAGAGCGGGTGGACCTTTACTGACGCCCTGCTCGTAGCTTATCGTCGAGATTGTAACATTAGAAACGTGTTGGTTCACACCACCGTTGGAAGTCAATCCGCAGATCCCGCTGGTACCGTTCCTTGCAACCATCCACGATGTCGTACTTGTCAACATGTTAGCTCCTCACTAACTGTTAGCGGCCCTAATTGTACCATCAACATCAAAGGACATTTCAGCTGCCATCCCAGCAACTTAGTTTACTACATCTCGTGCCGTCGCTGCCCTGCTCTCCACATCGGGGAAACCGGTCGAACCCTCCGGGAACGTTTCGGAGAACACCTCAGAAGCGTAGAGAAAAAATCTCCCGGTTTCCCCGTTGCTGAGCACTTTAATGGCTTAGACCACACTTTGTCCGACGCCGAGATTCGTGGTATTAAGCTCTGCACCGGCAATAAGATCCACTGGAAAAGACTGGAAATGCGGCTAATCTTCAGGCTTGGAACTGCACGACCACGCGGGATGAACATTAACTTTTCTTTCATTTGAAACTTATACGCGCGCGCGTCTATCATTGCGCGTGCTCTGCTTCTTCAACAAACGTTATATATTTTCTCTCACGCAACGGTTGTTGTCACGCGTAATTTGAAAATCGTTCATTTGCCACTGATGAAGGGCTAAGCCCGAAACGTTTGGCTTTTTAAAGAACTTTTTGGCACTTCACTACCTTTTGTTTTTTTGTTATATTTTCATCTTAATTAGTGCCACGCAGTACTGTGAACTTTTGTTCATCATTTATAATAGTAATACAGTGAACCCTTCCGAGCATAGGTGTCCGCTTACAGGAGGTTGAGGATTTAATGGCATCATAGGGGGTAGGGTGTGTCAGTCATGCCTCTGAATCACGTGGGCACGTTCCAACTGAAAAATCGAGGTGATGAGACTGTCGAAGTCTCTAAGGCGGCCAACTTCATCAGGAATAGTAATTTAAAAAAAAAAACGAAAAACGGGTCAACTGAGGTACCGGATGCAGCGTGGAGCTACCCCGCGAGATCTTGTTTCAAGGGAACTCAATTTCATGTCACTAGCTAAGAAATAAACAAAGGATTTATTGTGTAGCGTTGTTAAAATGGGATACTCGTACACCAATTATATGTTAAGACTTCATCAAATCTCGCAGAGCAAGAGAATCGACATAGATGTAGTATAAACGGAGTGTAACTCTGTCGTTTGAGCTTGAGTTTTAGGAGGTCTGTCTGCTTAGGGGAAGTTTTTTCAGCTCCTGGGGGCTTCCACTTCCGCTAAAGAGAAGTGTCTGCTTACGGGAGGTAATAAATATAGAGTTTTCGTGGAGAAATCATCGGGCGTGCAGTATGGTGTCTGCTTACAGGAAGTGTCCTCTTACGGGAGATGTCTGTTAGCGGAGGTTGGACTGTAGGTACTTAAAAGAATTCTTAACACCACTTCCAATTTCCCTTTTTTTCTACGTCTGGTTGGCCGAAAGCTTGACTTAAGTGCATTTGTAAGTGGTTATTATTTCGATATATTTTTGACGAAAATGTTTTAGGCCCCGCAACGTAACCAGGGGAGACCATTTTCGTTCCCTTCGCTGCTTAGGTTGCCGTCTTCCTGGTAATGTTCATTCTCCCGAGGATTTCTGGGACGTGATAAGCAACGGAAGGAATGTGGTGACCGAAATTCCATCGGAACGCTGGGATCTGGAAACATTCTATGAAAGAGGAAATACTAAGAACGGCAAAATGGTTTCAAACCGCGGTGGCTTCATTGAAGATATAGATAAATTTGATCACACATTTTTCAAAATATCTCCTCGTGAGGCAGCGTCCATGGACCCTCAACAGAGGCACCTACTGGAAGTGACATACGAGGCTTTTGAAGACGCTGGCATTGATCCCTGGGGCATACAAGGTGATTGTGGAGTGTTCGTTGGCATTGGAATGATAGACTACTCCATACTCGCTTTGGAATCTAACATGATGGATGCATACAGTCTAACTGGAACGACACACAGTGTGGCTGCCAATCGGTTGTCTTATGTTTTCAATCTCAAGGGACCTAGCCTTGCCGTTGATACAGCCTGTGCATCTTCTATGACGGCTTTACATCTTGCTTGCGGTGCACTGCGAAACAAAGAATGCTCCGTGGCAGTGGTAGGAGGATGTAACAATTTACTGTGGCCAGATGTCTCAGTTGGATTTAGTGCTCTTGGAGTGATGTCACCCGATGGTCAGTGCTGTCCATTATCAAACACTGCAAATGGATATGTGCGCAGTGAAGGATGGGGGACATTAATTTTAAAGCCTTTGGACCAAGCTGTAAGCAATGGAGACCATATTTACGCTGTCATCCGCGGAAGCGCTATAGCAGCAAGTGGCTACAGTAGCAGTCTTACGAAACCATCGACTTTAGCTCAGCAAGACGTAATGAATGAGGTCTACACCCGGTGCAATATTTCGCTATCATCAATAGACTACGTTGAAGCACATGGTACTGGAACTCCCGTTGGTGACCCCATAGAGGCTGAAGCAATTGGTAAAACCTTTTCTTCTCACCGAACAACCCCTCTTAAGATTGGATCTGCAAAGAGCAATTTTGGACACAACGAGTGCGCTGCCGGGGTTACTGCAGCTATCAAGGTGGCGCTGATGTTGGAAAAGCAAACTCTCTGTCCCACGATCAATTTTGAAAGTCCCAACCCAAACATCGATTTCGAGAATCTTAAGCTTGAAGTAGTCACAAAGTTAGAAGTCCTCGGCAACAGATCTCTTCACAGAATAGCGATCAACAGTTTTGGATTTGCTGGGGCTCTTGCTCATGCAGTGTTTGAAAGGCCTCCTCAACAAGCAAAGAAATCGCTACATCAGTGCAATTGGACGTTTGGTGGAGACAAATCTGGAGAACACATCATCGTACCTCTATCTGCCAAGTCTAAGAATGCCCTTGATGATCTAGTAAAGAAATGGATCCCATTTACAAGCGAAGTCGATGCCTTAAGCACAGTATCATGGTTGTCTACCCGGCGAACGCATCACGATGTTCGTCTAGCTGTGATATCCAACTCTGGTTCTAGCTTTCGTGAGCTCCTTAGCAAGTATTTACGTGGGGAGTCCCGTGAAGAGGAGGTAATCACGCAAACGTCAAGAGCCAACATACAAAAAGTGTGTTTCGTATTTCCTGGTCAAGGACAGCAGTGGGCTGGGATGGGTCGTAAACTCTACGCTACGGAGCCTGTATTTCGCCACACTGTCAATAAATGCAATGCAATCTTCAAGAAAATGAGTGGCAAATCACTTATTCATGAAGTTGGCTTATTTCAAGCTCAAGACGAAAATGATGGGAGACATCTAATTGATGAGATTGACATCTCTCAGCCTGCCATTTTGTTTTTCCAAGTGGGACTGATTGAACTATGGAATCATTGGGGGGTGCATCCCGATGTTATTGTTGGTCACAGTTTGGGAGAGGTAGCTGCCGCTTATGCGTGTGGAGGTCTAACAGTTGAAGAAGCCGTAGCCACTGTCTACCATCGAAGCAACGAGCAAAGTCGCCTCAAACACACTGGTAGTATGGCGGCTGTGCGCAAACCTTTAAAGGAAATTGAAGAAATGTGTACTGAATATCAGGACATATACGTTGCTGCTGTCAATGGGCCAAGATCAATCACAGTCGCAGGCAAGAGTGAAGAAATTGAGCGTATTTCGAAAGAAAATCCGACCAATGCGAAGAAACTTCGAGTACAATGCGCCTTTCACACTCCCCACATGGATGGCATCAAGGTCTCGTTCGAAAGGTCCATGTCCGGCGTTGTAACGACAAAAACACGCTTGAACCAGGTACCTTTCTACTCAACGGTCACTGGAAGACGCTCTGATGAAGATTTTGGCACAGATTATTGGTGGCAAAACATCCGACAGCCAGTTCAGTTTCAAAGTGCTATTGAGGATATTCTGCATGAGGAACAACCTGATATGTTCTTGGAACTGGGTTCTTCAGTAACACTGCTTTCGTCCATACGACAGATCTCCGGTAACTTGAGAAATGACAGTAGTATCAGCACAATACCATCCTGCCAAAGAAATGGAGATGACCGTGTTTCCATTCTTCAAGCTGTGGGGTCCTTGTACGTGGCCGGCAGAGCAATTAAATGGGAAAACATTGCACCAAAATGTGCCCAATGGCAACCGTTACCAAGTTACCCATGGCAACATCAATCCCACTGGAAAGAGTCAGAAGACAAAAAGAAGCGACGGCTGGGGAAGGAGGACAGGAGTTTCAAAGGTCAAAAAGGAAATCTGTCCCTTGAAAAGTATCCATATTTTGAAGATCATGTCATTCAAAATCAACTGATCTTTCCAGGAGCGGGTTATGTTGAGTACCTCCTCGAAACGTGCTTCAAGGAAGACGAGAATCCAGCTTTAAGGAAAATAAACTTCAGCAAAACTTTGAAGTGGCCCGACAAGGAAAACGAAGGCGGTGGTATTGGCAATAGAACGGTGTCCTTGGACGTTGTTAAAGAAGGTAGAGAGCTTCACGTCACCTGCAGTGATTCTGTCCATTGCAAAGCTGAGTTAGCGCACCAAAGTAGTTGCCTGTCAAATCCTCTCCAAATCAAAGAAATTCGCGAAAAACTCCAAGACACAATTAGCAAAGAGGAATTCTATGGTCGTCTTAAAAAGAATGGCTTCGAGTATGGTCCTGCCTTTCAAGTAGTTAAGCAAGTCTTCCTGGGTGATGGTGAAGCCCTCGGTTGCCTTGAAGCTGTACCTGATAGCGTGCAACGAATCCACACAACAATCCTCGACGGCTGCCTTCAACTGGTCATTGCAGCACTGGGCCCGTGCACGTCACTTTACATTCCGATCGAGATAGCTTCCTTTCAGATGGAAGTGCCGACCATTCCTTTCGGAGAAGACCTTGTTGCTTATGCGTCAGTCATTGACTGTAATGGAACGCTTATGACCGGTGACGTTTCTTTGGCAACAAGAGATGGAAATATCTTGGCTTTGGTTAAGGGAGTCCGAGCAAAAGCAATAACAAACATGCAAACTAAACACGACATTCAAAAGTGTCTTTATACCACCATATTACAACCCATGGAGTCATGCCTTAATCTCGCGCAGCTTGAAACAGAGTTAAGTGATGAGTATCTCCAGAGGAAATATCCTAAAGAAATGAAGGTCATTGCAGAAGCTGAAAAGTTCATTCCCGCAATAAAAGCTGTTAGGGATGCTTATGTCCGTCATGCTGTTGAAGCTACTCCAACGGTCGACGACGACGACAATGGTATCAGTGTAACAGAAGGAACAGTTTCATTCGACGACGTAGCAAAAATCCTGCAAGATATCAAGCAAGTTTTGCCTGAAATGGAGCAAGAGCTGAATGCCATCCAGCAGGCTGGGGAAGCGCTTCCTGTCATTTTAGAAGTTCCTGATTTAAAGAAGAACCAGAAATTAGCAAAGGATTGTTGGGAAACTTACCTTTGGAACTCGTTTGCGACCGCAGTTAACCTCAAAGCTAGTGCATCTGCCATTGCACAGGCAATCCAAGAAGGATTTAAAGAGAGAATCGTCATTCGTGTTCTTGTGATTGGTGATCGAAATGGTGAGCTATCGAACCACGTTCTTTCACACATTAAAGATAAAGGAATGAAACAAGAATTGGAATACACGTTCTCTGCATCGTCAAAGTCTCTCCTTCAAAGTGCCCAACAACAGCTCAAAAATTTCCGTTTTGTCAAATACAAGTATTTCGACATAGCAAACAGCGCAGATGAACAAGGATTCGTCCCAGGCAGCATTGACCTTGTGGTCTGCTTGCACTCTTTGTATTCAGCAGCAAATGTCAACGAAAGCATGGTGCACATTCAGCGATTGTTATGCCAACAAGGCTGCCTGCTAATTTGCGAAGTTACAAAGCGAAACTACCTAACCAAGCTTTTGTTCTTCCCATCATCATTCTTCCACAAAGATATCACCAAGAATCTCTGCCTCTCCATCAACGAATGGAAGGATATCATGCAAAGAAACGGCTTTGTCGACGTCTTCAGTGTTAGCGCTACCCGTGAGAGCTTTCCAAGTGTTATCGCAGGGTATAAATGCAAGAATGCCATCGTCCCAGGCAAGCTACCGTTGCAAGATGAAGAAATAACAATCATTGCAAAAGAAGGTCACCTACTCGCTCAGGTGCTTGAACAGTACCTCATGGACTCAAGAGGAGTTTCAAGAATGTACGAACTAGACGCAATTCTTGAAGATGACAAATCTCATGACCACCCGAGAGTTGTTATTTACTTTCACTCGTCCTCAAAAACAGACCATCTTTCTTATCTGCTGACCTTGTTTCAGAAGGCAAATATGGCCTTAGACGTCAAGAGCCTTTGGGTGCTCACAGCTGGTGCAAGCGAACAACAGCAAAACGTGGAAGAACCCGCTGCTGTTGGACTTACTCGGGCAATTGGAAACTCTATCCACAAGTTTCCAGTATTCTCTGTCGACATCAATTCTGCAAACTCCCCCGAGAGAAATGCGTTACATCTTTGTAATTTGCTGACAGCCCTACCTCCAGACCACGAAATTGTTATTGACCAGAACAGGTGCTTTGTACCTCGCGTGTTCCCATTTGCACTCACGGAATCCAAGGAAGTCCAGGCTAACGAGTGGAAAATAGGCTCTCTCGAAAGGAACTCGAATGTAAAACGCAGCGTTGATGACCTGCATTTTTTCACAGCTAACTCTATGCCTCTCGAAGATGATGAAGTGCTAGTTGAAGTAAAAGCTGCTGGACTAAACTTCAAAGACATCATGGTGGCAATGGGAATGCTGGACAAGTTGGAAGGCGGGGATGGAAAAGAAGGATTCGGTCTTGAGTGTTCAGGGCTAGTTGCAGGCAAAGGAACCTCTGTCACAAAGTTTGAAATTGGCGATGGAGTTATTGTTTTTGGAAAATCTTGCTTTGCTTCACACATCAAGTGCAGTCAAGAACACTTAGCCCGCAAGCCGCAAAATCTAAGCTGGACCGAGAGTGCTGGCGTTGGAATTGTGTTTACTACGGCTTTCTACTGTTTGGTTGAACGAGCTGGTCTGAGGGAAGGCGAAACGGTCTTAATTCATTCCGCATGCGGTGGAGTGGGCCTAGCAGCACTACAGGTGGCCCAAATGGTTGGGGCCAATGTGATTTGCAGCGCAGGAACAGAAGAAAAGAGGCGCTTTCTCAAGGAAGCCACTGGAATTAAATATGTCACTGATTCCAGATCTGAGCAATTTTGTGAAGACGTCATGAATTGGACAGATGGTAAAGGTGTGGATGTTGTTCTTAACTCCCTTCATGGAGATTTGATGAAGAAAAGTATTGCTCTCCTGGCACATGGTGGCCGTTTCTGTGAAATCGGAAAGAGGGATATCCTGGGAAACTCCCAAATCCCTATGGAGGTCTTCCTTGAAAACAAGTCGTATCTTTCTTGCCATGTGGACATCCTTTTGAGGGAGGAGCCAAAACATTTCTTAAACAGTTTTGAACAAGTATTGAAGCTGCTCATGGAGAACACCCTTCAACCAATAAAGACAACAGTTCATCCCATCTCAGCATTTAAAGAAACGTTCAGAATGATGTCGAAAGGTGAACACATCGGAAAGATCGTTTTCGATATCTCGGGTAAGCCGATGCCAATGTGTCTGCAAAATTCAGCGGACTTCATCTTTAAACCAAATGCTACATACATAATCACAGGAGGATTTGGTGGAATCGGTCTCCCATTGTCTCGCTGGATGTGTAAGAAGGGCGCCAGACATATAGTATTGACGTCACGTCGGGGTTGTCATAACGCAGCAGGTCGTCGCACGTTAGCTTTTCTTAAAAGTCAAGGAGTAAAGGTGCACGAGTTTGCTGGAGATCTCTCAAACGAATCTTTCGTGCAGGCCATGATCATGAAATTGCGACAAAGTGCCACCATTCCACCGATAAGAGGTGTATTTCACTTGGCTGGAATCATTAAGGAACCTGAAAACTTTTTGGATCTTCGTCCGGAGCAGCTCCAGCTATTGTTTGGGGTTAAGGCCAGGAGTGCTAGATATCTGCATGACCATACCCTAGATCAGCCTTTGGACATGTTCCTGTTGATGTCTTCTGTAGTCACAGTTTGGGGAAATCCTGTTCAGCCATCTTACTGTGCGGCAAACTCCTTTCTGGATGCGTTAGCCCTACATAGGCACAGTCTTGGACTGCCAGCCTTGTCATTGCAATTGGGGGCGGTACGAGGAGCTGGATTCCTAGAGGACAAGAGTGACGTCGCCCAAAGGTTAGCCAGCAAGGGACTATCGACACTACACATAGACGAAATCTTGGCTGTTCTTGGGGAACTGCTGGTGTCGTGTGATCAACCAGTGGTGTGCCTTACTAACCAGGTGGGGAACTTACCTCGTGTTTCATGTTTTATCCTTTATATCCATGTTACAACTCTCCTCTGTTGTTTTGAGGAGTTTCATTCTCATCGCTCTCTTTTCTCTTCTTCTTTCACGTCAAAACATAATCTATACGTTTTTACTTTCCTTTAGACATGGGAAAAAACTCAACAGTTTGTGTACAGGACAAGTTTGAAGTTCCGCCATCTTGCAAGAGACATTCGAATGGCATCAGACAATGATGGATTTACCGTAGAGAAACTGGAAGAGCAGATCAAGAAAAAGCTTGGTGAGATGTTGCAACTATCGTCTGAATCAATTGACATGAATCGGCCAATGACTCATTATGGCGTTGATTCCATGATGTCAATTGAGCTTACCACGTGGGCCAGTAAAGAACTTGGCTTAGATATCACGCAGTTGGAGGTCCTCAATGGAATGACGGCTGCTTCTCTGGTAAAGAAGACTACTCTGGGTCTGCAGTAAAGGATACAAAATGCAAAGGTATTTGCATGATACCGCAAAAACAGCACCCCAGCTGGCTCTCTTTTCAGTTGTCAGTTAACGATTTCATTTTATACAAAGACGCAAAACTTAGAACCACCTTGTACAGCTTAGTAAACAACACAACTGGAAAGTACTGCCCATTAGCGTTCGTTAGAATGGTTTTACTCATGGAATTTATATCCGCAGACTCAGAAGCTCCAACCACGTTCTATAGGCTGATAAACGTCGCAAATGGAATGTACTGCTTCCAAGTTTGCATTTGAATTGTCACAGTTTAGCATTTCATATACAAACTCAAACGTTGGAACCACATTGAAGTTTTTACTCTAGAAATAATATAGTTATGGTCAATGCTCTTTCACCTGGTAAATTATCTTGGTAGTGAGTTCAAGACTTTAGGAAGGTTAGGCAATTCTTTGCGAGTCCACCAAATTCACCCGAGCTTCTATGGATAGCCACCAGATTCATCGTCATTGTTTAAATAAGGATAGGGATCTGTGCGGTTACTTGTTATTTTAAAATAAATAACACCTTTTATTTTTTCATAGCAAATACAGATCACCCCGGGTCGCTTTGCCTCTTTCTTTTTCTAGGATTTTGGTCAGAACGCTGGACTTGTAATCTGAAGGTCCCGAGTGCAAATCATGTACCTCGCCACTAGCTGGACATGTTCTGTGGTTCCGAATAATAATTGTTATTCCTTTGGGCGTTTGAAGTGACCAGTGCGCCAGCGATAATCACTTTTATTCTCCTTAAATTCAACGCTATGAATGAGTAAGTTTGGTCCTTTCAGTCCGTTCTATTGAGAGCTCTTCTTGATAGACGATAGAGACGACTTGCTTAGTAACCCATCTCCGCACCACCACCCCCCCCCCCTCCCTCCACTCTTCAACTTACATTGAAAGAACATAAGGCCGAAGGGCCAGACTGTGTTTTTTAAACAAGTTTCACTTCACCGTGGTGTTTTCCACGGATTTCCCCGCTTATAAAGACCTGTCTGTATGCGCTATTCGTTATTGCCATAAATTAACTTATGCTGAGTTTCTTGGTATGATTCCTGAGCAAAATGTGATTCTTTCACAGTTTGTCTTGTTGCTCATAAGGAACTCTCTTGTTTTTCAGATGATCAACTAGCACCCGGTCCAGTGTGCCTCACCGGGCGGCAATACTGCACAACAAAGCCTCAGATGATTGTTCCATAACAGTATCGTGGGGAATTAAATCACAGCGTCAAGTAAAGAGCTGTAGTTATTATCATAGCTTTTAAGTATAGACTATTTAAATTTGTTGGAAGCTAAGTATGAATAAAAAGACATTGTTGCGTGGCGTAAATTGCTTATTTGAATAATTTAGCACGTATTGAGTCAGATTGTACGCGACAAGAAAACAATTGAGGAGCCTAGAGACAAAACAGACGTATCTTTACAACCTGTGTTCACGAGCCAAAAAATCGGAAACATCATCGGATACCGGGGACATAAACCTGAGATCGTCAACAGACAGTGCGTGGTACGTGGTCCGTGTGATGCAGACTATGTCCTATATACAAACCGACACCTCCACCAACGCATTGCAGAACACAAACACGCGATCTTCAATTGGAAAGTACGTGCAACATCACGGACTCATTAAAACCGATCTGTACAAGAACTTTTCCGTGCTCCGAAAGAGCCGAAACAAATTTGGCTGTTTAATTTATGAAATCAGTTATTCCTTCAAGATCTCAACCCATCACTGAATGTACAATCTGACTCAAAACATACTAAATTATTCAAATAACTCATTCACGCCACGCAGCTATGTCTTTTTATTCATACTTAGCTTCCAACTAATGTAAATTTATCCAGTCTTGATAATTATGCTAGCTTTATCAAAACGTCGGCTTACTTTGCTACTGATATTTCTTGTAAAATGTTTAAATAAGCAACTTATCATTCGATCAAGTAGAGAATAACATTGAGTCTTTAACCACATAGGGACTATTCATTTTTCTCACCAGAAAAAAGAAAACCTTGCATCATCACCAGTGTTGTGTTAAGCAAAAAGTTGTTGTAGGCAAAACCTTAGGGCAAAAGTTACTATCTCGTTCATGTTTACGATGTTATACAATTTTAAAGATATCTCTCTTGCAAAGATCCTAGCAATTTTTTATTGGTCTGCTATTTTGGGATATTAAACGATGTCCGAGATGCTAAAATGTAAGTGGAAAACGGATAGATAAAGTCTGCGCAATTTAGGTAGGTGATTTAGATACGTCATCTATCAGAGCTCCAAAGATTGGCCCATAAAAGAATCATGCGCACGTAGGGTGAGTTTGACTGGTTCCATTCCGGAGTAAGAACATACAGAGAATATACAACAAATTTCTAATATCGGGAACAGTTTGGAGGCCTAAATTACGAATGATTTCTTGAATTCACATGATGATTGAGTCGACATGAGTTACGAGATGGAGCTGAAATATGTTATGAGAAGTAATGCAAGACTTTTACGTTGACGTTTAATCTGGAATAAGTCAATCAAACTGAAAGGGAGAAAGTCAATTTAACCCTCGGACATGCAAGGACGTACAAATAAATCTAAAACTATCACCTTTTCAACCTATCCTGTATCATCATTTTATCTCAGCCTTTTTTTAAATATTGTGACTAGTCTTCTGCTTCCATTTTCAATTGGCTTTTCTAGCCCCTGATGTAGGTTAGTTTAGTCAGAAATATTAGACAATCCAATTAAAATACGAGCTGTTCAATCAGCCTTGCCTCTTTAACACTTTCGTTGCGAAAGTCGAGTTTTGTCGTCATTTAGAGGAGTAGACATTGAACCACTTGTGACGTCATCATTTTTGACGTCACCAGATTGTTTTGATAAGCAGCTAACACAGCAAGGACAGATCCATCCACACGTGTGTCCATTTTCAACATCAACCAAATTCTGGCAGGGCTTTTCCAAAAAAAACGTGTCCAATTTTGGGTGCAAAATTGGCGGTAAAATAGGCCAAGTCACCTATAGTTGATCATTGTTCCACTTCCAGGTTTTCTCAAGGGCTGAAGCCAAAACTTTTCCACTGGATAGAAAGGGGATAAAAGGTAGAAGATAAAGAGAAAAGAAAGGGAGAGAAAAGGGGAAAGAAAAGAAGCAAGAAAAAATTGGGAATGAATCTTCCCCCCAAAAAAATTGGCTTATGCGCATGCGTGAAAGCAAAATATTGTACAATTTACAACAAAAACTGGTTGAAACTCTAGTTTAATTGCAAAGAAATGTTTTTGTAGCAAAGTCAAGTGGCATTTGGCAATATAGCACTCAAAAAACCGCTTTAACGGTAAAAAATGCGTCTTTTTTAAAGTTAACAGTGAAAGGGTTAAAGTTGTTCTATCTAGTCCGTTGCTGATCCTGATCTAGAAGAAGATCCAGCCATAAATTGCTCCTGTTTGTACAAGTGGTCCTTGCCTAACTTACAAACGTCACAGGCCCCCAGCAGCGCCACAACTCTTAATATACACCTCCTCTTGTAGAGCACATCACAGGCTTTTTACTAAAGGTAAAATCTTTTAACACAGCAACGGGGGGGGGGGGGTCCATCAACCTTTCCCCTTTGTCCCACGTGGGGTGTGACTTCGCTTGTACGTCCGAGAGTTAAGCACATTTATTTGTTTTACTTATAGCAGTGCGAATGAAAATGAATCACAAATTTAAACAAAAACGTAAATGAACAAACAAAGACTTGGTAGTTCGGGCCATTATTGCCGTCAGGAAATTTTTCTCTCACATTTGCATCATCACTAGTATTGTGATACGCAGGAAAATAAAGGAGATACGTCACGGACAATGCATCTTGAAAAAATTGGCAAGTGTTTTCCAGTTTGGCATTCGTAATCTTCTATCAACTTTATTGGTCTCAAAATTTACAATAATAATTAAAAAGGACCAAAAAGGAATTGCGCGAATGGGAAAATAATGTTACCCATGCGAGGCGCAACCCTAAAAAACTAGTATGGTGATAAAAATCTGAATTTAAAAAAAAAATACAATAAATCTAATTAATTACTTATAGTCAAAAATTAATCCATCTTAATCTCCCTCAGTCGTAACTATCCTTGTTTAGTTTTGGTTTATTATTACTTCTTTGGTGTTTTTTACCTTAGGGAACTATTATTTTGAGGTTTCCTTCAATGTGAAAGTAATTTTCTAAAAGCTATCTTTTCAATTCTGTTTACACTTTGTTAAATAATTTTACGCTATTTGTATTAGTGAATACCAAAGAAGAAAAAAGCAATTTGATTAGTCCGTTAAATCAGCATATTGCACTGGTATATATATACCACACAAGTGAACAATGTTTCTACGCTCTCTGATTAATATATTATTGGCTATTCCATCTCGGGATGAGCGAAACAGCCGTCGGCCTGGAGCGAGTTTCTGCTCATTTGTCATAAAAAAACCTTTGGGGGCTAGCTGTTCTCTTGTGTGGTGCATATACTATAACGTATATTGACCTTATTGTCGGTAAACAAAGGTGGACATTTACTGCGTCGTTTCGCGGCTCGGCAAGTATCTACCTCTGGACACTTTATTTTGGGAAATAATAATTTATTAACTATAGGTGATGGATAAATCAGGCAGATATGCTAAGCTGTGCTTGCTGTCCAAACAGCCTAAGAAACATGCTTATCTTAATTCAGGTGTATGCTCAAAGTGCAATCTAGAAAGGTATTTCAAAACGACGGTTTTCGTCCACTCGATAGATTTCGAATCTTTTTCCCTGTCAAACAGGCAGATTAGAAAGTTTTCCGTCCACATTATAGTTCTCGAAACATTTTTTCCCGTTATAAAAAACTGGGGAGAAGATCACGTTTGCCTCAACGTGGGCGTTTTCGAAAACATTCATTCGTTCTAAAACGGAAAGAGGGCGTTTTCACAGTTGGAAAGCGTTTAAAAAAAATTATCACCGTTTTGGGATAAAAATGCCGTTCTAATGTGTACGGAATACAGATAAAGAAAGGTGCGTTTTCAAATTTATCTGGTGTAGTGTGGACAAGGGCAAACTGCTTCGCTTATTATAATACGTACTAGTTATAATAGATAGCTTGTAGTTTGTAATCGTAATAGTTTAGTTTGGCAGGCCTCCTTTTGGTAACAGAGTCAGCTTTGATTCTGACTGGATCACCCTGGCATAAAAAAATAAAGCTGTATGTATGAATGTATGCTAAGGTGCGTTCAGTGTATACTAATATTTTGTCGACGTCTTACAAGATCAGAAGCTGACAAGATGTAGTACCTCGTATTTGCTATAAACCAACCCAGGACTAAAAAAATTTGTACATCATAATTGCTAATGCTGATTGTTACATTTTCAAGGGAAGAAGCATTGTTGGCTCTTATGTGATACCAATAACTGTTTTGTCATAATAGCTCTTTTCACAGTTAACTTTTCTCATTTGCATAACAATGTTTTTGAACGTAGATGTGAGGCAATTTCGGGCAATTTTGGTATTTCTGCCCGAAATTGCCTCACATCCACGTTTAAATACATTGTAATGCAAATGAGAAAAGTTAACTGTGAAAAGGGCTACTGTAATTGAATTGTTCCTCATCCCTTTTCAGACCGCGCTTTTTCTAGTCTTCTGACCGGGATGGGGATCCCACTCCCTCACTAGGAGAATATTGTCAACGACACTTGGACGGTAGATAGTAAGCCCGAGTAGTGAGCTGATGACGTCATGTTCTCACATGGTGGCCATCTTGGATTAGCCATCTTGGATTTCTTGATTTCCCCAAGCCTCCGAAAAACATCAAAATTGGCCAAAAAGTGATCAAAATCACTAAAAAGCACTAAAATTATCTTTCACTAAAGAGGAAATTCAAAATCCTGGGAAAAAAAACTGCTTGCCAATATATAGTTGCCATGTTAACGTCAAATTTGATGAATAAGGACTTGCTATACCAAATCATTTCCAGATGAATTTTAGGAAAAGTCACCAAGTTTAGTGGCTTTGGCTTCCATATTATACAATAGTGATAAGTTCAAAGTCGGTGCGGACGAATCCCCCCCCCCCCTACGGTCCGAATAGGGCTACGTTATTCAAGTTGCTTTAGCTATATTCCCGCTCGTTATAATTATTAGTAGCTCATGGGAAAACCATGCATATTTATCTTTACATTGTTCTTGAAGCAATTGAAATTAAACGAAGATTCTAGTTAAACCTTCTTTTTCCTAAAGGTTTCCTTCTCTTGCATACCAACTACGCATATATGCGTAGCTATATACAAGACAAAGTTTATAAACTGGAAAGACCACAGCGACAAGGCGTTGAGAGTTGCCGGATCTTAAGTAGACCTGGATCAGTAAAACATTTGAAGTAAAAAAAATATATACGGAACGACTGATCCTTACGGCAGTTAAAGAAACGAAGACACAGAAGACGAAATACGTAAAGCAAAAAAATGTATGAAACAAAAAGTTGCCCGATATTTCGGTTTGCAAAACAAACCTTCTTCCGGCGACCCTGGAAGAAAGATCTTAGGGCTTGGGTACTACTATCACATTTAATTGTAATTTACATGAAGCAGTTTCTTAGTTTTATCAACATTTGCTCGATTTGCCTTGTATTTGGACGAGTTTTGAGAGATTTTTTCGGCCATAATGATTCTTGACGTGGCGATTTAAAAATGGCGGCTCTAACAGATGCTACTTCGTGAGATTGTCACTCTGGAGACAATCAAAACGATGTAAAACTTTACCTTGTTGAAGATCATGACTTGTTGGCGAAGGTGACTTGTAATTATCATTGAGTATTCAATCTCATCGAGGCTGTGAAGAGTAGTTTTACTTTGATGTATCAGAATCCAGTCACTGTGATTCAAATTAAGAGTCAATTGATGAGGAAAAAGCTGTAGAAATTGTTTTTTGTGGACTTAGAATGGCCCAGAGAAGGAAAAACATGACGTGGACACCGATTTACGGGAACCTTACTGAAGAAATGTCAACAATAGAGAGATAAATCATGTTTGGATTTCTTCACACTCATTATTATGCAAGAGGTATAGCAATTCGTTTAGCCTAAAAAAAGATTGTTTTCTGTATTATTGTCTAATTTCCCTTCAAAGATTAATTGGAAATGGTTTGTATTTGTAGTAAGAGGCCAAAAATTATATATTTTTTCTTCTTCAGAGCTTGCAGTAGTGTAGTGTTAATAAAGTTTCTTTAAAAATTTGCATAATTATGCTAATTATGCGGCTCGTGACGTCATAATTTTGATATTTCCTATAATTTCTCTATTCGAGATGAAAGTATATTTTATATACTTTCTAAATATGTATGGGTCTGTGGGGTTTTGTTGTAAATAATGAGCGTGACAAGCATCTTTGTTAACATTCTCATTATTGTAAGAAATAAATACCACCCCCTTGGTATGCAAAGTTAGTCGTATACAGCTATTTCAATTAACGTTGTCGTATGAAAGCTTAAGCCTATGCGACAAGACCGCAAGGTAATATGGGATTTTTATGCCTAAGTTCAGCAAAATCAGCAGTACCTTTCTTGCCGTGCAACAGCAAAGCATATGGAAGAGTTTTTATGGTATAAAAATTAGAAAAAAAAAACCCTGAAAGAATTATTTTCAGGTAGAGTTCTCGTTTACTGAAACGTAATTTTTAATCTTACTGATCTTTTTGCCTACTCGGTTAAAACGGCAAATTTAAATTACGTCGGTACACGTGGAGCACGTGCATTGGTATGTAAATTTGAAGTAGGAAAAACAGCATCATGAAAAATACGGAACATAAATTTTCGTACATCATAACAAGTACTAACAACTGAAAATGAATAGCCGAATCAGGATTGCCGCTGACAATAATCGGATGGTGCTCATTTATTACATGTACTAGCACTAAGAAATCTGAAGTTCCTGACCAACTGCTGACAACTGTGAAACTAAGACCGATTTGCAACTACCCACACTACCCTTCGGTCTTGTCGCGTAAGCTTGAAATGATCCGACAACCTTAATTGAAATAGCTGTATAATCCGTGGGTGAATAATGGTCGGTGAATCATAGTCGCCCTTCATCATTCGCCCAACGGGCACGAAATGACTTTGCGGGAGAAATTCACACTTTCCAAGATATGAAGGATTATAAAGAACCGGTGGCCTCCCACGCAGATGCTCTTAGGGTTTCGTCACGCGTTCCTCTCCTACGAGGAACGCGTGACAAAACCTTAAGAGCCGGTCTGCGTGGGAGGCTAAAAGAACCGGAAGATCTGCAAATTTCCTGCGCCGTTTGGTGATTGTGGGTGAATCACGATAGGCTAATTCTAGCCGCCTAATTACGCTTGAAAAACCCCCGAGACTGAACACAGCAGTAAGTGAAATCAGATGTAACATCGTTGTTCCTACCGTGCAAAGTAAAGGGACTAATTTGCGTGACCTGAATGGGCATAATATTCAGGTTGCAATCTCAACCCCATCAAGTTAACCATAGTGATACTAAATTCACCAATAATGGGAAAGCGCTTCATTTATTGCACAATATTCTGGATATTTACACTAATTTACAAATCGTTTATTAATGACAAATGTGAATTTTTTTCTAGTAAGACGTGTCTGACGCTGCCACACGGTTACCGCTCGATTAATTTCTTGACATCTTTATGTTGGTTTTACGTTGCTTATCCGTTAAAAGACAAGTTAGACTGGGAGGTGGGGAAGGGTAGAGAGGAGGATTTAAATTAATTAGCCTCTCACCAATAGACTGCAGGACTGGTTGATGAAGAGACTGACTCTTTGATTCGCTAAACAAAAAAATTAAGTTGAACAGAAGAACAACCAACAAAAACAATAGCTCCAGGCTCAACAACATTAAAGCTGCTGCATATGACGGCATTAGGAAGCTTACAGCGGCTATACGCATGATCATATAAGTCCAAAGTAATCCTTTAACGGGTAGCAAGAATATTGCGCTGAAAGTAAAACGGAGCCTTTTCTGGCTTAACCAGCGTATTTCCACTGTGCACGCCGGTTCGTATTCTAAGCTGTTTTCTTTTATCCTTGGCAATGGTGTCTGTCTATACAGTTTCAGCTACAATTCTAATTTTGCGCCTTTTTAAGCGATTTAGCACCTCTTCAGTTGAGTCCCAAACAGTGCAGTCTCAAGAGGAAATGTAAAATATAAAGAGAACTTAACATTTTCAATCGTCCAAACTTTTTCTGGATAAGGCTGCTCGTGTTGTCCCCTCAGATTACCTGAGGTGTTATTTGATCATGGGCATCGGGGTGATGGCTTTCGACAGGTCCCTTTGAAACAGCAAGGTAACTATCAAGACCAGTGTTTTGCCCGTAGATAAACGTCACCATCTGCAAATTCTTGTGACATATTTTGTCGCAAATCATATTTCTTCTCCGGACAAATCTTCTGCTGTGTTCATGGAATCATTATTTTCTCCGCCAGCAGGAGAAAAGTTTATTGTCTCTTCTTCCTCTTCAATGTCCTCCTCCTCTTCCTCTTCATCATCTCCGTCACCAAACGGAAAATCATCCTCCTCTTCACTCTCGCTTTCACTGTGTTCAAGATCTTGTAGCAAAATGCTCTCGAACTGGCTGACATCTTGTGAATCTTGCTCGCTTTCGAGTTGCAGTTGCGATCCCAGGCTTTCTTGTTTTGGGAAGCTTTGGGAGGAAGCTTCATCATCGTCATAACCTTCGATGTCAACTTCTTCTTCTTCGTCGAAATCGGCGTCCAATCGAGAAGCTAACGAGAGAAAAAAATCAGCGTTATTTGGGAGGATTTGAGAAGAAGGTATGGACATTCACAACACGCTTACAACAATTTCAGCGGTAATTATTATAATAAATTACGTAATAAACGTTTATTTAAATACTTGAATGGCTACAAACATTGAAAAACGCAAATTTACAACGTATAAATTGTTCTTAGCTATAGCCTTGTCATTCTTCTTGTCTTCTACTACATTGCATTGCGTTGTACTGCAGTACACTGTATTGCATTGTATTGCATTGTCTTGCTATAAACTCTAATATCTTACACTGATCAGCCGCTGACACAGGAGTGCTCAACTGTGCTCTCAATTCCGGATAATCCTCGCCAGTAGTGTCCAGATCCTCCGCATCCAGTATGCTGTCCTCTTCTTTCATAGAACCTTCTGGGAAGTCATCCATGCTGTTTTCCGCTGACCACTCCGGTCCTGCGACTGAGGGCGGCTGACTGGCAGCATATGATGACGTGTCGTCTCCAGGAGTGAGAAGGATTTCATTTTCAAACTTGGATAATTGTTCTTCGTTCTGCAAAAGAGAGCGGGGTGACAAGGAAATAAGTTGCACGAAGAAAAGATATTGTAGAGCTCCTACTGTTTCCGCTGCTATATGCTTTTTTCACAGAACGCTTTTCGTTCGCTACCACATTCCGAGCGCCCGAATCTAGGAATACTAAATGCTAACAAAGAAGTCATAGATGTAGTTACTTCTCGTTTGGAAAGTAGTTGCAGAGAAGGGACTGAAAAAAAGTGACTTGAACAGGACTTAACTGACGTGTTTTGGAACACCGTCGAAAATGCTCTTACACAAAGTTGACAAGCCCAAGGAAGCTACAGGTCAACAGTAAGTTTAGTTTTCACCAAAGAAGTTATTAATATGAAAATGGGTACACGAGAGGGACTGATCGATTGTTACTACTGATGACAGTTGACACCAGATATTTCACATCCGCCAGCACAATCTTTGAAAATAAAGGAATTCATAGTGGATCATTTTTTCTCTTTTTCCCCATAGTTTAACCAATTGCAAACCACTTTAATTTGGAAGGTGGAGCAAACCAAAGTTGCCATGCATTATTTATAAACTGCACGTGTGTCCGGTGGTTCGTAAACAGACACTTGGCAAAGGTGAGGATGGATTTATTGAAGAAGGGATAAACAGTGAACTGGTATGGCCGGCAGAGGCGGCTGAACGAGTTAAATTTTTGCCGTGTTTTACCTCCCTTAGGGCTTCTTCGCAAAACTGCACCAGCTTCTCGGCCATCTTAGAAAAATCATGACCTTCTCCTATAAAGAAGTGCAAAAGAATAACAAGGGTTTTAGTTTAGGGTACTTTTGACCAGCCACAGAAGCACAAGCAAAGAATAAAAGCCTTGCTACAGAATAAAGCGGAGACGTCCGGTTAAGCCTTAAGTATCAAAAGATTCGTATGTGCCGCACAAATCAATAATATTTTTCGCCGGCTCTGATTGGCTACTCAAACTCGGGATAGCCATTGGTATTCACCTCCAAGCGAGGCAGTGGTTGCCTTGTGCGAGTTTTTGCCTATTTATCAGAAAACAAAATAACTTTTAGGGCTGGCTGGTACATAGTTAGTTAAACAACTATTCACCTTAATGTTGGTGAGCTGTGGTGGATATGATACTTGCATGCTAAGAGGGCTTCATTACAATTAGCCTTCTCTCAGAGCAAGGTTGTTAGTCCACGTAAAGTGGGACCAAAAGGCTGCGTTTGGTCACCGAGTCTGCATGCTGAAGTTCAAATTACCCTTCAACTTAAATAAAATAGCACCGTACCGTTATAGAGCGCGCTGTTTCTATGCATCATTCGCACGTGTTCCATAAATTCGTCTCTGTTTTGATAAGCGTGTCCTTGCACTTGCTGTGGAGTGAGACAAGAGATACGTCATAAAAAAATAAAAATAATACTTCCTACCATTTGATGTTTGACAGACCCGGCTAGATTAGCAACTGCTACCTGCTGGCCAGTCCATGCTAAGATAAAAATTGATTCAATGAAACTAGAGTTGAAAGTTGACGTTGATCACTGAGCCGTGTGCTGCTTGTGTTGTGGTGGAATTTTGCATACCCATTTTGTAAATTTCGGTGAAACGTGGTTTCTCTTGCACCCTTTACATGCAGTCACTTCGTTCATATGTGGTAATCTTCACAGACAGATATTTCATATAAAGTCTACATTCAACATCGATGTTAGCCTTATGTTCAACATAGGTGCGATGAAGATCATCATATTCGACTTACCCTTAAGCAAGAGAGGATAAAGGGTCTCCTGCCTCAAGTTGACAAGTCTCGCCCGCGCGAAGATGTTACGCGTAAACCAAAAGTTTTGGTTTGAATTGTGTGTAGTTTATTTTCGCTGAAGAAAATCAGTAGAAAGTAACACTCCACTTTTAAAGATAAAAAATACCACTTTTAATTCGTGTTTATTTCAATCATGGAACGTTAATTTCTTGTAAGAAGGTAAACATTTTTTTGTCTGACCTGTTTAATGGTAAGAAGGTCGATTGGCGTCTTCACTACATCATAATAATCAGGCACTTGCTTCGAGGACACTGCCTTCTGGAAAGGCCAACTCTGTGTATAAAAAAGAAACAAATGCAAAATAAACAAGAGAAGAACAAGAGACAACTTTAATATACGACTTAACCTCGGAGCTGGGAAAACCTAGGGCACTTTCCTTTAAACCAAAAATTCCGGAAATTCCGGGAGGGGAGTCGAATGAAACGGAAATTTTCTAGAACAAATTTCCGGAATTATTGGGTATACCTTACGAGGTTCTCCTAACGTACCGGAAAATCGGAACGACCGGAAAATACTGTTCCATTCGAAAAAATTTCGGTTTCCAGTACCTCTATCGTAAATTTCTGGAAATTTCCGTCCGAAACCGAATGGGACGGTTTGGTTCAACCGGGCTGGCGTAGCCAACCAAACATTTCCGGATTTACTGTTCCATTTGGCAGGTGAAATTTTCGAAATTTCACAACGTAATTTTTGGTCGAATGGAAAGCGCCCCTGGTTAAGGACAAAACATGCTAGCGAGTGAACACAGGATAAACCCTTACTCGTTAGGCTCAATTCTGTTACGTCCACCAGCGTTCGCTAAAGAGAAAATAGTGTTACTCTTCTCGGCATTGCAAAGACAAGTTTTTGATTGAAAAGTAGAGACAGCTGACAAGAGGGTAAGGCTAAACACTTCCGTCGCAGGTGAGACGAAACAAGTTCAGTTATAGATATCTTGTAGTGTAAACCTAGAAATTGTTTTGATTAACACCAAAATCTCACAACTAACATTACGAGAAATGTAAGAAAAGTAGTCTGGAGAATAACTATTTCAAAGTTAGGACTACTCACCTCTGGCAAAGCTTTTATCTGCGCGACAAGATTTTCCAAGAAGAACGAGAACGCGATCTGTCGAGTACAAAATAAAACCACATCTATTAACGGCACTGTTGACGGCAATATTTTGTAAGACTACCAGCAGTGCCTTCGTCTGCTCAATGGTAGTCGAGCGAGGTGCATGTGAAAACACGAATGCGCGCAAAAGTAGACTGCCTCGTGGACGTTTGACGCGCGTGTAGCTCACCACACGCGCGTTTCCATTTCCGACTTTCGCGCGCGTGGCATTTCTCGTAGTTTTATTTCTTGTCCAAGTACGGACGATTTCACGTCTAACAGTTACCTGTGGGTCGTCACTCAGCATCGGGTTAATTTCTTTCTCTAACTGTGTTATCTCGTCTTCTTTCTACAAAAAGAAAAATACATATACAATGTATATTCGATGGTGATTCCAAATATTTTAAAGTTATACGAAAGGTGGATGTTAAGTTTTTCACGAGCGTGGGACAAAGGAAACATCTGAGTCCCCGAAGGGAATCGAACCCATGACCTTCCGTGCACCGGTCGAGCGCTCTAACCACTGAGCTACTGGGAGACTCGTGGCGAGGTCATAATTACTGAGTTCGTTTTGACACGCGTCCTGCATACCGCTAGGATCAACAATGTCCAAAGCACCGTGTGTCCCACGCTCGTGACAAAGTGAACATTCCATCTTTCTTCTTTCTTTCGAGCTTAAAATTTACTATCTTTGTTTCTTAATTACCATTTAAAGTGTATATGACAGATTTTTTTTTATTTGCTTGATAGAATCTTCACAGTGTCCTGATAACAACAGCGAAAAGAAATTTTCGATGACAATTTTTCTTCCCGCGTTTTAACCGTCTAAAAACGTGAAATTTCACTTCCGGTGGGGTACAAAACCGCGCAAGCAAAATCGGGAGACTGGGAAAGATTGTGACGTCAAAACAGGACCTCTTGTTTCGCGGCAAGCAAGTTTATATTCAAGCTTTGTCAAATTTCCTTTGACTTGTGCAGTTGTTGACTCTAAATAGGTCAAACAAACTCAAAATATCCCGTTGCACTGCCACAATCATAAGAAAACAACTAAGAAACTAAGAAACAAGTGTTCAAACTAGATATGCCCTGTATCATAGCTTAGTACGTCTTTAATAAATGGAACCATTTACTGGATGCACTAACCTCGTTCAAAGCCTTGTTGCAGACCCCTAGCATTTTCTGTGCTGTTTCAGTGTAGGCGTGTTTAGCTCCTGACATAAAAAAATATTCGGGAAGAAGTTAAAGGCCCACCTTCACCCAAAAGGCCTTGCGCGCCGTACTTGCTGTTTAACGAATTTCGCGTAACACGAAATTGTTTCTGAGCGGGGTTTCTTTCAAAATCCGTTTCCTCCGGAGCCATCTTGTCGAAAATTGTCCACAAGCATGCAGGAATTTATTCTTCAATTATCAGGCTGTTGTTTCCTGGAATTATTTTGTGACAGAGACGGCCAAACGTATTTTTTTTTCGCTCTTACTTCGTCCAATATGTTTCCTGCCAAATGATACCTCGCAGTTGAAGATACTGCACGGTTATGCCGAAGGAAAATATTGTCAGTATTCGTCTCAGAGGAGCTTGTGTTACGAAGAACAGAAACAGATATTTTATGAATCTCTTGTAGTGATGTTGTTTGAATTCCTGATTGTATTGGATGCGGGACCTTGGCAAGTAAGTTTGATTCGTTTGATTTGATTTTATTTGCGCGATGTAAACAGAGCGGCTCGCGAGTGTGTAATAAATGAATGGTTTTGCAGGACTGTTTTCTTTTTCTTCCTTTGTATCTATCGTCGTACGATTAATTTAAAATAATCAGTTTCTCAGTTAACCATAGGTTCAGGGAGATTTGATCGATTAGTACACACGTACGGCTGGCTTTTAAAGGTTAAAATTGTAATGCGGGAGTCACCGGACAAGTGCTATTTTGCGAGCGATAATCAGTGAGTTGCTATTTAGTCGTATACGCTGTTTATTTCCCTTCAGACCAACCTCTATAATGACTAGGAGGGGCCTTTAAAATCACTGTTACCTTACAAGACAATGAGAATGCAATCTGCAAACTAAAACAATCGAATGTCCAAGTAACTGTTTGAGTCTTCTGCCGAGATCGCTTGCTTGCGCTTAGAAATGCGAACATAACAAACTGACTTCTCGCTTTCTTTGTCATTGAAACTTTCACATGGCGAACATCAGATAATTCCAACATTTTGGGGGAGTAAATGCCATTCATAAAAGCCTAAAGATTTGAATTGAGGCCGTAGATTGGGGCAACTTCGCAAAGTAAATCGATGCGACATGGCTCCTCCGATTTGTTTTGAATTTTCTCGCTCGCACGAATATTCTCGCAACCAATCAGATCGCGAGAAAAACAATACAACCATTTGAAAACAATAACAAACGGTCGCAAGGCCGTTTGGGTGAAGGTGGGCCTTGAAGTGAGGTAAAAGTTGTTGCGAAGAGAGTCTCAATCTCCGAGCCATCGGGCGGCTGGCAAATACTTTGTATTTTGTGTTTTGAAAAGCGAGTAAAACCTTAACGTTCCTTTCTGTGGATACGATTTCGCGGGTTTATTTTCGCGAACTTTTTACGTTGCGCGAGAATACCGACAATAAACCTCGCGTGAGAAAAGAAGGTTATAAGAGTAGAATCGAAAATCGACGTAAGGTTTTCCAGTGCATTTTAAAAGCACCTCAAGATCCAGTCAAGGTCCTTGCATTGTAACTTATTATTCTCACTTTCACTCGTACTACTGCCAGTACCATAGGACTTTGCTGAGCTGCGTGATAACCTGTAACTGTGCCAATACTAACACTAGACTCACCATTGTAAAGAACACTGTTAGAGACAATCAAGGAGGCATGTTCAAGGAACTCTTCCCTTGACAGGTATTTACACTTTCGAAGATTCTGACGAGAAAAAGATAATATGAGCAATATTTGAGAGGTTCAAACTAGTATTAACAATTGTTCTTCATTCAAAATATTTCTCCGTTTCTGATTGGCTTACAATCCCCGGCTAACCCTTCGGCTAACAACCAGCTAGTACCAACCAAATTTGGAAGATTTTTCTGTTATTGGACAATTGACGTCAATCGTCAAGTAATAGAAAAATTATTGGACGATTGACGTCACGCAACAACGGCTTGGTACTGCAGAAGAGCGCGAAAACGGCTGACAGCAGGTTTGAATCGTTGAACGAGGCAAAAAAAATTCTGAATTATTGAATGATAAAGATAGTAAGAACACACAGAAAGCCACGAAGGGAAGTCGCTTGATTTTTGAAGCCTAGTTTCAGGAGAAAACCATCCGAAATCCTGCGACAGCCTAGGAATTTTGTACAGAACTTAATAAAGTACATTTTGACTTTCTTAGAGCTCTGGTTATATTTTGAATGAATAATAAAACAATTATTGAATTCGGCTTTCGTATGATATGAAGAATTACGAAGATCTCGGAGGGTGTTATCCTCCTCAATTTGCATAATTCTTCATATCATACTCAGCTTCACCCAATAATTGTTAAAAATGCTTTAATGCGTTCACTATAAATTTGCACTTGCTAAGCTCTGCTCGCGCGAAGTATTGTTACCAAACAAAGCAAACATACTCTGCTATTGACCAATCAAACACATCAAAGTCATTCCCCACTGTGATGAACATCTGTTTACGCTAAGTACCAGTGCTGCTCTTCCGAGATTAGCCCTTTGAGCATGCGTTGTTCGATTAATTTGAGCTTCATTTGAGCTCTTGAAAACAAAATCACGCAACATGGCAGACACGTTGGGAAAGCGAGAAGTGAAGCCTCCCAAGAGATTCGTGGCGGATTTTAGCTTGCATCGATCTCAAGTTGGAGCCAAAAGGAAGGCGGCTAAGCCGGAAAAAACTCTATACGAAAAACAAATCATTGATATCGACAAGGCGTAAGATATAAAAGTTAAAATTCATTACAAAGGATATGGCTCAGAATTTGATGAGTGGAGGTCTCGCGTTGAGCTTGGATTACCGATTCGTTTGGAGAAGCTGCGTTTACCGGGTGAGGATTCCTTTGAAGACAGATAAAGCGAAAATCATCGGACATTAACCATTTCCTTGATGAAGAATAGTTTGTCTCCACGTGAACTTCCGTGGAAGTCTTCGTTATTCGTATTCTCATCACTGGGAACTGCTTCAGCAACGCGAATTATTAACGCGCAGGAAATAATTAGAAATAAGGCAAACTTCACGAACATCCCTGCCATGAGTCCGACAGCAAATTATTGCAAACCCCAATGAATTTGGTATCAAAATGCGCGCAATTTAACGAAGATTTCGAAAACGGCTGGGAAATTTTAATAACGTCCTTGCCTGACCAGATATCGAGCTTAGTCTCCCAAGTACTCCTAAAATGGCATGAATTTTTCTTGTAAACAAGCCCGAATGGCAATTTTCGAAGCCGAAAGTCCGACTCTAAATTTTTCCCTATTGACCCAAAACAGGATTTCAGGGGTGCTAAATATGTTAAAGTTAAATTATCCGTTTGGGATTTATCAATTTTTTGCGTCGTTTCTACAAACGAAACGAAAATGTTCCAAACTGAATGATTTGTTAAGGGGGCAGAATTCTCTGGCGTGACGCGGATCAGATTTCTTGCCCTGATGTTAAACGTGACTTTCATATGAGAAACCAGTCATTACTTAATGTTTCCCGCGCTTGGCACCCGTTGGCTGTTGCATATTTTCCCGCGCTTGGCACCAACTGCACGTTTTCCCGCGCTTGGCACCCGTTGGCGGTTGCATATTTTCCCGCGCTTGGCACCAACTGCACGTTTTCCCGCCCTTAGCACCCGTTGGCCGGTTGCATGTTTTCCCGCGCTTGGCACCAACTGCACGTTTTCCCGCCCTTAGCACCCGTTGGCCGGTTGCATATTTTCCCGCGCTTGGCACCAACTGCACGTTTTCCCGCCCTTAGCACCCGTTGGCCGGTTGCATATTTTCCCGCGCTTGGCACCAACTGCACGTTTTCCCGCCCTTAGCACCCGTTGGCCGGTTGCATGTTTTCCCGCGTTTGGCACGAGTTGAACCTTTTCCCCCGCTTTGCACTAGTTGCATGTCACTGATTTAAGTTGTGATTGGTTGAATCATTAATTGACTACACTGAGTTTGAACATTTGAGAAAAGATCACTTAGAGCACTCATATGTTGTAATACATGTACCCACCTCTCGCATAGTTAGTAGATCCATGGGAACTTTGACAATCCTGTAATAATCCGGAACAGTTTTTGCTGAGACCGGCTGCTGGAATGGCCACGTCTATAAAACGACAACGACAAACTAAACGTCAATCACAAATGCCCGCCTTTTTAACGTCCCTTATCCTTCTAAAATAGTTGGTGTGACAGCTTTCGTTGAAATTTTGCGTTAGTTCCATGTTAAAAAGTTAACCAGCTCATTTCAAATTGACTTACATCGTCAACTTCCTTCATCTTGTTAAGAATTCCCTCAAAGACAACTTGTAATGCCACCTAAAACAAATCGTTAAACAAAGCATGCTCAATAAAGAAATAAAACATGCAGGGTTCTAGTTCAGCCGAGAACCCTCGGAAGTGGTCGAAACTTCTACAGCAACTAATCGATAAAGGCATACTTACCTCAGGATTGGCTCTACGACGGTTAATCGATTTGCGAGGTTTCTACGAAAAAAAGACGAAGGAGAAATGGGATTAAGACGCTATGCTTCAATTATCCTGTGAACAACGCCCACTCATTCACTACCTCACTGCCTTATCCCTAAAACATATCTGAGAAACATCCTGGGAAAATTCCATACGTGACACTCACTACCAACCACTGAATGGTTGAAACAAATTTGAACAACCGCGAACAAACCAGAAGAACTGCTCCGATTTATGCCCCATGTCATCAGCAGTAGGAATTCTTCGCGTATTTTTTCAGGCATCCTTTTGCCGGAGAAACAAGCTGTGACTGGATATCATGTAAATTAGACACCATACCTTTAAATAGTCACAGTGCATCACTCCCGAACGTCTTTTCTTTCGCACTGTTGAGACGTAAAGAATAAAACAAGCGACAAGTTCATAAATCGATTAAAAAAACTTTGTAAATTATTTTCCTCTACAAAAAATACGTGACAGATCAACCGTTTACTCACCAGACTCCTTCGGAAAGCGCAGTACAAGAGATTTGCGTTTTAACTCGTTCGTTCTGAAAAAAAAAAACACATATAAGCTCAATTAAGTTTAGGAAACAATAAAATAAGGTTGTAGCTAACGTAGGTTAAATAAACTGGCCGACTTTCCGTGGCTTATCACTAGTTTCTACAACATGAGGCGAGAGGAGCATAGCTGCTCCCCTAGATAGGATACTAGTTTCCCAGCATTTGTCTGTTTGCCCCAACCTAGAATTCACTCTTACTCATTTACAAATTTGGGTGGAAAGAGATATTCTTCGAGTAAATTGTTCGGTTTAAGCACACGTACACAAGGGCAGAAAGCAGAATCAACGACCTTCACATCTCAAGCCTCTATAGCACCGCGCCTTAGAAAGTAAAGCCACGAACAGAAAAGACTTACTGATCAACGAATGCCTTTCCCAGAGTAATTTTAGTTCCTTCTACTTTCACCAGATCATCTTGAGGCATGTTAAGTTCTTCTTCAGCCACTTGTTCGTCAGTCATGGCGACTACTACAGACCCGGGGTTAGCTTCTTGGTAGTTTGGACAGTTCTTGTTTGTTCGCATGTGTCCTATCGCCCCGCACGCGCCACATTTCAACTGAAAAAAGTTCAAAAAATGTTCTAAATTTTCTCAACTTTCTCAAGGCCGAGACACACTGGTGTGTCCATTTGCAACTCAACATCCACTGCGCAAAATCAGTTTCATTTCTCTCAGTTAAAAGAACAAGAAAGCTAAGAACGGTAAGACCGATGCTGAATTTCAGACTGAAGAGAAGAGATTCTGGAACACTTTTCTATCCCTAGCAAACAAACAACCAGATTATCATGCAGCGACCAATTCACAGTTAGCCCCCGCCCCCTCACCGCAGTCAAACCCGGTCCCTTTACCCTTTCGCTTTCTTTTCCCCTGCGTTTCTCGAGGGAGAAGACACCCTGGGAGAAACTACCCTTGACAATTAAGTTTTATGGCGATCTTACATTATTGGGAGGTTTTTCTTTCTTCTTTTTGACCGGTTGCAACTTTTCTTTTTCTTGGTTTCGTTTTATCCTCCGCAACTGTTCTTGAATTCTGAAGGTTTCAATTAAAAATGGACATGCATGGTCAAGTTAGCAAAGTGAAGAGCAAAAAAAGCTAAATATACAAGAACATAAACCTAATAAGGGTAAGTGACATGTGGAGGATACCAGAGACGCCTTCTTAAACTGATGTCCGATCTCATTCTCAAACCACTGTTCTCATACCGTCGTTTTATTTTCAGCAGCAGAACGTGACGAAAAAACATGATCTACCTGGGTATCGAAACATTCAATGTTTTGTCATGAAACACTCGAAATTTGAAAGTCCAATACGTGATTTATGGTGCTTAAAGTATGTTTTTTTTGCTAACGAAGAATAACTCAAACTGTGCTTAATCGTTAAGTTACATCTTATTAATTTTTAATAAACATTACTATAAATATATAAATAAATATAACTCAATGGAAAACAGGTCTACAAAACAAACTCGTTAATTTTGGTGGACAGTTTGAGTAACGGCCGCGAAAGTTCGGCGAACGCCGATTCAAACTTTAAATCAGTGTTCGATGACAAAACATGACATGTTTCATACCAAATTAGGTCATTTTTTTCGTGACATACCCACGCTTGGATGAAAACGACGGTACTTTTCTGCTAGGCTGCACGAGACCTATGTGATATGTGCACTCTGAAAGTATATTCGTTGTTCATGACAGAGATGGGTAGCAAACTTCCTTTCTTGTACAATTGGAGGCGGTGTTTTTAAAAAGTTAGAGATTATTACATAATTTGATTATCTCTAATTCTAATTATTGGTCCTTTTCAGGGTTAATTGATATTTACGTCATTTATGTTCTGTTGGTAGACTGAATTTTATTAATAGCCCAATTTTCGATATATTAAAATTTAACTTAAAACAATAGACATCACGACGAGGCTTAGAGGACTAATATAAGGGGTTATATGGGTTTATTCCCCTAAGTCTCGAAATGACGCCTATTGTCTAAGACTGAATTTTAATATATCGAAAGTGGGCTATTAAATTCTGCACAACGCATTAATTCTCCCAAGTCGAAGAATCTCTGATTTTCCCGAATACAACCAAAGTGAATCCTCGCGTAACAGACAAGGCTATGTTTGTGTCTACAAGGCTAGAAGGGGAACAATGTTTGGGAAAGCTTTTCTTCTTCACCAAGAGATTACATCATATTCACTACCTTCTCTTCTCTCTTCTGATTTCCTCTTTGTGGACTTCATCAACGCTTGCAAACTGGGCTCTGTGAGAATTTGAACAAAGTTAAGCGTAAGATTACACCTTGAAAACCAACACGGTATCCTGAACTTTTGGGAAATGCACTAAATAAAAAATAAAAAAACTTGAAGGAAAAGAGTACTTGATGCTCTTGTCTTTGTTGAACTTCAGGTAAGCATCAATAACAGCCTGGTTTTTTACGACTTCAATTCGAATAAATTGCTTCCCATCTGCTGTTTTAAACGTTCGTTTGATACTAAGACGACGACCAACCTGAAAGTCAAGAAACAAAAATCAGACTAAATAAAGAGGGGATTTTACAAAAAACGACTCGTCATATCACACCATTAAAAACTGAGGGACTCGGGTGCGCCCTAACCGAAAACTCTGCTTGACTTCATACTTTATTTTGCTTGTTGAGAATCTTTTCCTTGCTAGGGTGTAAACCGTTCGAGAGTAGTCGTGTGTCAACGTTAGTGTTTAACAACAACAACAACAACAACAACAACAACAACAAGTTGGATTTAAACAATGCTTACTGGGTGATCGGACCAATCAGGGAGCAGACGCTGCTCGTCACCTGGCGCACGTGACTTTTTCCCGCGCTTTTTAACACTTTTGTAACTTCAATGGCTTTCGACACTACTCGCGGTCACACCGATCGATAAACGTGATAACGCTTGTTTTCACTCAAGAAAAGTCAAACCAACAACTCGAAAAATACTTTAATTCAGGATTAAATCCAGGCAAAGGGGTGAGAAGCCGCACTATTCCAAGAGGATAAGTTTTAAACATACAACTTCTACATCTACTTCTGTAACTTGAAAGATCCTTGCCAGGACTATTTACAAGTGCGAGTAGATCTTGAAATTGAATGAACTCAAATGTGATACATTGACATAAACTACGTCTGTTTATCTGTTTATTGCTTTCTTACCATGGATGATTCATAGCTGGTTACTGAAGCTGTTTCATCATCGTCTCCTTTACTGTCTTTTTTAAGACCCTCTTTTCCGCCTTTTTCGCCTGCAATATTAAAATAGTTAATTAAACTGCTGATCAGCCTGCACTTTCTTTTATATCAGTGCTTTTTGTCACAGGGCTTGTTCTACCAAGTGCTGCGATAAAAGCAAATGCTTCTCTTAATAATTAATATCTAAGAAAGCAAAAAAATTTACGACGTAAAAAAAATATGAAGTCTCTTACCTGAAGACTTGCCATTCTGTTGAGAACAAAAAAAAAAATGTTGTCAGTAAAAAGTTCCGCTTTGTTATTCACGGCTGACAAGTGGTATTGTGGTACCGATTTCTGGGATTATGAGGAGTTGCGTCATTCTAAATTTAAACAGTTTGCTCGTATAGTCAGTTATAATACGTTTTCGGGCAAAAAAGGACAAACGACAAATGAATAATGAATAAATGAATAAAAATGAATAAACTTGTACAAGTTTGTCTTTTAAAAGAGGATGAGCCGGATTCTTCGTCTAATCAACATAAGAGAAAAAAAAACATTCGCGCCCAGTGTTGGTTAACTAAGGCCGCTTCACTTACAGATTCTTTGCTGGGTTTGTCTTCACTCAGTAATTTCTGAAGTTCTCTCCTCTCTGCTTCTTCTTCTTCGTGTGTGAGCTAATCAAAAACAGAAATACGTCAGAACCACGTAAAAAATCTACATTCATTTGTAAATGACGTTTAACAATCCCAGCCAGAAAAAAAGTTATAAAAAAGTTGCATTTATTTAAGGCACGCCGTGAATTATCAAATGGCGTAAAGCAGTTGAAAGTAGCCTGCGAGCTTGCTGACTTAATGAGTTATTCGCGCGGGTAACTTGGTTCGCTGGCTTGCAATCACGGCTCCACTGCCAAGATACTCGCGAATAAATCAACAAAAGTAAGTCTGCTTACAGGCTTCTTGTACACAAAACTTGCACTGTGATAATCGACCCCTAAAAGAAGGAAGAAACAACCCAAACCCCCCCCCCCCACCCCTCCTCGGCCGCTTCCTCTCACCTCGCGTCCTTCGATATTCGCGTGATATCGCGTGGTTTTATCCCTTTAAGCCCCAGTACCAACACGCACATTCTCCTCACAAGCCTCCAGAGAGAGAGAGGGAGAGTTTGTTTACATATACGATATGTTATCTTTGGTGATTAATTCCTTCATTTTCATGACCTGTATATGTTTGAACATGTAGTGAATTTAGATTCTGGTCACTTTGGGGGCTCAAAGGGTCGCACAGTGTAATGTCTCTCAATAGACACATTGACTCAATACAACTAAATTCTCCCCAGGTGAACTACAGAAAACAAGACAAACAACAGGGAGAAGTTAGATGCTGACCTGCGTGCTGGTTTTCTTGTTAGCCAACATACTCTCCAGATTTTTACCCAGCTCATCCATGTCACTGCCTTCATCGCTGCTGCTCTCCTCGTCGGTAGACAGCACCTCGGTTGACGATAAAACTCTGGCGAAGAAAGAATGAAAATTCAGCAACAGAAGGAGCACCAAAGAAAATAGCATACAGTAGCTTTGATTTGGATAGTCGCATTTATGGAATTCATCCAGGGACTCAAAAGATAGAACCACCTTGTACAGTGTGACAAACATTTGAATAGTCACACTTTAGGATTTCATTCACAAACTCAAGAGTTAGAACCATCTTGCACAGCACAATAAACAGCATCAAAGGAAAGTACTGCTCAATAGATTTCATTTGAATCGGCACACTTTAGAATTTTTTGCTTGTTTTTTCCATTATTTTTATAATTTTTGTTTATTATTTCTTTTAATCGTACATTCATTCTTTAATGCAAGACTGTAATGCGCATATGATTATATTCATAGAATATGCGTACTATAAGTGTTAAATATTATTATTATTATTATTATTATTATTATTATTATTATTATTATTATTATTATTATTAATTAAACCCAGACTCAAAAGTTAGAACCACCTTGTACCGTGGTGTAAACAGCAGTACAGGAAAGTGTTGCTTAAGAAGCTTTCATTTGAATGGTCACACCTAAGGATTTCATCCACAGACTAACAAGTTACAGTTCTATCACAGAGAATCAAGGTTTTGAAAGAATTTTAAAGTTATCTTGCTTTGTACCTGTTTTGTAAGTCAAATATCCTCTGACAGTCTTCTTTGTAACGCTCTTGATGCTCAGCAATGGTGAATCTTGAACCTCGGGCAAACTTGCTCATACCTGTTGTTAATAATCGTAAATTGATGTGACTAAGACCATGTAAACATTTGCAATGGTTTGAAAACACAACTCAGTGATTGTCCAGTATGACTGTGCAAGTGAAAGAAATCGGAGTCAAGTCAAAGTTTTTCAACTGATGGTGTTACGAAGTCATCGGCCTGATTGTTGTGACATTGTTTTGAAAAGGTGATCGCTTTGTCGTAGTTGTTGTTCAATCAACCAATCAATCCATAAGTCAGTCAGTCAGCCAGTCAGTCAGTCAATCAGTCAGTCAGTCAGTCAATCAGTCAGTCAGTCACTCAGTCAGTCAGTCAATCAGTCAGTCAGTCAATCAGTCAGTCACTCAGTCAGTCAACTAGTCACTCATTCAGTTACATGTAGTCAGTCAGTCAGTCAGTCAGTCAATCAGTCAGTCAGTCAATCAGTCAGTCACTCAGTCAGTCAACTAGTCACTCATTCAGTTACATGTAGTCAGTCAGTCATTCAGTCAGTCAGTCATTCAGTCAATCAGTCAGTCAGTCAGCCAGTCAATCAGTCAGTCAGTCAGCCAGTCAATCAGTCAGTCAGTCAGTCAGTCAGTCAGTCAGTCAGTCAGTCAGTCAATCCGTCAGTCATTCAGTCAGTCAGTCAGTCAGTCAGTCAATCAGTTAATCAGTCAGTCAGTCAGTCAGTCAGCCAGTCAGTCAGTCAGTCAGTCAGTCAGTCAGTCAGTCAGTCAATCCTTTATTTAACGTGGTCAATACACATTAACTGCTAGTTCTCAGGTACATCACGATAGTAAGTAAGAGATTTGTTGTACCTCCTTCACCGGATTTGGCTGCTTCTGTGGACATGGTACGAACGACGTGTATAACTTCCCACCTGGAAAGCTTGCGAATCTGTACAAAAACAAACAAAAAATGAAGAAATATGTACTTCTGATCCAGTGCGAAAACATACAGAGGTGAGGAAAGACAAGCGAGTAGCGTGTAGATGAAGAAAAAACTTAACCTCCTCATCTGAGACTCCGAAGTTCCTGAGCACTTGTCTGGCTTGCTTAAGAGACAGTCTTCTCAGATCAGCGTCCGTCCCTGTTACGGTCTTCTGTTTCCTTACTTGAGGAGAGCTGGTGGCAGAATCATCCTAAGCAGAAATACAGAAATGAACACGCTTCGGGAGGCATGCTCCGCTCAAACTGAATTATGGAACCAAGAAGCTATCTTGTAACTTATATTTGAGGCAATTGAATCTAACGTCTGTGAGCTTTTCAAAGACAACACTGCACGTTACTTAACTTAGGCTAAGAAAACTAAATTGATTAACCAAATATCAAAATATGGAGAATACCATTGGGTATGAATGAAATGCGCGTGCCTCCACCCAATAGCGGGGACAGTTTAAAGTAGAATTTAAAGTATTTAGTAAAGTTAATGTCCAGGCCTAAGTTCACGTCTACAGGCCAAATACAAGATGTCCACTTAGCCATGCCAGGGACTAAGAGGATAACCAAAGTTAGATTCTTTCTTTCTTTAAAACAGAGCGGAGAGTAACGGACGAGCGAGGCCACCCCTTTCACGAACTCCTGAAACTTCTGAGGAAAAAAAGGCGGAGGGGGGAGGGGATTTGTCGGGTGTTTTGTTACCTTGTTTGCCATGGGCTTGTTGGGTACTCTGACGTATGAGAATCCCTCCCCACACCCGGTGGGGTCAGCAGATCCTGTCACAGCTAGCTGGCATTTTCCTTTCATTGCTGAAATAAACGCTCGAGTGGTATTCCAAGGTGCTGTGCGGACCTAGAAAACAAGCAGTTACGATTTTAATAAAACCTCACACTCAAAGCTGATTATAAAACAAAGCCTAGAATGGTATTACAGGACTACGCGATGTATCGTTGCCACTTGAACAAAGTTTTTGATTGGTTTGTGACAACATTTTGATATCTTTTTTGACGGCTGTTTGACCAATCAAATCCAAGGACTACGAGAGGAAGAGATGCGAGTGCGAACGTGAAACTTTAGATCTCCGCGTCTCACTGGTTCACCTGGGGCTAGTTGCGTAAGACATAACGCTGGACGTAACATCTAACGTCAGACGTTCACTCCAGTCAAAGTCACTCTTGTAACGTCCGTTAGCTGCTACGTCCGGAGTTAGGTTTTATGTATCTCGACCTAGGTTATTTGGCTCGGAAGCCAACCAGTGGTTATGAAAAACAGTCAGTCAGTCAGTCAGTCAGTCAGTCAGTCAAAACTTTTGTCAAAGTAGCACTGTAAAGCAGCGCTGTAACATCGATAAACAAACTATAGTACAACTTACGACCCTACCTCATCGTCAATGTTTTTGCTGTTCTCTGAATCATCGTTGTCATCATCACAGGAGAATAAAGACTTTTCTCCATACCCAGCATCCTAGCAAAACAAAGGAGATTAATTGCGGATTAACAACTTGGTCGCTTAATCGAGTGACACAAGAAACTACTCAGTCTTTTTTGGCAGTAAATGGGACTAAAGCTTGTTGGGTGCACACTGTAATAAAACTAGGGTGGCAGCAACACACCCTGCCAAATGTAAAACCAAGGGGTGGTAGCAACACACCCTGAAAATGATGATAAGGGTGGCAGCAGCGCACCCTGCAAATGTAATGATAAGGGTGGCAGCAACGCACCCTGTAAGTAATGGATGAGCCAGCGAATGTGGCGCATGCCACACCCGGATAGATAGCGATAAATGTGGGGATGAGCCAACGAGTGTGGCGCATGCAACACCCGGCATATCTAAGAGCTAAGGTGGGGCAAGAGCCCCACCCAGCCTGCTACGTGCGACGCTAAGTGGCAGGTGTGCACCCAACCCAATAGTCCAGCTTTATTGAATAAAAGGGGTAGGGTGAGGTGGGAAAGCAATCTACAAAAACTGGAGAAAGTCACAAGTTGTACTCCATGCAATGTGTAACATGAAATGGGAACAAAGCGTGCACTTATGACTGGACCACGAAAGGCATAACTTGATATCAATTACAGAAAGATAACAATATAGCTTATTGTTCATTTTGGCATAACCGTGCAGGAATGCAGTTCATGGGTAAGCTAGTCAACAGAAAAGCTATTGTACTACTGCAAAGTCACGCCAAGTCCATAGTGTACATGTGAAATATTATAAGCCGCTTACAAAAAAGTTTAGTAAACTCAACATTGTAATGTGAGATCATTTCGTGACCCATACGTGGTGATGAGAACTACTTAACAGATGCACACGCCAAAGTGCTTTAGCCAGTACAAATAAACGAGTACATAAGCTCTAAGTAGTTAACTCTATTTTACAAGTAAAATTACCATTAACAACTTGGTCGCTTAATCGAGTGACACAAGAAACTACTCAGTCTTTTTTGGCAGTAAATGGGACTAAAGCTTGTTGGGTGCACACTGTAATAAAACTAGGGTGGCAGCAACACACCCTGCCAAATGTAAAACCAAGGGGTGGTAGCAACACACCCTGAAAATGATGATAAGGGTGGCAGCAGCGCACCCTGCAAATGTAATGATAAGGGTGGCAGCAACGCACCCTGTAAGTAATGGATGAGCCAGCGAATGTGGCGCATGCCACACCCGGATAGATAGCGATAAATGTGGGGATGAGCCAACGAGTGTGGCGCATGCAACACCCGGCATATCTAAGAGCTAAGGTGGGGCAAGAGCCCCACCCAGCCTGCTACGTGCGACGCTAAGTGGCAGGTGTGCACCCAAATTACATCCCAAATACTACCGAATAAACAAATAATTATGCGCTAGAGTCCATGGTACAGCGTCCCTGAACAGGGTTCCAGATTCCTTGATCGGATGTACTCGCTGTGGCTAGCATGCTAGGCACCTTCTGAAGAATAGATGGTGGGGTCCTGATGTAGAGGGTGAAGCAGTTGCTTGACCACCTTCCTAGTGTCTGAATCAGCCACGGGGGTAGACCAGCTTCTGCTGCCGTAGTAGCTGCACCGATCCTAAAGCTGTGCGATGCATAGAGCTCCGTGGGAATATTGAGACGCTGTAGAAGGGTGCGGAGGACTGTTGTGACTTTATCCCTGGTGAGGTAAAGCCCTGAAGAGAAGACGTAGAGGGGTGCGGAGCCAGTGACAATGCGGATGGAGAGATATTTGCGAAGGGCCCGTACAGCGCAGACAGAATGTTGCGATGGGGTGATCAAAAGCGAGCAGCCCTGGCGATAAGGTTCAGTCTTCGAGGACTTCAGATGGAGGCGGAGGCAGCCTTCGGCGGTAAAAGAAACATCGGTGAGACACAGATGCACCAATGGGTTAAATTGAGTTGTAGATGGTGATGTAAATTCACTGGAGCGTAGAAAGCCATAGAAGGCCAAGGTGAAGGCTGACCAGAGCATTAGTTTGTCTTGTGGGGAGATATCTGGAGCATTACTTAACTCCCCTTTAAGTTGGCGAAGGAGGGTCATGGTGATAGGGAGGCGGCGTTGTGAAGAGAGTCCTATGCTGCGCTTGATACCACGGAGAAGGAGATGTAGAAGTGGTGCATCCTGAAAGGGGTCTGGCAGACTGTTCTCAATGTGAGCATAGCGAATACCCGCCATGTACAACTTAATGGTCTTAAAAGCGACCTGAGTAGACAGATGGGCGGCAAAATAACGCAGCGTGGTCTCTGTCGCTGGGAAACTTGTCCATTGCTTGGAGGAGCAGAAGGCAGTGTAACGGCGAAGGCCAGCCAGGTAAGAGCGGCGGGTAGAGTCCGCGATTGCCTGTGATTGTAGGAACGCTAGACGATCTGCCAGAGGGTCTCCACGGATGGGGGGACTGGGGTAGGATCCAAGTCTGCCGCTGGTGCTAGTTGACGGAACCGAGTGATCTGCAAACGGGACAGAGAGTCAGCAATAGAGTTATTAGTGCCAGCAATGTGGGCCACAAGGACTGTAAAGTGGTGAGTGGCACCGCTAAAAAATATAGAGCGAACAAGGTGCATGATCAAGGGGTCCCGGGAAGTGCCAGAGGCCCAAATGTCCACTACTGACTGGTTGTCACAGTGGAAGAGGAGTTTCTTTCCAGACCACTGGTGGCCCCATAGAAGACAAGCAACAGCAATGGGGTAGAGCTCCTTCCATTGGATGGAGCGGTCTTGTAATATGGGAGGCCAGGAGTTAGCAATCCAGTGACCCATGTAGTAGATGCCATAACCCAGAGCGCCAGAAGCGTCGGTGAACAGTTCCAGGTCCGCTGATTTGGTCCAGAAGGGGTCAGGAATAATGGCACGGCCATTCCAAGAGGGGAGAAACTTGAGCCACCAAGCGATGTCTTGACGGGCTTCCTGGTTCATGGTGATATGATGATGGGGAAGCCGAGCTGTGGTACTCAAGTCAATGAGGCGACGAAGAAATATGCGACCAGCCGGAATAACACGACATGCAAAGTTAAGTTTGCCAATCAAGGAAAGCAGTTCCCGCTTTTGACATTTTTTACGTGAAGACAGAGACTGGAGTTCAACAAGCAGCCCACAAAGTTTGTCGGCCGGTAGGGAGGTTTCCATGCGAATGGTGTCAATCGTGATGCCCAGGAAAACCACAGATGTAGTGGGGCCTTCGAGCTTTGCAATGTGTAACATGAAATGGGAACAAAGCGTGCACTTATGACTGGACCACGAAAGGCATAACTTGATATCAATTACAGAAAGATAACAATATAGCTTATTGTTCATTTTGGCATAACCGTGCAGGAATGCAGTTCATGGGTAAGCTAGTCAACAGAAAAGCTATTGTACTACTGCAAAGTCACGCCAAGTCCATAGTGTACATGTGAAATATTATAAGCCGCTTACAAAAAAGTTTAGTAAACTCAACATTGTAATGTGAGATCATTTCGTGACCCATACGTGGTGATGAGAACTACTTAACAGATGCACACGCCAAAGTGCTTTAGCCAGTACAAATAAACGAGTACATAAGCTCTAAGTAGTTAACTCTATTTTACAAGTAAAATTACCACAATATGACATCACATTCTACTGTGCTGGATCATTGAACTCTATTGGTTGGAAAACGTTTTGAAAAGAAAATCTGCCCTGAGTGGGATTTGAGCCCAAATTATTCAGTTAATATAATTATTTGGGGTGTATATGGTTACCGATTCTTTCATATTATGCAAACTGAACTCCTTTAGTTCTAACGGTGATTAAAAACTAGTTTGCAACAAGGAACATTGTATATTTGGGGATATTGCCAAATTCTTGTAACCAGGGTTCTATCTAGGGTATTTGAGAGGTAGAAGCTTCCCCCCCCCCGCCAAAATGCCCAGCTTCCCCCCAAAAAATATTGTTATCATTACAGTATATAAGTACAATTATCTCAAAATTGTGTCTCAAACTGCAACCGGTTTGCATCTCAGCGCATATTCATTTCAAAAAATTTCTGGGGCATGTCCCCTGACCCCCCTAGGAAGCTCGTGGCCTTTGGCCACAAGGGACTTCTCCCCCAACGATAAGACCTAGATAGAACCCTCGTAGCTAGCACGATAAGAAAAGTACAGCCACCAGTTTAGGGAATTAACATTTCGAGCTTGAATCTGTCGTGCTCCTACCGAACAAAAGCCAAGATCTGGTTGTGTGTTTTAAAAAGACTTCGATATTGAGTGTAGGACTGAAGTGTAACAGGGCACCTCTACTAAGTCCTTTTTTCAGAGGTATCTCCTTCTGAGCAGATGAAGTAACGGACTGAAGTAGATTTTAGCGTTAGCTTCAGGCTTAGGCCTGGGGCTAGCCTAACCCTTAACTCAAACAAGTCTCCATCTCAATGATCTAGCCTGCCATTAAAATGTTAACAATACAAGGTTTTAAGCTGCTTATTTTCCCACTGAACTTTGCATACCTTGAGCCTCTGCTCTGCAGCCAGCATGCTGTAATATGCACAACACTGCTCAGGAGACACCAGAGCTCGCATCTCTTCCTCCGTTGGCAACCGGAAATCATTCTTCAGCACCCACCAGTTACAGTCAATACCTAAAACAAGCACCATTAACCCTTTAAGCCCCAATATCCACATGCAGATTCTCCTCACTCTTCTCCATATTTTTCTTATGGAGAACTTGGGAGAATTTGATTAAACATCAACACCTTTCATGTCTGGTGATCATTTTCTTTATTCTCATGACCTGTATGTTTGATCAACTAGTGATGTTGTAAGGAGAAATTAGATGCTTGTCGCTCTTGGGGCGGTCCAGTGGTCACCAAGGAGCTACCCACCCAGTCTCTTGCCCAGTCCGAGCCAAGCAGGAACGAGAGTCGGCCACGGTTCAAACCCTTTAAGCCCCAATATCAGCATGCAGATTCTCCTCATTGTTCTCCATAATTCTTATGGCATTAGCTGGGAGAATTTGCTTAAACACCAAGACGTTTCATCTTTGGTGATCGTTTCCTTAATTCTCATGACCTCGTGTATTATAATGAACATTATTTACTGATACGATAAGGAGAAATTTGATGCTGATCACTGTTGAGGCTTAAAGGCTTGAGAACATAGGCCAGTTAGTGAGAGTACAAGCGAGTTAGAGACCAAACATACCCCGTCGATTCTAATCAAACTTGAGCACAATTAAGACGATTTCCGCTCAACATTCGAGCAGTAAGTGCAAAAATTAAGTTACCAAAAAAATACTTGCAGCACTGTCACATTTTGAGAACAGATAAGAAGAACTTATCGTTACTTTCACTCCCAAGCTGACCCCGCGAGAGAAAATTGGTTTTGAAGGTATCCGTATTTCAATTAAAAAGACGCTTCATGTCAGTCCAAAACAAAATGGCGCCCGTTTTTAGCATACTTTTACGAGATTTGAGATCAATTTTCTTGAGAATGCTTGAGAATTTCATCGCGGGGTCACTTGGGCAAGTGAACTAGAGTGTGATGTTTCAAATAGCATTGAAAATGTTACCGTGCTATCAGTAGTTTTTTGGTAAATATTTTTTGCACTTATTGCTCCAACGTTGAGCGGAATCCGTCTTAAACTCTTTGATGGCACACAAGATTTTCAGGCCAAACGGAGCAAGAGTTTGAACTCCCGTCAGCTCTCATTTATCTTCGGCCCAGGTTTGACAGTTTAGTCCAGTTTGGTCTCCCATACTCTTACATTTACCTGTCCAAACTCGCTAATGTTTACACGCTGACTCAACCATCCTAGTAACCTACGCTAGGCTATTCTACACTGTATGTTTTTCTTTGCTATGGTATACTATTGGTTCTATGCTATGATAATGACATGCTCCGCTATATTATCAATAATATGCTATGACAATGCTATGCTATGTTATGCTATGTTATTCACTGTAAGCTACGATAAAGCTATGCTGTGTTATACTATGCTATACTATGCTATCCACTCTATGCTATAATAATGCTATGCTATGCTATACTATGCTATCCACTCTATGCTATAATAATGCTATGCTATGCCATACTATGCTATCCACTCTATGCTATAATAATGCTAGCTATGCTATACTATGCTATCCACTCTGTCCTATAACAATGCTATGCTATGCTATACTATGCTATCCACTCTATGCTATAATAATGCTATGCTATGCCATACTATGCTATCCACTCTATGCTATAATAATGCTAGCTATGCTATACTATGCTATCCACTCTGTCCTATAACAATGCTATGCTATGCTATACTATGCTATCCACTCTATGCTATAATAATGCTAGCTATGCTATACTATGCTATCCACTCTGTCCTATGACAATGTTATGCTATGCTGTACTATGCTATCCACTCTATGCTATAATAATGCTATGCTATGCTATGCTAGACTATGCTATCCACTCTATGCTATAATAATGCTAGCTATGCTATACTATGCTATCCACTCTATGCTATAATAATGCTATGCTATGCTATACTATGCTATCCACTCTATGCTATAATAATGCTATGCTATGCCATACTATGCTATCCACTCTATGCTATAATAATGCTAGCTATGCTATACTATGCTATCCACTCTATGCTATAATAATGCTAGCTATGCTATACTATGCTATCCACTCTATGCTATAATAATGCTATGCTATGCCATACTATGCTATCCACTCTATGCTATAATAATGCTAGCTATGCTATACTATGCTATCCACTCTATGCTATAATAATGCTAGCTATGCTATACTATGCTATCCACTCTATGCTATAATAATGCTAGCTATGCTATACTATGCTATCCACTCTATGCTATAATAATGCTATGCTATGCTATACTATGCTATCCACTCTATGCTATAATAATGCTATGCTATGCTATACTAGGCTATCCACTCTATGTTATAATAATGCTATGCTATGCTATACTAGGCTATCCACTCTATGCTATAATAATGCTATGCTATGCTATACTATGCTATACTCACTCCACAAGTCATGCGAGTCTAACTCCTTATCGTCTGAACCTGAAATCATCAATGGCTTGTTATTTTGTTCTAAATACTGGAAAAATATGAGCAAATTACAATATTGTGGCTAAGACTAATACTATAATAAGTTGTACTAAACTTCACTAAAATTCAGTTTATTTGCTAGTCAATCTAATCGACTGTTTTTCTGTCTGTCTGTCTGTCTGTCTGTCTGTCTGTCTATCTGTCTGCCTAACAATCAACTGGCGAGAACATTAGGCTGTCGCTTGTCAGTTTCTTTCTTCCTCTCCCACCCACTCGCCCCCATATTCATACATCTTATTCGATGGTTTAGCATGTAATACGCGCGGATATTTTGCGAGTTGTGTAGTATTTTCCGAGCCCTGAAGGGGTGAGGATAACATACGAGCAATGAGCAAAATGTCCCCCCGTATAATATATTAAGCCATCGAATAAGAGATTTACTATTCCACTTGAAAAAAATCACGTCAAAATTTGTTTTTTCGAGCCCTTCGGCCAGAAAACCTTTGAAATCTGGATTTTACAGTACAATACACAATTTTACTGTGTAATACCGTGTCATATTTTGTGCGTTCTCTTGACCTATTATGGTAAAATGATGCAGCAGTGGAATAATAAATGTAACTACTTGGTACCAGAGCTAAGGTCGGCTAACCTGTTCTCTTAAAATCTGCACAAAGCTTGAGCCTTTTTCTTATGCTACTTTCAGAGTGCATGGGAAAAGCTTTTTTAATGTCATCCATCTTGATTCTCCTGGGGGTATCTGGACTTTTCCAAAACAGACGGTAAATAAAAATCTGGAGAGAAAATTAAATCCACATTACATTAAGGATGAACTATTTGAAAAATAAATTACTACACTGCAAAACAATATTAAGACTAACCACCTACAAACCTGCAGGAAATCTCTGGCATGGATGTTAGCTTTCTTGGAGTTTGGCCCTGGAACTTCAAATTTCGGACATTCTTGTGCCACGGTGAAAATGGTTTTCACATCACGGATGTAATACCTTCAGTGCAATAACAACAAGATATATTATGCTTCCTGAAAACAAGTTTGGGTCAATCTGCGTGAAGATAATGATTTAGGAAAAAAACCTACGATCAAATGCAAGCCCTGTCTAAAGAGAGTCAAATTTCCCTAATAAACTAATAGGCAGGCTGGAACAAGGTTACTTTTTATGAGTTGCTTTTATAAAAAAAGAGAAAGAATTGTCCCTGTTCTATAGAGTTTTTAACTCCAGACGGAAGTGAAAACACTCAGTTTCTTGTTCTCCTAAACTTTTACACATCTTTCTCTAACTCTACAGAAATGGACAAAACGTTTCAACATGTGTTTCTTACACAAAATGGCGCATTTTTCGTTTGGAGGAAAGAATTGATTACCTGGCAATCAGCAAGGCATTGTTTCAAACACCAAGTTAACAGTGACAAGGAGCACGTGCACTTACCCAGAGGAATTTCTGATGACCAGGAAGTCAGTCTCAGGTAAGGCATGTTGATAGATAGGAGCTCGGAACAAGTTGCTCTCCAAAGCCTGGCAAAAACGTGACAACCCAAACATAATGAGTAACATGAAAACTACAATCGCCAAATTTAAAATTTTCGTGTCAAACCCTTCAGTAAACGTGCTTAAAATTTGTCATTTGGATGACATTCAAAAGTTTTTATTTTTAACTCAATTAGCATCATTAGGGCCAATTTACACGGTACGATTTTTGCTTACGACTGTAGTATGCGACTTTCGTAGCGCGCGCTGTTTGCAAAATCCTACGATATTTTTCGTGTTGTGTGCAACTGTCGTGAAGATGTAGTACGTCTGATTTAGACGACACGATTCCTGTTGTAGACATGACGTGAGCAAGTCGCATACTACATGCAGTCGTAAGGAAAAATCGTACCGTCTAAATCGGCCCTTAAGCTGTTGCTTTTCGTGGGAGATCCTAGGAAAGTCCTTCATTCTTGCTCCAAGTGTTCAGTTAACCTTTCAAAATTGTTTTTTGGCTTTCCTCCCTTCACTTTCTCTTAGCGTTGCAGGAAAGAGCATGTCTTGTGTCTCCTGTTGTGTGTTTGTTTCCTTCGTATACGGCCAATCCACTTCCATTTGTTTCTTGCGATTTAAAAGAGCATTCTCAATGATTTCCGCAATAAGCCAGAATGCATCTCCCAAATATCTTCATTTCTTATCACTCTTTGTTAAAATTCAACATCAATTTTTCCTATTTGCCTGCCCTTCTAGATAGAGAACTCTGGAAAGGGGTGGATTCCATTCCTGGATAATACAATGTAACTCTATATGGCCTGCAGACTAACCTGCAGAGATTCCCCCGGTGCCAGCTGTCCCAGGAATGGCGACGTCTGATGAATAGGAACAGGCTCCCCATAGTCATGTGTTGGCATACTCTCATCCTTGCCAGGTTTCTAACAGCAACAACACAAGATGTCAGTTACTTCTTCCTAGCTTCAGGTAGCTATATAGAGCGGTTTTCAAATTAGTGTCATGAAACCCAAACCAAAGTTATTACCCCAGCCAATCACAACAAACACAAATTGCCCAATGAACCAATCAGAACTCGAAGCAAATATGTGTAACCGCCGCCGAGCGCGGGAAAATACGTGCGAGCAAGTCACGATTGATTTGGTTTAATTTCTGATTAGTCGAGAAAGTGGCGCGAACTTTTTTATCCAAACAGAGGGCAAAGTAAAGCAAAACCAAAGGAAACACAAGATTACTTTCGACACTTAATTAAAAACCGGTCTAACATGTTTCACATTTAATTAAACTTCTTGAGATAAATTTTTTTACAGTTCAGTGTTTTCCCGGGTTATTTCCTCTTTAATGAGATTATAACTTTTGACTTGTGTTTAGGTGAAACCCAAAGTGTAAAAAATGAAAAGGAGTTTGGCAGTACCTTCCAAAGGTGGTATTTTGCGGGTACTCTTGAGAGTTGGAGGACTGATGGTTTGTAGTCGTCTGTTTTAACAGAGATTAAAACCCACAATTGACCTCCTCCCAGTAACGTTACGATATTGTGAAGGTCATGGGTTTGATTTCTGTTACACCCTTGATTTTCTTTTTCTTATTTTTAAATTTTTTTTTTTTGACGCCACGAAAAGGCAATTGTCCAAATTGTTTACCAACCGCAACAGCATTCTATTCATCTCAAAACTAAAAGACGAAAGACACCCAAGTTGTTACCTACCCTCTTGTAATAGTTTCTAACTTTTGTATTCATGCCAACAGCCATGATGAGTGGAGGATACTCTTCACAGTATTCAAAAAAAACCAGACTACCGTCCATTCCTGTCAAATCAGTTGGAGTCCGCATGAAGAACATCTCTCCACCTCCTGACGCCAGTCGTTCTTTCTCGCGTTCCTACAAATATTGTTAAAAATAACCAGCAATCATCAAGATTGTCAACAACATTATGGTGTACAAGTAGCCTACGCATAGCCGTACCCTCACATGCGGAAGAAGAAATCTTATGCCCCATTCACACCAACAAAACATGTTTAATTAAACCAGGTTTAACAAAATGAAATTCAGCAACAGAAAGCTGAAAGCCTACCGGTAGTTTCAACAAAGAATTCAAGGGAGCTTTTACTTGTTTTTTTTCATTTGCACTAAATTCACAGTAGAAAAAATCAGCCGGCAAACAACTTTTATAAAGAAAACAATTTTAAACCTTGTTTAGTTAAACAGCTTTTAAACATGTTTAAGCTTTGGCGTGAATGGGGCATTAGTTTGTTTGTTTGTTTGTTTGTTTGTTTTTTGGTTGAGCTTTATCACTAAAATGGCTACGTCAGCCACTTTTAGAAACACACTGAAAAGCCGAAAGTCACGTTAACATTAACAAAAACCTAAAAAATAATGGTCCGGGTTTGTGCAAAGACAACTGAGCTTGAGTCCCATGCTTAACACAATACAGTCAAACTTTGATTATCCAACCTCGATTATGCAGACTTTCTGATTATCCAAGCTTTTCTTTGCTCTGTAGTCCCAATTTCTTTATGAACCCTTCTGAGAGATGGTTGTAACAACTTAAAGTAATATGTTTAAACGGGCGTTGTTTACTCCATGTTTCACAATAAAAACTGTTTGAGAACACAATCAGAAAAAAGAAGCCAAGCACGAAGCCATTTTAGCCATCTACAAAAAAAGTTTCTCCTTGCTTTTCTAAATCACGTTCTCTCAAGAAAATCTTCATATTCAAGGTCCGGCTACTGTGTATTGAGCTTGTTGGTCCTTGCTTTGCTCAGAGGAGTTTTTCTGGATTCAGTTTTTCTCCATTCTCTTCAACTTGTTTTCTTTCAAATCCCTGTTTGGGCTGTTTGATCAGGATATTGGCGTCCTACGTGTACATAAAAACCACATGACGTGGCTTCACTCTATAGATGTAATGACTTTGGCTCCACTTTCAAATTAAATACAATAAAAGAATTTGTTGTCAACTGTCTTACCTTGGCCTTTTTCTTGACGTGCTTTAGAAGACCATAAACAGTGTGCCTGCCAGGTTTGGACAACACCCCATGACTAACACGCTGGAGAAGGGGTCGATGAAAACTACGCAGATCATGGATAGACATGTAAGTTGGAAAGTACGGCCGTTGAAGTTCTATGGCAGGTAAAGAATGCTGATAGAGAAAAAGAATAAAATTTATTGTTTGCTGAAAACAAGAGCATCTGACTGAATACCTGGTTTAAATCTGAAAAATATAATTAATTTGCAGAAGTTCTTTTCAGCGCTAACCTGGACAAGATTTGAGCCTCCGTTGGTATCCAAAGAAGAATTAGAAGCTGAAAAGAAAAGACAAAGAGCTTGTTATGAAAGGCATGAGTACTGAGTCCCAGGATACTTAACAGAAATGTTTCAAAAGCAAGACGATAATTCCTTTTTGAAATCGCCAAATTAACAGACGTATGTATGGCCGGGTGGCAACACCTAACAAATATCTGTGAATGTTGTACCTAGTATTTGAAGCTGCGTTCCATCCTTTTTCTTTCAAACTTCGCAAGTTAACTAAATTATATATCCTCTTTCCCCTTATGATGTTTGTCAGAAGACAAGAAGGGCCAGCTTAATTGCATGCTAGGGGAGTGCAGTGTAAAATAAGCGACAAATAATTGAATGTCGGCTGCAAAATTACCAGTTGCTAGCTCATTTTGACAAGGTTGAGAAGTGGAACTATTTTCTTAATTCAAAAAGGCCACATTTTTCTCACAATAGGTGAATTGTATGTTGGTCCCTGCATTGTATTTTGTAGTTTCCCCAGGTAAGAAACTTAATCCCCATTGTCTCTCTCTTCTCAGGTGTGCAAATGGGAAACCTGCGATGGACTAGCAACCCACCCAGTGGGAAGTAGGGATACTCCCAGTCACTTTATGCTGGGTATCCTGTGATAGACTAGCATTCCACCCAGTGGGAAGCAGGGATACTCCTAGTCACTTTATGCTGGGTATCCTGTAATGGACTAGCAACCCATCCAGTAGGAGTGGTGATGCTCCTAGTCATTTATGCTGGATATCCTGTGTTAGACTAACATTCTATCCAGAAGGGAGTGGCAATATGTCTAGTCACTTTATGCTGGGTATCCTGTGATGGACTAGCAACCCATCCAGAAGGGAGTCGTAATACTTCTAGTCACTTTATGATGGGTATCCTGTAATGGACTAGCAACCCATCCAGTGGGAGTGGTGATGCTCCCAGTCATTTATGCTGGATATCCTGTGTTAGACTAACATTCTATCCAGAAGGGAGTGGCAATATGTCTAGTCACTTTATGCTGGGTATCCTGTGATGGACTAGCAACGCATCCAGAAGGGAGTCGTAATACTTCTAGTCACTTTATGATGGGTATCCTGTGATGGACTAGCAACCCAACAATTATGCCAGTAGTTGTGCCTAGTTCCCTGCAAGCATTATTTAATATAGTGCCATTTCTCTAATAACACTTACTGTTCTTTGCAGTGTAGTATTCATCATTTGATAAGTTAAACTTGTCTTTTTGTTGCTCTTGTGGTTTTGCATCTTCCTCTTCTTCATCCTCTTTGGAATTATTCTTTCCAAGGAGAAGCTTGGATTTCTTAGGCTCCTGCAAATCGATGAAAGATTGTATCAAGCTTGATAAGCGACTCTGTGCTGCAAAATTCAGTACTTTCAGCATACTCCATTTCAATCAAATTTCCTTTTATCGTCCTTTTTTCCTACATAGTTTGGATGAGGATACACACTTTTCCTGGAGTAAACCTCTTCTTCCCACAATTTATTCAGGCCTAGTTTGAACATTAC
>OZ024894.1:43005984-43314984 GCA_964017195.1 Siderastrea radians
ATGTGGCCAATGGATGTGCTGACAGTCAAAACCTCAACCCCAAGCAAACGGGCGATTTACAATTGGTCTTGGAATTTGGAGCCGCCCCCGGGGTCAATATAACCGTGCTCGTCTATGGAGAATTTGAGAACTTGCTGGAGATTGACCGCAACGGAGCCGTGTTGTACAACATTTACCAACACTGATGGAACACGTGGCCTTGAATAATGTGCAATTGGATTATTTAGCCCGAGACGACCCCCACTTGAAAACTGTCTTTTACGGGACGGTGGCCTGTGATCGACTACCCAAGCGTCCTGTCAAGACCCCACCCCAAGGGTACATTGTCAACACCGACCCGCACGATCAACCCGGACAACATTGGTTAGGGGTGTGGACCGAGGGAAACGTGTGTGAAATCCTCGACAGTTATGCCTTGCCCATGGACACGTACGTGCAAGCTACCCCGTTCCAAGATTGGATGGTGAAACATTGGAAGTATGTGGTGACCAATGGCAAGTCCCTCCAAGCCATTTCAAGCAAGAGTTGTGGGGATTACGCCTTGTTGTACTTGAAAGCCAAAGCCCGTGGACGAACCTTGCAAGACTTTTTAAATGAGTTTTCGGATCATGATTATGTAAGCAATGACCATCAAGCCGGTCAACGCGTTCAACAATTGATTGTAGGCCAAGAAGCCCGATGGTATCAACTTTGTTGTCATCCGTATCATCAACGGAATGATTAAATAAAATGTGTTGGAAAAACAAGTGTGTCGGAGTCGTAGCTCAGTCGGTAGAGCGTTGGCCTTTAATCCAGGATAGCGATTGGGTCGTGCGTGGGTTCGAGTCCCACCGATTCCAATAAAAAGGTGCCTTTTTTTTTCTAAATGGGTAGTATCATCATCATGCAAACGGGGAAACCGTTTCGTTTTCATACCCCCTCCTCTATCTTGGTGGTGGGTCCTTCGGGATGTGGCAAAACGGTGTTTACGGAAAAACTCTTGGTAGACAACCCCGAGTTGTTTGACACCCCACCGACGCAAGTGCATTATTGTTATGGGGCGTGGCAAGATCGATTTCAAGGCATGCAAGATCATGGGGTGGTGTTTCACGAAGGGATTCCCGATCATGACGCGTTGGTCCAATGGTTTCCTCAAGGACAGGGGGTCCTGGTCTTGGATGATTTAATGGATGAAGGGAGTCACGATAAACGCGTGTTGGATTTATTCACCAAACATTCACATCATCAAGGAGTGACGGTGCTCTACTTGTGCCAAGACATGTTTCCCGTGGGTCGCTATGCCAAAAGTATATCCCGCAATGCCCATTACATTGTGGCGTTCAAGAATCCCCGGGATCAATTAGGGGTACGCAATGTCATGCTGCAATCGTTTCCGACCACTTGGAAAGACACCTTGGAGACGTTTCATCAAGCCACCACGCGCCCGTATGGCTATTTGATGTTGGATTTACACCCCGCCTCCTCCGATCAACAACGTGTGTTGAGCCACCTGTTAAAAGACGAAGGATGGACGCGCACTTATCAAAAGCGAGTATAAAGGCACGACACCCCCTTTGGAACCGGAAAAGAGAGTGAGCATGGCCGATGACCGTCAACCTCCGCAATCGTACGATACCACGACCCCTGCGGGGGTCGGGGCGTCCAGCAGCAACCAAGTGTCCCCAGGCACCATCCAAGAAATTTTGGATACAGGGGACTCAAGCTTGATCGACCAAGCCTTTGATCAAATGACCGTCGAGGACATGATCGCGTATGTGGACCAGTTGCCCTCCCCTCCTGCTTATAGAACCTCTTCCCCCGCGGGGGTAGGAAGTCTAGCATCCCATTCACCCTCATTCCAAAGCCCCCAGACCACCCCGCCGTCTTCCGTGGACACTCCACTTACTAGGGGGAGCGCTGGCTTGTCGTCCGGAGCGCGAACCCCCCTTAGTCCGGGGAGCGCTGGCTTGTCGTCCGGGGCTCGAACACCTGTAACGCCTCCTAGCGTACCCCGGGCGGCGGCGGGTGCTCGAGCAGCCGCGGGGGCTGGGGGTAATGGTAGGGGGCGCCGTGGACCTAGGACTAGAGGCGGACGTGGTGGTGGTGGTGGACGTGGCGGTGGACGTGGCGGTGGTGGTGGTGGTGCTGGTGGTGGTGGTGCTGGTGGTGGTGGTGGTGGAGGCGGTGGAGGTGGTGGTGGTGGTGGTGGTGGTGGTGGTGGTGGTGGACGACGGGGGCGCCGACGCCGACGCCTTTTCCCCACTTCACCTGCCTCCAGTACTCCCGGATCGTCTGGGGGGTCTGGTAGACAACCTCGTACCTTGCGTCAAGCCGCTTTACAACGACGTTTACGGATGCTATTACAAGATCAAGAACAATTGGCCCAAGGACGGGAAATTGCTAATGTCACCATGACCAATAGCATTGTGACCAGTTATAAACAAGGAGGAGCCCCGAGCGTACAAACCTCGTCGTCCCGGGTCTCGCCGTGAGGATGAAAACCGCCGTGTCGTTATTGAATGGATCTCGACGTCCTGGCATCCCCTTCCCACCGGAATTATTACAACGGATGGATTCGTTGTATGCCTTTTACCATCAACAATGGTGGTGTTATCGAAAAATGTTGAATCATTACAAGTGTATCAATGCCTTGTTCAATGGCCTGGCGTTACTCCTGATGGCCGCGGGCATGATTGCTGGCCCCCTGTTGGACAACAGTACGTTGGTAGCCTGTTTGGCGGCGGTGGGCACCGTGGTCAAAGGATGGAATGATTTTAAACAATATCGATTTAAAGTGACCATGAGTCGGTTTGCGTTTACCACCTATGCCAAAGCCTTGACCGAATTGAAAACCTATGTGAGGGGTGTCCCCTTGGAGGACCTGGAAGGATTTTTAATCAAGATGCAAACGTTGGATGACACCATTGTGGATTTCACCCCTCCGTTACCCAAACGATGTGTCCAAGATTACCATCGTCATTTTCTGTACAAGCCCGTGGAAGCCCTATGCTATGTAGACGGATGTCCTCGTCCCTTGAAACCCAAAGACTACTGGATCCATAAAAAGCCGCTCCCTCCCAGTCCGACACTCTTAGAACCATGGCCGTCCAACGACGACGACGACGACGCAGAAAAAGGAAACAACGAGGAGGAGCTTTAATACGTCGCAAACCCCGTTTGGTGGATAAAATTGCCCATGGCATGAGTATGTTTCTCTCAGGCCCCGCGCCTGGGTTTGGCCTGGCTTTAGGCAAATTAGGCGGGCAAGCCTTAAAAGGCATTACCGATAATGTACAACATGTCCGACGACAACGAGGTGGGGGTTGGTGGTCCGATTTCAAACGCAATACCCGTCAAGGCTATAAAGAGACGCAAGACCTCATCAAACAAGACAAAGCCCTTCAACGTTTATTGACGGGTCGACCATGGTGAGGAGAAGAAGATTACGACGACGCCGTCGTCAACGAGGTGGTTTTTTAAATCTATTGGTCCCTGCTATGGTAGGATTAGGGAAAGCCGCGGCCTTGGAAACGGATAAACGTATAAAACGCACGATCCAAAAAGCCAATCAACGCTATCGTTGCCGTCATCGATAAACGATGCAACGTCTTCGACGTCAATTACCGTTTTTACGGTCCATGTTACAAGAAGCCAATGGTTCCAAACGTCAAGAGTTGTTACAACATGCCAATGCCGATCAAATCAATGCCGTGAGTGAATTGGTTTTGAACTTCTTAAAAAACAAGATTCCCGTCACACCCCCCATGCTGGCTAAACTTCAACCCTATAAAAGGGTGCTACGCGATTTGGGACGTCGTCGACATTCCGTCAAAAAACGTCGGGCGTGGTTGGTTCAACAAAAAGGACGCGGTTTGTTTCAAGGACTTCACGAGGTGTTATGTCAATGTGCTCAACCGACCCGTTAACCCTGGCCACATGGATCACCCTGTTACAAGAGGCCAATCGGGCCACCGACAAGTGGAAAGACGAGTGTCATTATTGGAAGCATAAATATCACCTGTTGTATCGAGAGTACAGGCACATCTTAAAGGCCCGTCTTTGTGAGAGCTGTCGACAAATAGAAGAGGGGGAACTTTGCTCCGAGTGTAGTCAGCCCCCATGGATGCAGTCTACATGATTCCCCACAAGGACTTGGAACAACTCGTTCAATATTACAAAGGAGAACTCACCGAAAATGCCTTGTTGAACAAAGCCGCAACGCTGGCCGCTAAAAAACATGTCTTGTTAGCCAATCCCGAATTACCTCCAGCCCTGGTCAATGCTCAAACCAAACCGTTGAGTCAAGAATTAATCAAGTTAACCAAACGCATTCGTCAATTTCCCGGAGGTGTGGGAGTCGGGGCCCCGGGTGGTCCACCAGGCGAAGACGAAGAAGAAGAAGTCGGGGATTTAGTGACGGGACCCGTGGAACAATGGTTGAAGCGCATGATAAAAGGAGGTCCGTCGGCTCCCAAACCCACCATTACCCCTGCTACCAGGGAAGGCGCGAGAGAACCGAGACCTTCTACCAGTCGAGGAGAAGAGAGACCTTCTACCAGTCGAGGGGATATCGGGTCGCGTTTAGAAGCCATTCGAGAACGGCGCAAGACCTTGGAAAAAAAGTTAGCTGAGAGTCCTTGGGCCAAAGGCAAAGGCAAAGGGAAAGGCAAAGGCAAAGGCAAAGGCGTCTCCCGTGAAGTGCAATCATTGAAACCCTTACCCGGTTGGGAAGATTGGGCCAAAGGCAAAGCACCCCGACGACGACGTTTGCAGTACGACAGTGAGTAAACAATGCCCGCCCACAGGAGGAGAAGGGGTATCAAACGGAAACGCACCCAACGCGGAGGGGCAGTGGATGTCCAAAAATGGATTGCTAAAACCGGCAAAGAATTTCATTGGCCTGGCTATCAATACATGGGCCCTGGGACGCATTTAGCCAAACGTCTGAAACGTGGGGATCCCGGTAAAAATCGCTTGGACCGGATTGCCAAACAACACGACATTGATTACAGCCGTGCCAAGAATTTGCAAGACAAATGGAAAGCCGATACCAAGATGATCCAAGCCATTGATAAATTACCCGGCAAGAAAACCAAGACGGAACGGGTGGTCAAGAAAATCATGCAAGCCAAGAAACGTTTAAAATTGTAATTTTAATGACAACCCCATACCATTTGTTGTGTCAATAAAAAAATGAAAATGTCTGATTGGTTCCTTAGTACTGTCTCAAAAGAAAGATGTAGTGTCAAAAAAAACAGGATTCTCAAACAGGATTCTGGAGAACCCATTGAGGTATAGACCCCCTATATACCTTGTTGAAAAATAAATAAATGACAATGTCTGATTGATATTGTTATTCTGCAGTTCGGTAGTCTTCTATAGTTCGTGTTGAGTCTCAAACAGGATTCTGGGGAACCCCTTGTGACCAAGTTCATTGTACTGTCTCAAAACAGGATTCTCAAACAGGATTCTGGAGAACTCCTTGTGATGTAGACAAATATGATCCACGTTGATAAAAAAAAAAAAATGTCACTGTCTCTTTGATCGTTCTACCACAAATGTCACGATGGCATGTTCTGTCAAATACGGAAACGAAAAATGTTTTACGTTACTAAATCATACATTAAATCCACCCCCTCGTCGGGTGACATGTCATGAACGAGGTCTTCGGGGGGCACCAATGCCTCCAGATCAAAGGAACAAGAGTCCTCCTCCACTTCCCTCAGTAACTCGGTCCACTCGTCGGGTGACAATAAATCCTGCAAAAACGAAACGTCCTCCAAGTCAGAGGGGTCCATGACTTGCGCATCCCCCGAATCCATATCCGTGAGAGTATAATCCTCAAGAAATGATTCAGAAAAAGAAATGTTCTCAAAGGTTTTCGGTATGGATTTTATAAAGTCCTCCAAGGGAATGGTCAATTTCAAGGGTCCCAATGCTTTGATTTTCTCTTCCGTTTTCTGTCTCTCTACAGAAGGTAAGGAGGCACAAAAGTCATTCAAATACATTTCCAGAGAAGGTTGCGTTCTACAATCAGACAATACCATCCGCAGTGGTTTGGGACGAGGCACCTCCTTCTTCCTTTTGTTGTTGTTGTAGTACCTTCTTGATTTCTCCATGATCTTCTCGCGGTTATCCCAGTAGTACTCTCTTCCTTGCGCCAGCAGCTTCTCTCGGTTCGCAGCATAATAAGCCCGACGAGCCGCCCCTCCTTTTTCACTTCTGTTGTACATTCTACTGTAGGCCAATATTCGTTCACGATTCTTTTGACGATACTCTCGATCTCGGAGTCTGATACGTTCCCGATGTTTCTCTTTATACTTCCGATCGCTTACGGCACGACGTGCTCGGTTGTTTCGGGCCCATTGTTTTTTGGCGGCACGCCGTTCCTCCTTATGCGTCTCCTCATAACGCCTTTTAGACTCCTGCACTCGATCCGGATATTGTTCTACGTATTGTTTTTTGGCCGCACGCACTTTCTCAGGGTACTTGCGTCGGTAGTTGGCTTTTTTGCGAATATTCCTCGCTCGGGCTTTCTCTGGGTAGCGGGCATTGTACCTAGCTTTTTTCATAGCGTTCCGTCTCCGTCGTTGTTCGTCTTTTGTCAGTAACTCTGTCGTTTCGTCGTCGTCAGGGTCGGGAACAATGTCGTTCAAGTCCTCGTCTGGGTCAGAGTCGTTAAGGTCGTTGTCGTCAGGGACATAGTCCTCGTCCTTCTTGTCGTCAACGTCGTCTGGGTCAGAGTCATCGTCGTCGTTGTTTGGTCGGTACGTCGTGCGTCGTCGGTTGCTGCGGCGGAGGCCCTCGCTTACGGGAGACCTCGGGCGAGGGGGGCGGTGCTGGCGGAGGTGTGTGCGGGCGCTTAAACTCATACCGCCAGTAGTCACAACAGAAGTCGAGGCCCTCAATGAACCAGCCACAGGTGTATTGAGGGTAGCACAGCTGGTGGAAGTAAGTGGCTCGTGCTGCCCGGGTTGCCTGAGCTGCCTCTTTGAGCTGCTCCCTCTCTTTCAGCTTCTCCCCAAACTCAGTGACACTTGAGTCCAGTGTCAACTCCTCCTTGACTTTCCTCAAGATCTCATCCACTTCCAAATCTGCTTCAAATTCTTCAAAGGCTTCTACCAACTCTTTATGAACAACCTCCATTTTGAGATGACTCCGCCGGCGATTCGATTTCTTTTATAGGGGCTTATTCCTTCCCGTGATGCCCCATGGACCCTAATTAGAGAGGGGGGAGGGGGGTCCCCCCACCTCATCCCACCCCTCCCTAGGGCACCCCCTCTCCAGGGGGGCACCCTGTTTAGTGATTGGCTCCTTCCCCTCCCACGTGACATTTTGGTTCTCTATAAAAAACAAACCCCGATCGCCAGTGACTTCATCTGATCATGTCCTCTCAAGAAGACGATGTGGCGGGGCCAAGTGGTCTCGCCAGACGTGACATTATCACCATGCTCGGATTAGATATGTCGGATTCAGAGCCAGAAGAAGAGACAACACATTCCTGTGTGGGACCTTTGATTTGCACCGAAGAGCTAGGAGACAGTGATGAGATTTGTCAAGAGGCCTTGGACCAATGGGAACAAAGCGGGGGTGGATTGGATTCCTCTGAACACGTTACCTTCCAATTTGACTTAGAACCTTTTGTGAATCGGAAGAGTGAACGCATGGGGGTACAAGAACGTCATTTCAAGACCCAGTTACGTCAAAGGGGGAACTTGCTTCCAGGCCAAAATATAACCCAAGCTCTCGAAGAGGGATTACGTCGAGCCGTCGATCAAGTGTTGACCACCACGCCTGACCTCCACGATCAAGATCGCCTCTACTTTACCATCGCCTCCGATCGCCTGCACAATAATTTTCAGGGGTGGGGATTACGGGCAGGGGAATGGCGTCGAGACACAGAACGGGTGGAAGCTCTGTTCCAACGTTTAGCCCAAGCCCTCAACAGCAACGAACAATTTGAAATGGACGATTCCTTTCAAGTGTCCATCACGCAAGTTCATCATGCGCCTCAAGGTACCGGCAAACCCCGTCGTGGCAAACCAGGGCATCCCACCATGACCCTGTTGACAACCAACAAACGGTCGGTCATCCGCATCCAAAATGATGACGAACTCTGTTGTGCCAGAGCCCTCGTGGTCGCCAAAGCTCGCGTGGACCAGCACCCGAAATACCGCACCATTCAGCAAGGAAAGTCCCTGCAGAGAACCCTCGCTTGGGACCTCCAGAATGAAGCCAAGGTACCCCTCGGTCCTTGCAGCTATGACGCCTTGACCCAATTCAGTCAAGCTCCCTCCCTCACCGGTTACCAGATCATCCTGGTGGATGCACAGCGATCGTTTCACATCACGACGTTTGGACCCCTTTCTGACAAACAACTGATCCTGTTGCACAACCAAGACCATTATGATGTCATCACCAAATTGCCAGGATTTTTCGGGTCCAGTTATGTGTGTGCGGATTGTTGGAAACCCTATGACCATGAGGAACGGCATCGATGCACCAAGACCAAGTTGTGTGGAGCCTGTCGACAGAAAGATTGCCCCGACTTTCAATATGCGTACCCCCGGCACCTGAAAGCCACTCAACGTTGCGGGTCGTGTCATCGGGACTTTTTTGGACCCGCGTGTTTGGAAGCCCATTCCAGCAAGACCCATGCGGGCAAACCCATCACGGGCCTTCAGACCTCCGTGTGCTCTCAACGATACCGATGCCCTGACTGTTATCAACAAAATGTGGGCTTGTCCCGCATTCAACGTCACCGTTGTTTCCACATAGACTGCCCGTCTTGTCATCAGTACGTCGACGCTGACCACCACCGTTGTTTTATACAAAGAGCCCCTAAACCTCAAGACCAAAAGAAGAGAAAGAGGACCCGTCAAAAAGGCCCTCGCGCCAAACGAGGTGCCGCCGCCGCGGAACCCCCTGCCTCCTCTTCCGAGGACGAGGATGACCTGCCACCCTTACACGTCTTCTTTGATATCGAAGCCATGCAACCCCAGGAAAAACACCTTGCCAATCTCGTCGTGGCCGAAACCGAAGACAACGATGAACCCAAGCCTTTCCCAGGTCCCACTTGTATCCGTGACTTTCTGGAATGGTTGGATACCTTGACTCTCCACGATACCCGTCAAGTCAATGTCATCGCCCATAACTTCCAGGGGTACGACGGGTACTTTATCATCCAAGAATACTATGGGGACAACCGGATCGTTCAACAACTCCGCAACGGGTGTAAACTCTTAGAGATCAAACATGACCGCATCCGGTTCATCGATTCAATGAGTTTCTTCCAGATGCCCCTCTCCGCGTTTCCCAAAACCTTTGGCTTGACCGAACTCTGCAAAGGGTATTTCCCCCACAAGTTCAACATACCTAACCATCAACACTACGTGGGCATCCTCCCCTCACGCGATTACTACATGCCTGAGACCATGACACTCAAAGGACGACAAGCCTTTGAAACCTGGCATCAAGAGCAGCGTGCCAAGAACGTCGTGTTCGACTTTCAGAAAGAATTGCTCGCCTATTGTCAATCGGATGTACGTCTCTTGAAACAAGGATGTCTGACTTTCAAACGGCTGTTTGAAGACTTGACCGGCTTCAATCCCTTTGATCACGTCACCATTGCCTCGGCTTGTAATCGAGATTTACGTATGAACCGGATGATCCCCAACAGTATTGCCAGTGAACCCGCCGGTCCTAAGGGGTGGAGAGACAACCGCATCAACCACTCCCTCCCGGCCATTCAATGGTTAACCTGGTGCGATCACCAACTACGTCAACGCGCCCTCCAAGATCTTACCCCCGCTGATCTACTGGCCAATGCCCATCCAGAGCCTCAGTACATCCAACATGCCCGAAATCAAGGCGAGTATAAGATCCCCGGGACCAACATCCATGTGGATGGTTATTGCCCCGACACCCATACCGTCTACGAATTTCAAGGCTGTTTCACCCATGGATGCCCGGCCTGTTATCCTCATCGCTACGAAAAACATCCCCGCAACCATGATCGGACCATGCAGGACGTCTATGACGCCACCCAAGACAAAGTCCAAAAGCTTACCGACCAAGGGTACAACGTCCTTCAAATCTGGGGATGTGAATGGGACCACCTCCGAGACACCCACCCAGAGATCGACGCCTTCGTCCGGGAACTCAACTTCATCCAACCCCTTGAACCTCGAGAGGCTTTCTGTGGAGGTCGTACCAATGCCATCAAACTCTACCATCATATCACCCCTGGCCAAAAAATTCACTACATCGATGTCACCTCCTTGTACCCGTGGGTCAACAAGAAGTCTGTGTACCCCAAAGGACATCCGAAAATCATCTTCGCCCCAGGCCACACGGACATCCACCAGTACTTTGGGCTCATCCAATGCAAAATCCTGCCTCCCCGTGAATTGTACCATCCCGTGCTGCCTTACCGTCATGGCGACAAACTACTCTTTCCCCTCTGTGCCCGTTGTGTGAAAGAAGAAATGGACAAACCTCTTTTGGACAGATCCTATCATTGCCATCACTCCGACGAACAACGCGCCCTCACCAGTACCTGGTGCAGCCCGGAATTAGTCAAAGCCGTTGAATTGGGGTACCAAGTCCAATACATCTATGAAGCCTGGCATTTTGAAGAAACCTGTGAGGGCCTCTTCGCCGATTATGTCAACACCTGGCTCAAAATCAAACAAGAAGCCAGTGGGTGGCCTAAGGATGACATGACAGAAGAAGAAAAGCAACGTTACATCGAACAGTATTTCTTGCATGAAGGCATCCAGTTAGAGTACGACAAAATCAACTACAACCCGGGGCTGCGTACCCTAGCAAAACTCATGCTCAACTCCATGTGGGGCAAATTTGGACAACGCCTCAACAAGACCCAAATTCAAGCCTTTCATGATCCACAGGTCTTTCATCGTTTCCTGGATACCGATGCCTTGGACGTCCGTCACGTCTCCGTCATCAATGACGACATGGTGGAGGTGCACTACCAAAACCAAAAAGAGGACATCCGCATCTCACCCAACCTCAACATTTTTGTGGCCTGCTTCACCACCTGCCATGCCCGGCTCAAACTCTATGCCGCCCTGGAAGCCTTAGGGGAAACAGTGTTGTACTTCGACACGGATTCCGTCATCTACCTGGAAGAAACACCCACTCAATTCCAACCTACCTTGGGTTCCTATCTAGGGGACTTCACCTCCGAATTAGATGATGATGAATACATCGAAGAATTCGTCAGCGGAGGACCCAAGAATTATGGTTATGCTACGAATAAGAAAAAGGTGGAATGCAAGGTCAGAGGCTTCCGACTCAACAGTGAAGGACACGCGCAACTCAACTATGACATCATGCGCCAGAATGTCCTCGACGAAATCCAGAACCCCCTCCTCAAGCCACGACAAACAAAGGTGATTAACACCCACCACATTGTTAGGGTTCCTAACGCCTATGAACTGTTCACGTTTCCACAACACAAATGGTACAAGTTGGTGTATGACAAACGAGTCCTGGATTCCCGCACCTTCAAGACCTACCCCTATGGCTACCACTGAAAACCTGCCACCGATCAGAAGCCACCGCACCGCACCTTCAAGACTTACCCTTATCAGGCTTGAATTTCAGCTCGGGTTTTGTCGTCCACCTCCCGCGAAGAATAACTCGATGTCAAAAACAATGGTGGGGACCCTCTATTGAACATTAAACTCAAACCCTCTATTGAACATTAAACTCAAAAAACATTTTCTCAGTTATTGTAAAAACAAATTTAATAAAAATATCATTTATTTTTATTTCGTGTTGTTTTCAAGGACCACCCCTCTTCCCCAAATTGGACTTTGGACTTTTGAGCCCACGCTCCTTTTTTTTTCACACTCCTCAGCGGTTTCCCATCTCAAATCACGTGACTTCCGGTTGGATGAGCCCACGATCCTCTTTGGACCACTGGTCAGCGGTTTCTCACACCGGAAATGATATGACGTCATCCTCTGGTCACGTGATCGCTCTCGACCAATCAGGAGCCAGCCTGAGTGACATACGGGCGTCCTTTACTACTTCCGGACCTTGCCGGTTTTTTTAATTCAGGGAAAGAAAATTACAAAAATGACCATGCATTATTCAATCAGACAAACGAATTAATAGGGTACCAAATTTCGGCCGATTTCTGTGAAATTTGGCCTGTGTGTCGGGGATTTTTTTAAATTTATAATATTTCACCTTGGCGATCTGCAGTACAATACGCATCGCGTGTTCTTTGCTGCTCGAACTTGACAGATTAATTGAAAAATAACCAGTCAGAATATCGTAAAACGCCGACACATTTTTGATGATTGATCCGTTGTCATTGAGGAGTTATTTTGCCAGTGTGCTTGGATTTGATACCCTATAATTCAATTGAATAATACATGGTCATTTTCGCGGTTGTTTGCGATTTTCTTTTGCAGAATTGAAGAAACCGGCAATTCATTTTTTCCCCGAAATCTACATTTATTGAGCTTTCCAACGATATATAGTTTAAATGTAAAGAAGATCCTCGCAGTTATTAACGCAACTTATGCAGTTGCGAAAAGAAAGCCTGAGAAAGCCTGAGAAAGCCTGCCGTGTTTTCCTTTAAAATGGCGCGCATACGAATTTTTTCCCGGAGGACACGGGAGACACCCGCGAAGGTCCGGCGTAACCTTAAAATTCAGAAAAAGAAATTGGGCCCTGCCGGTAAAAACCGCGCGGCCAACCCCAGCCCCCCTCCCCCCCCCGCTTCTCGTATCAGCTCCCCAAAACTTCGCAGGCTTCACACAATTTTTTCGATGGAAGTTCCTTGTTGTGGTGAAGCTTGGGTGTCTCACTGAGCGAGGGATCAAATGAAGAAACCGAGATCCGTAGGCCCTCCAGGTTGGGTTTGCGAAAAATGGCTAGAATGGCTACTGTAGCCACAGCTTAGAGAACGATCGGATGTCACCAAGTTGAGTCTCCAACGCTAACCCCACCCCCTACCTCAACCCTTAGGCTCCTTGAATGAACGTTTACAGGACAGACCACATTACTTAACACGCAGTATGACGAGATAGAAAGATACCTTTACTCGGATGGAGTATTCAGCCATAGCAAGGTGTAAAACTGTTATCACTAAAGGCTTTCGTGAACGAGGCAAGGCCATAGATTGACGACACCGGTCAATGGCCCAATCACTCGAGCCGAACAATTACTCGAATCGAACAGGGTCGAGCTAATTTTTACAGTCCAATTTCAAGGCAGTATACAAGTGTCTTTTTGGATGAAGGGGATTTGAAAATTCCTGGCTGGTACTTGCAGGAATTCACGCAACAGACAGGAAAAAGAACTCTTACAAACAACACCAGTTATAAAGCTTGGTTTAATTCAGAGGAGTTAGAAAATAACGATCAATAATTTTGAACTTACATTTTGTAACCGGTAGACTAAGCATTTTGTGGTGGGATTGGGTGGAGAAAAAGGGGGGTGGGGCTTTTTCATTTTACAGAGTTACAGAACACGTTTGTGTCACTTCTATAAGATCTTCCTTGATAAACGTTTTTTAACAAATTCGTGTTGGACGCATTCGCTTATAGTCTTTTCGCATTTTGAAAGCTAACAAAACCCACAGACAAGTAATATTACGGAGGCCACACATTTTCAATGCAGCTTTGGTTTTAATAAACTCTGTTGGTAGTTTTTCAAATACTGTCACAAACCTCTGTCGACCAATTTGTCTCCTCGGAGAACAGCATCTGTCCTTTGCATTTTTCACGATTACTTAAAACATAAGAATACAAATAACGCTGTAGTTTTGAGTACTCGTGAAAGACTATGGGAGAACATTTTAAGCATCCTTTGCTGTTATTATTTTCGACCGCCTTCCTTTTATTGTTTCTTGATTCAAATCATTAAGCTTCTGATCTCTTTGTGCATTTGGCAAAGGAAGCCCACATAACTGCTAGCAGCCGGGTTGATGCCTTTATCTTCAACAAGGAAGTGCTTGAACCATCCTTCAAGCTTGTCCCGCTGTCGTACAACAGTTAACTGAAAAGAAAAGAACATAATACCACAACACGTTAGCTTTAAAGTGGCTACGTTACGGGTATTTTTATGTCTCGAGGAGGTCAAAATTCTGATTAAATCATAACCAAGAGCGTTCTCTTTAACACAATGGTCTTAGAACTCGAAGAAGAAGACATGAAATGAATACTTGAAAGGAGAACAAAACATAACCTGTTTATAATGGTTTTTGCTAGACATGAGAGAAAACTTTTTTCAGTCCGTTTCCATCCTGACCATCCTTGTCCAAATGCACTTATCTTCGGTTTTATTGCACTAGTAGAGTAGTTTTAAACGAAACGGGGCCATTATTTTGGTTTCCGTTGAAAAACCGCAAACAAACAAAAACATGCCTTTTCGCTCACTGAATTAATACTAATAAGTGGTGTCATAACTCCGTAAAGGCACATTAACGATCACAACTGAATAGAAATCACTTATACAGTCATACTGACAGCATAACAACTTCCAAAAGTTTTAAACATACGGAAGATATCACTGGTTGGAAACCGACTCTATTCTGCTCTATCGACTAAGCCACGGGGCCAGACAGGATCATGTTGCGTCGAGTAGAACACAGTGCACATGAATGTATTTCGGGCATTCCAATCAACATTTTCCCTTTCTCCAAATCCCACTCCAGTTTTCCGTTATCATACCTCCTCGATATGTTGAACAAAATGCCTTATGTGAATGGAGACTTCCTTTCCCGGTTCATTCCTTGGGAACACAACAACAACCAAATCAACAGTTTCAAGAGAAGAGGTTTGCATTGTACCTTGAGATAATGTTTCCTCTGGTTCTGGATCTGCCGAATAATGTTTTGAATTCGGGCAGAGAGAGGATTATCAAGGACTGGCAAAGAAGTCTGATGACAGAAACAGGAAAGAAACAAATCAATGCTACATTCACTACACAGTATTATAATCTTAGAGCACTATCGCTAACACCCTTCCTGTAACATTTTCCCACCAAGTAAATTACTTTGAGTTGATTATAATTTCCGTGGGCCTCCGCCCTACCTTTTGAGCCTGTGGTGGAATCCTAATACGTGACCACTCCAATGACAACAACAACAACAACAACAACAACAACAAGCTTTATTTGCATGACTATAACACAGTACAGTATAACCCCGGTAACTCGAACAACTCGAACTCCCCCGCTAACTCGAACTTAGTCCCAATTTCCCTTGGATTTGACCCCACTTTTCAGTCATTTTTACTCGGTTAACTCGAACTCGGATAACTCGAATTCCCCGCTAACTCGAACTAAATTTCGTTTCCCTTGGTCAAAATTTACCCCGATAACTCGAATTCTGGTTCGTGCAACTCACCACGGATGCCCATTGAAATATCCCATTTAGCTCTTCTTGTCGTGTAATCGGATTTAAACACTAAAACTAACACTTGAGCAATTTGATTTTAATCAGTGCAACGAACAGATCACGTATTTGACAGTCATTTCCCGATCTTATGATCTTGAGTGTAACTAAGTAATACATTCACAGTACTGTATTATCATAAGAATGCATAATCGTATTACAGTTTCTGACGAGATAAGTTTCCTTTGCAAATGAATAGCTGAAAATCAGTAAACTATCAATTATTAACATGGCAAAGTGAATATTCAATCGACCCCAATAACTCGAACCCCCGCTAACTCGAACCGTTTTTCGTTTCCCTTTAGAGTTCGAGTTACCGGGGTTCTACTGTATTAATTTCTTACTTAATGGTAGTTTCAATTTGATTCTGTTGTCATGTCGTGTCCAACACAGTTGCCTATCAATAGTTCTTAATTAATTATTTATTAATTAATTATTAATTGTTCTTAATTATTAGTTTCCAATGAAACTGATTAGTACTTTCCTGTGGTGCTGTTTATTGCGTTATACAAAAACACGTAGGCAGATCTAACTTTACTTTGGGATTTGTGGAAAAAACACTAAGGGTAATCATTCATATAAAAGCTTTTTTCCCAAGGTTTTTTTTTAATTAATTTATTTCACATTAAAGACAAAGTACATGCAGCAGTCACAGTTACAGTAAATTAGGGTTACAATAACGTACAGACTTTTTCAAAAGTTTTTCGCTTTTTATTTCCCCCCAAAAAATTCTGAGCTCGACTTGTAGGCAAGTCTAAATAACGTACGCAACTTTTCCTAATCAGGGGCGTTCCTACCTTTACGCGAAATACGCAGGTGCGTACCACAATTTTCTGCCGTTAATATTATTTTTCTTAATTTGAGGGTTTATAATACCGGAGAAATGGAAAATCATATGGATAAAGCGATAAAAACTTCATATAGACGAAATAGACGAAGTGATAAGGTAAAGTTGTACAATTTCGATACTGACAGTCGTTTCATAATTCAAAGTTTTGCGGAAGAATGCGCCTGGGTGTGTTGTATTGTCTCTTCCGGTCCAAAAATCCATTTATAGTGCGACTTATTGGCTGTGGCGCTACTCAGTGTTAGTTCAGTGTCTATCAAGCAGTTTGATTCTGTTGTCATTTCGTGTCCAACACGGTTGCCCGTGGGATCGCAGGCTGACAGGCAGCAAAGCAACCTTGTCACAACACATGTTCTTAAGAGTGCAGTTAACCCGGTTGATGTTACAAACGAAACCCTTGATGGAACTCTTAAGTCATTCTGGGAGCTAGAGTCACTTGGCATTAAACCAAGGAGCCTGTATGAAGAATTCCAAGAGCAGATATCCTTTAAGGACGAGAGGTATGAAGTCCATCTACCATGGAAAACACCACATCCACTTCTTCCAGACAACTATGACTTGAGTATGAAACGCCTAGACAACCTTCTCAAACGTCTGCACCAAGATCCCAAAGTCCTGAGAGAATACGACAATGTAATAAAGGAACAGTTACAAAAAGGCATAGTTGAAATTGTACAGAATCCTGGTGAGGGAGAAGTTGGCAAGGTCCATTACATACCCCATCATGCAGTAATAAGAAGGGATAAGTCAACAACCAAACTTAGAGTTGTATATGATGCCTCAGCAAGATCTAATAGTGTAGCCTTGAATGATTGCTTGTACACAGGACCACCCCTTAAAGAGAACATATTTGATGAACTTTTGAGATTTCGTGCTAATCGAGTGGCCTTGTGTGGTGACACTGAAAAGGCATTTCTGATGGTAGGCATGACAGAGGAAGATAGAGATGCGTTAAGATTTCTATGGGTGGACTACATAGAGACGTCTTCCCCAGAAATTGTGGTTCTAAGGTTTACACGTGTGGTTTTTGGAGTCTCATCTAGTCCTTTTCTGTTAAATGCCACAATCAAGCATCACACTGAAAGGTACAAGGACGCAGACCCTGAATTTGTAGAAAGATTTCTCCGTTCGATTTATGTGGACGACCTAAGTTCTGGAGCCCCTGAAATTAATGCAGCTTACGAACTTTATCTGAAGTCCAAACTCAGGCGTGCTGAAGGAGGGTTCAACCTGAGGAAGTTTGTGTCAAATTGCCCTGAACTAACAAGCAGAATCCAGTGCAATGAATCCAGCATCTCTGTTAGTGGCACATCTGAACCACCGGCTCAGCCAAGTATACACAGTCACCCCAAGCCCTCTCACAAAGGAACGTTGTGTCTGAAGAGGACAAGACTTACGTCAAGAGCATGCTCGGAGCTGCAGAAGAGACGAACAGTCCAGAACAAAGGGTACTTGGAGTACGCTGGAACACCCTGGAGGATGCATTCACATTCGATCTGACAGAGATAGTGAACTTTGCAAGAGACCTTGATCCCACCAAAGAAACGTTGTCAGTGTTGCCGCAAAGTTCTATGATCCCCTTGGATTCCTCTCGCCAGTTATTGTAGAGTTTAAGTTGTTCTTCCAAGAACTTTGCAAAATGAAAATTGGTTGGGATGACCCTTTGAATGGTGAATTGTTAAAGACGTGGCGCAAGTTGTTAGATGGACTGGAAAGTGTGACTGCACTCTCACTACCAAGATGTTATTTCCAAGGAATTCAAGAAAGAGTTGTCAGTTGTAGCCTTCATGGTTTTGGCGATGCATCCAGCAAAGCCTATGCAGCAGTGATCTACCTACATGTAGCAACAACCACAGGAAGCTATGTCAAGTTTGTCGCGTCCAAATCCAGAGTCGCTCCTGTGAAACTTAGCACTAGCTAGACTGATTACACATGCCAGGGACGCCTTAGAGCTGGATGTAACAATTACAGACATAATCTGCTGGACTGATTCAAGAGTAACATTTTTCTGGATGAAAGGTGAAGAGAATGAGTGGAAACAATTTGTCCAACACCGAGTAAATGAGATCAGGAGCCTCGTACCAGCAAGCGGGTGGCGACATTGTAACGGAAAGGAGAACCCAGCGGATGTTCCTTCAAGCGGAGTAATTTTACGGAAACCAGTGAAGACGAGTTTGACAGTGTACATGTACCTGAGGAATGTCTCGCAATAGTTAGAGCTGAGGAGAAAGGAAAGCGCCAAAGGGAAACCTCATCCTTATTGCTTGCAGCAGCTGAACCCATTGGCATAGTGCAGATTATCAGGTCAGAAGACTTAAGCAATTTGCAGAGACTGCTAAGAGTTACCGCTCTCATCCTCACGTTTGTAAGGATCATGAAGTTATTGCTGAAGAGGGATGCGCGATCACGAGACGAGTCAACTACCCAACTCATTGCAGTCGCAGAAACACTCTGGATTAAGGAAGTACAGAAGTCCTTAAGCAAGAATCCTAAGTTTGAAACTTGGAGAAAACAGTTTGGCATCTTCACCGATCACCAAGGCATCATGAGATGCACTGGACGCTTCGCCGAGGCAGAGTTAACAACTTCAAGCAAGTACCCTATTTTATTGGATAAAGGCCACCACATCACATCCCTGATCGTCCAAGACAGCCATAAACGAGTCATGCATGGTGGTGTGAAGTCAACCCTGACTGAACTGAGAGCAAGATTTTGGATCGTGCAAGGCAGGCAGTTTGTGACAAAGCTACTGTACAAGTGTGTCATATGCCGAAAAATTGGAAACATGACTACAACTTGTTCCTGTTGAAGCAATATTGCAGAATTTTTGTGTCGAATTTTCCGACATTTTGGAAAAGTTATTTTACTCATAACATTGTCCTCCACTAATAAAAACCCTTGCCTAAAATAATTTGTGAATGTTTTCTTTTTCCACTTTTCTTTTTTTGTCATGCTCAGATTACCATATTCTCATAAAATCTGAGCAACATCTCTTCGTCGTTTGTTATCGCTTTCATCTTTCCCTGTATTCTGTGCTTTCGTCTTCAACATAGCAAATCTTTGATAGGATAATGGTCATGGGGGTGACGTCTTCCTTAAATAGCTCCACTACATTGGCAAATTTGTTTTTAATATTTCACTTGCGAGTTGCTGCATGAAGAAGAATAACTGAAACAAAGGGTGATCACACAGTTATGTATTGGAATAATATTGTGGACTGCCAGTTATTTTTATTGTTTGGGTAAGTCTTTGTGGTAGCAATTTATTAACATTGTGGTGATTTTCAGTTTCAACGGCCCAAAACTAGTCTGAAGAAAGGAAGTCTGAAGGGGAGTTTCTGACTTTGAAGAGGGGCAGATGAGAAAGGCATGGGAATAGGGACAGGAAAAAAGGAATGCCAGGAAGGCACAGTCCCGGGAAGGGTGGGGATGGGAGTACTCAGGTATATAAGTGACAGGGGAGGTGCAAAGGCCTTTTCTGCATAAGTATACTCTAAGTATACTACAAGTATACTGCATCAACAGGAAGTACAATACAAGTATACTTCACTTATACTGCGGCTATTGAAGTATAGTTGCAGTAGAAATTTTAAAGTATACTTTAAGTATACTCCTCGTTTTCTCTCTAGCTAAAGTAGAGTGTAAGTATACTTTAAAAGTGCTTTACAAGTGGAAATTATGCTGATGCTGGCTGAAGTAGAAATTAAGTACACTTAAAATACACTTCTTCAAAGGCCTTTTCTGCATATGAAATTAGCGATTTGGGCCTCTTTTTGGGTTAGAAATTTTCTGGTGGAATTAGAGAGAAGGTAAAAGAGATTTTGGCACAACATTTTTGGTTAATAAAAATTGCTTGTACCTTGGGGTTCCCAGACTATATTTTAAAAACTACATGCAAATAACATAGACTTCCGTTTCTGAGCCTGTCAGGTTAATGAGATGTTATGTTGCATCACTTATGTATGTACCAGGTAGGTTAATAACTCACTAGGTTCTTGATCTTGTAACATAAAAAATGTAACAAATTAAAATATTTTAGAAAATATTGCATTACGCATCGTAGGTTGTCTGCAGTCAACCGTCACTTTCAAAGATTCTTTTTTCCATGATCACACTTCATGTTGTCATCACTGTTTTCTGAACAAAAATGTAGTGCTTCCCACCTTGAAATTGACTGCAGCCTCCCTCCCTCAGGTTGTGACAATGATGATGAATAATAAAGAAAGTTGGAAGCATAAGCTGTCTTGGACTCTCCTGGTTTTATTTTATGCAGATAAAAGGGACTTTTCAAGGTTATGTCCTGGGTTGCTGGACTTTACTGGGTCCAGTATAGTTTATGCCCAGTAGGACTTTTTGGGGGTATAAAATAGTTGGCCTCATTCACACCTTCATGCACATCACTTTAGATACTTGAGTAACTCCCCAGGGGGGCACAGTTCAGTACCATCAAAAAAGCTTCAGCTTTCACCTGTACATCCTACATGTACAAGACTGCCACTCCCACATCAGCCTCAACAAACACGGTGAAAAAAGGAGAACTAGGGGCACAAATACATTGTCTTTTGAGACTGATGGATGCCTGCTATTGTCTAAAAACTCTGCATTACAATCATAAAGAATTTAAGTCATTAACTGTAAGGCAAAGAGTAGATACCTTTATCCACTGGATAAGACACAATCCAGCAGATGAAACACAAGGGAAAATCTTTACATAGCCCTAAGATTTATGAAAAGAGCAAGAGAGCATCTATGATGAAGTGTGCAACTTTGCAAAAATCTGGCCAAATGTGTAAGATGAAGTAGAATTGCTCTGTTGGATAGCAACTTATCCTCTGGGTATTGGCTATCCACTCTTTGAACGACAAGGAGTTTTCACATTGAAAAAATAAACACTGAAATGTTATCCTAATACAGTCAAATAACTGTTAGAGTACCTACCTGCCAGAGGCATTGTCACTCCCCAAAAAATACAAGAATGGAACCGAGGGCATGTACAATCAGTACAGCCAGACCAAGCACAGCAACAGGCACCAAGGATGGGTACTGGCGCATCAACCGTGCAAGTCTTGGTTCATGGCTTTGTGCAACTCCAAACAAGATTAAGGTACCCACTAGTGACACAGCACCAATTATCAAAACCTTTGGATATAGGGTTCTGGAGAGAAAATATGGATCACTGTCGTTATCAAGACTAAATGTCTGATTAAACATATAGTCAGACTCTGATAATAATTATTAGAAAAAAGTGATTCTTAATGACCGGTGACAAGCTATACTCTGGATGCTCGAAGTTATTTTTCTTTGTTTTAAAGAAACAGTGGCACATAATTATAACAGATCGTTTCAGCGGAAAATCTGTTTGGCAGGCCTAAATTGGAACAACAAGGGGACTGATTAATTCCTACTGTTTTCAGAGGGACAAATAATTTGTCATTTAGAGTATAAAGTAGGGTCAGCTAGCATTTTCAGACAGCCATCAGCGGCTCGGAAATTCGGTGGATAGGATTCTGTTTCCTAAAATTTTCTGCGGCCTAAATTTTCAGCAAAAAAAGCGGAACAGATGAACCTGTATTAGCTTACACAAATATGCCATTAACAAGCTCTGAAACAATCTAAGAAAGCAGAAAATTACATTTGAAATATTTTGCTAAGATTTTCTCACTGGGTGCTCCTGAAGAAAGTGTGGCAGAGTAAGGCCAAGGATACGAGGAGCAAAATCAGCCTTTGGCCAAAAATTATCCTCTGCTCTCTCATATTGAGAGACAGATGTTGCCAGCCGCCCTCAGAGGGCTTCCTGTCAGCCTTCCAAAGTACATCTGATTTCCCCTCTTGCTTTTTTTAGGTGGCCGTCATGCGCTAGCGCACGTCACCGACTCATAAAATGGAAGTTGCATTCCTTTTGGATTCCTTTCATCGTTCGTCATCATCCGTCACTTGGACTTAGTCCTCTTGGTGTCGCGTGGCCAACAGAGACAACAGCACATAAGGCTTACTGAATGAGAATTTCCATCTACAGTTGTATGATCGCAGAAAATTTCAGGGAATTTATTGACGAACTACATTACAATTGCTGCAGACGTGTTAAATCATGTTTTTAAAGGGAATACGGTGACAGATCGTGACAGTACACAAAGGGCTAATTGTGCCAAGCAGGTCACCGAAGGCCAATGTTAAAAGTCTGTTTTACTTCTGTTTCTCAAGTAGTGGTGGTTACAAAAAAATTAATGCTAGAGAGGAGTCTAATTGTTTTAAGTATTGCTGCGTATGGAAGTTAAGTAAAGGTAAGCATTTAAATGTTAACTTTATGTCGCTGTTTTTGAGGACATTTGGTTTGGGAAGGGTCAGCGTTAATACAGGCTAGTGATTACTTGGGAATTGTCAGTGATGGTCAGCAGTCGTGCATAGAAATAGTTTCATGTCTCCACTATTTTCTTTAACATGACCTTTACTGAAGATGTTTGTATTTGAATTTTCCATCTATGATCACAGAAAACTTCAGGGGAATGTATTGATGAACTACATTACAATAACTTATTGCTGCAGATGTATTAAATCGTATTTTTGAAGGGAATACTTTAATGCATACTTGTTTTTATTCACGTTGCATCCTCGGTCTCCAATGTGTGACCTTAACACTTACAATTCGCAACTAATTAAGGGCCTGTTTACAAGGAGGGAGGGTTACCCTAGCAAACAGGTACCACCTACCCGGGTTAAATTTTCTACTTGTTTCTAGTCCCTTGGTAACCCTGTGCAGTTACCAACCACATTAAGTTGTCCCGGGTGGTAGGGTTACCTTACCTGTGAAGTTTTGCTTGTAAATCTGGGCCATCTTTCACCCTCCTGCTAGGGTAAACCCACTTGCTAGGGTAACCCTCCCTCCTTGTAAACAGGCCCTAACTTGGTACTGATAACATAAGAGATGTAAAGGAAATATAATCTGAATCACGTGCAAGAACTGCAAACACTGTAAATACGCCACATTGGTCGACCGATCGGACTTCCATAGGCATGCATCGTGAACAGTCATCTGTCACCGCCAATACACTTAATTCCTTACATACCGGAAGTGCAAATTGTCCATAACAGGGGGGGAGGGGAGAGAGACTATTGGCTGCCTGTAAATTCTTCAGAATTTCTTGTCTTCAACGTACATCTGCAGGGAGGGTAAACAAGCCAAAGCTTTATAAATTACCCTATTTACCCGTGTATAAGTCGACCTTTCACAACCTATTAAGTAATTTAGTATTCTATTTTGCCATTTACCTCCTCCTTTAACTAAGTCATGCCACCTGCAGCTGCGTGTAATTTGTAAAACCCAGTTAAGATACTAAATAAAGATTGAACAATCAACAGCAAAGATTTTTCCCAAGCCCCCTAAAATTAATATAATACAATCAGCCACTTTCATTCTGGACCATTGGACTTTTTTGGGGTTCAGTTTAACCTAATGGGACTTTATTAATTATGAAAATTTGGTCTCATTTACCTCCCGATCACAAATATACCTCAGTACCCCCCTGGGGTTTAGGGTAAAGGTCTTAGAGTCCCAGTAGCACACGCCCACGAAAAAAATCACAGAGAGCCATCCCCCTTGTGAACTGGGTTAGAGATTTGTTCTCAAGACCCATTATCACACTTTTCAGAATGTTTAATTATATCAAAGCAATCTGCTTCATACTGATTTCACTATCAATTAGAAAATTATCATGATCAAAATATTTCCTTGAAACACCCACTCCCCCATTTGGTGTTGATTTAAGTATTGCAGTAGCCTACATATTATAGCGTATCTTTGGACTTCTCTGCATGCACATTTGAAGCATATCTTTTGCATTTGTGAAAAATGCTTCGATCGTGCCGGAATGCCCATGAAAACACTTGCTACAAGGCTAATTAATAATATGCATTAATTAAGATATGGTATGCACAGTTGACCTAGATCATCATCATCATCATCATCATCATCATTATTATTATCATTATTATTATTAACTCAATAACGTCGCTGCCATCTCACAAAATGGGTAGCACATTCCTGAATTGCCAGTAGTCAGTAGACTTAGTCTTCGCGTGGAACATCGCTGTCGTTTCTTATAAAAGTAGCACATTCCTGAATTGGTGGTAGTCAGTAGACTTAGTCTCCGCGCGGGCTCTAAATAATCAGGCTCGTTATAATGACGTGTATTTTAAGAGATTGAAAGTGTGAAGTGTAATTTTGTTGTTTTGAGTTTTGCGGTCTATTGAAGTTGAGTAAAGGTAATTGTTGAATTGTTTATTTTGCTGTTTTTTAGGAGATTTCGTTTCTAAGGGGCAGTGTTTACAAAGGCTAGTGAGAACTTTGGAGTTGTGCAGGTTGTCAGTATGTCGGCATAAAAATAGTTTTGTATGTTGTGTTGCTTTGTGCACGTTGTCAGTATGTGGGCACAGAAATAGTTTTGTATGTGGTGTTGCTTTACTGAGTTCTTAGCCTGGGAGATTGTAGATGACTTATGGAGACTACTGTTAACAGTGGTTCAACAGTGCTTCCAACTTGACAGGTTGGGGTCATATCGAAAAATCAATGATCGAGTGGAATGTCAGTTTGAAAATCCTTTAAGGTCTTGCATTGCATCAGTTAATCAATACCTTAAATTCTGGACATTTCTTGGGTAATATGTTTACATTCATTTAATTGAAGTGTGTGGGGTAGAATTCGTTCAGAGGTCATTAAGCGAGAAAGTTCTCAAAAGAAATGCCTCATATACGCGACATTTCTTTGGTCACAGTAGTTCTGTTGAAGAGTTTTAAGGTGAATTTTTCATTTGTAGCTATGATGAAGCGGATAGATTTAGTGATTCATGGGAGAACTGACTGTCATTTGTAAGAGGTGTTGTGGAGGTAAAGATGATTGATTTGTTTCATAAAATGATGACATTGATTAGATAGAGGATGTGCGCGGGTGATTGTGTAAAGGAGGTTAGCGAAGGCCTATAAGTCTGTTTTAGTTCTATTAAGTAGTTCAGTCTCGTTACGAAAAAAGTAATCACACAAAGGAGCATAATGTTGTTGTTTTGAGTTTTGCGGATTATCGAGGATAATTAAAGGTAGGTGTTGTAATGTTTATTCGCTGTTTTTAAGGACATTTGGTTGAGAAGGGCGGTGTTTATTAAGGGTACTGTTTACTTTCGAGTCGTTAGCAGTGGTTAGTGTTTTCGCATAGCAATAGTTTTGTTTTTGGTGTTGTTTTGAGTGCTCGATAACAAGTTTCTGGCGTATTTCTGAGAACGTAGTGGAAGCTGGCAGATTGGAGAGTGTAAAAGAAAAACCTTGTGTGTGAAGTATGGGAACTGTTTGAAATAAAGCAAGACAAGTAACATATTGCAAAAATGTATTATTGTTTATGCAGTTGATGCGTTTTTAACGGAAGCAAAACAATTATAGTATCCACAAGTTGGTTGTCTTTTACTACCATTATAAATGACATAGAAAGGGAGATTGAAATGCCATTTTGTTCAGCGTGCGAGATCGTCTATGAGTCATGGAGAGTATTGTTAGTTGTGGTTACATAGTGCTTCGAACTCAAATGGTTGTGGAGGCGATGACAAACTCCATTCTTGAGTTTTGTGATGATGTAAAGCATAGGAAGGAAGATATTGTTGAGTCTACTGGTTAAATAGCTGTGAACAGTAAACACCGATCTTTATAAACACAGGTTAAGAGGTTTTAGATTGCAAGCATCCTTGGAGACCCAGGGGCAGCTAGTCTGGACGACGGGATTTTCACGGGCGAAAGTTTACAACAAGAGTGGGAGAGCCCCTGGGCACTTACTCTTACCGATCCAGTTCCAGAAGCACTTGAATTCTCTCCTTCCGATTGACCAGAAAAATATTTTTCTGGCCAATCAGCGAAGAGGAACAGCCAGGCGACTCTCATGTCGTCTTACACGAGGTTGTTTTCCTCATCAATGGCCGTAGTAGCATGGCCCGTTCAACGGGAACATTTTTGAGGAGAGCTTCAGAAAAAAATAATAAATTAATACTAAATAAATAAACAAAGTGGAAGAAATTGCAAACTATAACGTGGCCAGAAGAAAACAAACACTCACCGGGATTTTTCACGAAGGACTTATCGAAGGTATCGTAAATTTTTAGAGCTAACGACTTCCCCTTTCTCAAGTGTTGCATGAGGCTAATAGCTACTCGAGCAAACACTGTTACTAATTATTTCTCCTTGTTCGTTGAACTACGTCTGAAACTTTCCACGGGAATCTCCGATGCACGGGTCACGCAACTATGTCGATCGAGCGTGGGAACCACAGTTAACCAAAGCGTAGTATGAGTGTTTGCATGGAGCTGAAATTCAATCGAAAATAATCAGCGGTTTTCCGCTGAAAATGCATTAAAATGGAAATACAGTTTGAAAAACATTACCTGCTGTGTGTTTATTGCTTTTCCGAGCTTCTGGAGGCCAATCTGGGCGATTTTCTGCTTAACAGTCGATGCAACATCATGTCACGTACTAGAGAGAATTACAACAGTTCTCTCTAGTACGTGACATGACACGCTCGATGAACATAGTTGCCTGGCCCATGCATCAGAGATGGAAAGTTTCAGACGAAGATCAACGAAGAAGGAGAAATAATTAGTTACATTGGAGAAAGGGGAAGTCGCTAGCTCTAAAAATTTGCGATACCTTCGATAAGTCCGCCGTGAAAAATTCCCCCTGAGTGTTTGTTTTCTTGCGGCCATGTTATAGTTTGCGATTTCCTCGACTTCGTTTTTTTATTATTATTTTTTTCTGAAGCTCTCCTCAAAAATGTTCCCGTTGAACGGGCCACGCTACTACGGCCATTGATGAGGAAAACAACTTCGTGTAAGAAGACACGAGAGTCGCCCGGCTGTTCCTCTTCGCTGATTGGCCAGAAAAATATTTTTCTGGCCAATCAGAAGGAGAGAATTCAAACGCTTCTGGAACTGGATCGGTGAGAGTAAGTGCCCGGGGCTCTTCCGCTCTTGTTGTAAACTTTCGCCGATGAAAATCCTGTCCTCCCACTTGCTGCCCCTGGGTCTCCGAGGATGGATTGCAAGTAGCCTCTATTTACTTCTTGAGGTAAAGTCACTGATTTTATCAGTTAACCAATTTCTGAAATATTTGACATTCTTGGGTAATATCATTTAATTTCACTGTTGATAGAGTTCATTGAGCGGTCATTAAGCGAGAAAGTTCTCAAAGCAAATCTGTCATATACGTGACATTTCTTTCGTCAGATTAGCTTTGTTGAAGAGTTTGAAGGTGAATTTTTCATTTGGAGCTATGACGTAAGCAGATAGATTTAGTTATCTATTGGAGACGCTTGCGAAAGAGACTCTTCGGAGAGGGTCCACAATAGGGTTCTCAGACCCCGCCATCCTGACAGGGTTGTCGCTAAGCGCCGGCTGCCGGCGAAATTCGCCGGCTGGGAAAGAGGTCATCGCCGGCTGAATTTTGGCTCGCAAACACTCGGTTAAAAGGGCAATGAACAGTTCTTTGGTTACGCACTAGCAATTGTTCGATTTAGAATCATATATTCTAAGGGAAAAGGCTGAATAAACTCCTGACTACCTTGAGTATCGATGCCACAAAGTAATTGAAATAAAGTCTTGTTTTGAGAACTTGTTTCCCGTGTCTTCTTTCCGTTTTCTGCGTCCGCCATCTTGTCAACACGAAGCTTGGTAGCCCCCCGCATTCAAGGCGTTGTGAAAGATTGGGAACGAGTTTGTTACCAGGTCTCTCGGATCTCTCGTAAACGTGGGACAAGATAGTTTGTTCGATCAACGAGTGAATATTGTAAAGTCATCCGACAGTTGTTCGAAAGTTGTTAATTTACAATCTATCCATCGATGGAATCAGCAGATGTAAGCTTAAATCAACGTAAAAGAAAACGCGATACCGACCAGGTGGATATTAGAGCATTTTTTGCTCGAAGGCAACAAGGTAATTACAGTTAAGCCAGACATGCCAGAAATTAATATTTTTAACTTAGTGTTAAATAGTTCCGCAGTTGCTCCGAACTCGTCCTTATTAAAAGTATTATTGCTAGAATGTGGAAGAGTAAAAGTTAGCTTTACAAAATTAAGGAGGTACTATTCATTTTCTTTTCTTTCTCGTGCTTTGAGGCTGTTCCACTTGGAAGAACAAGCAAATAAAGATGACAGTGATAGTGATAGTGATTCAGACTATGACAGTGATTTCTTCTCAGATGATGATCTATAAATCAGCAACAGAGCACATTAAACTTATATTCCCATATTCAACATCCTGTGTTAAATGTATTTTTATTTGCATTCATATTAGAAATAAAATAATATGATATATAATCCCAATATCAGGATATGGTAAATAACAAAATGCCTACGCATGTATAATTTTTTCTCTTTAATGGTTGTTTCTTTTTGCATAAAAGAGCCCCTAGATTTCACCAGAGTGCACCAAATTGAATTAAAATTTTCAAAATTTCCTGGGGGAGGCCCCCCATACCCGCCAATGGGAGGGGGCGACCCCCTCCCATACCTACCCCCCGTCGCCTCCGCCAACGGCAGAAGGCACTTCGCGCCTTCTTTAGCCGGCTCAATTCCTAAGCTAACCGGCACACAAATTTCTTAGCTACAACCCTGATCCTGCCTATTTTTTCCTGTTAATCCCGCTGTCCCACCCTTTTTACGTCGAAATCTCGATCCCGGCCAAATTTTTAACTAGTTTGCTACATTCATGATGAAAACATCACTTACCTTTTATACAACGGATAGCAGACAAGTTTTTATGGGTAGCAGACACATTTTTATACAACAGATAGCAGACAAACATAATGCGTTTTTATGGTCGACGTCTCGTTATCGCCACTAATGACCCTAGCGTGTGTTTTGTTTGTGTTATTCTGTTTTACCTTATCTTGCCCAGGTATTATTAGTGAAAAATAAAGATTGACAGAGATTGTTTGTTATGTATTCTCGGTCCTGCTTTTTTTGAAAGACAACCAATTGAATGTCTTTATGACATGACCCTCTTTCTGTTCAAAATTTTTAAAGAAGGGGTGGTTGCAGAGTGGTTAGAACGTTGGGGTTTAGACAAGGCTAGGGGTACAAAGGTCATAAAAGATCGGTCCAGTTATGAGGTCTGCAAAAATGAAATATAGAAAAGATTTACAAACCTCAACTCACCTAACAATTTATTTCAAAGCTTTCAGTGTCTTTACTTGCCTTCAGAAAATCTCTGCTTGGAAGTGTTCTTTTCAAAGAAAGGCGTGCCTGCTTGCACTCGTTTCATAATATATAGCAGCATAATTTGTGGGGTCAAATACCTCGCTTTCGGCGACTGTCGTTACATTACCGTCTGCCGGTGTTGCCATACCTGCTAGACTAACCATAGCTGCTCCAACCAACGCTCAATAGAAAGTGTAGGAAAAGTCAAGAACGCAGACAAGGCCAAGAAAAGCAACACGACGTCTGACTTGATACCTCATTCTTGTGATGAAAGTGACGAGAATAGAAATGTCCGAAATGAACACAAAACACCACAGAAGGACTCATACTAGTTTGACATTCAGGTTACTCTGCCTTGGCCGATTCATTGCTTGAAAGCCGACACACTTCATACCGCAAAGGATACATTTGTATCAGTCTGCCCTGGTAAAATCATCCAGTCTCGTAAAAATTCAAGCAACGCCGGCATCCCGCTGCTTTCCCTTGCGATTCTCGCATCCCGACTCCTTGAAAACACAAAATCCCGCTTCCGCTCGTAATCGAAATTCCCGCATCCCGCACCTGTTTTCAGCTCCCATCCCGAATATCGCCACAAAAATTAGCCAAATCCCGCATCCCGCCAAACCTATTGTGGACCCTCTTCGGAAGCTTTGACGATAACAAGTTTACTTACCATTCTAGGTAAGTGACGTATATTAGACTGTTGATGTTGTGAGCGCCATAGCACGAGTCACATTCGAGCCTGAATCAAGTTCGATTCAAGGTAGAGAACTATTTATACATAACAGCCCAGGGAAAGGAAGCTGATAGACTCTGCGCCGCCTGAGAATTCCCTAGAATTTCTTGTTATTATTATTAATCTAGATCTCCACTTGACAAAAACTTACCCAACCAAAATGAAAATAATGATGGCACTCAGAAAGTATACAAGGTTGTTAATCAGCCTGGTTTCCATCCTATCCATGTCGTGTAAAGTTGGCGCTGTAAACTGAGCGTCAGTGACGAAGTCCTGAAGTGAACGCAGAGCAGAGTAGGAAGTGTAACCGCCATTTTGATTCCGCGTGTCACTTGAGAAGCCGCTGACAACCTGTTTACCACGGAGGGCTCAATATGAGACTTCCTTCGACCAAGAGGGATTCTATATGTAGACTTAACATGAAGTGCTTCCCCACTTCAGACTCGTGATAAAATTTTGAGAAAAAAAAAATTGATTCAAAATGGAAACAAGAATTCTGATCACTTCTGCTTCTCCTCCTGCTGTCTCTGACAACTTTTCAAAGGACCAGGTTCAAATACTCTTGGAAAAAAGTAATGGATGGACAGGTTAGTGGTACTGTGAAGGCGTGCGAGGCTAATTGCGGGTTTCAAACACTCAAATCGGTCCTCAAACACAACAGACAAGACAACTAAGGTAAGATGAATTTTTTCTAATTGTCAACATATTTCAGTTGCTAGGATGAAACGCTTTGGTCATATCCATAGACCGCTTGGTACAACATCACAAAATATGCCATGCCCACTATTTCATCCACTGACTGAAAGTTACAACCACTTAGCTTTCCACAACATAACAAACAACACCGCAGTACTGTGACCATGCATGCTGATTTGTTAATCACAAAAACTGCGTGTTCTGTTACTAGATTAGTGTTATGTCTCTTAATACATGGATTAGAGGTTCTTCTTTGGAGATCACATTTAATATTAATACTGCTTCAATGGGCCTTATGCATTAATAACGTCAATTGCCCAAAATTCACCACCAAGCCTCGTTTGCACTAATTTATTCTCATCCTCTGGCACGTCGCATTTGGATATTCTTTTCATTTTTGCTGCTTTGGCATATTGTTCATGGTAAAATATACAAGTTTCTACTCTGAAAGAAACATGCATAAGGGCTATTTGTGTGGTTTAATAACGCCAGCAATCCCGTAAGTTCCCCTTACTACTTCATGTAATGCATGACATTCCTCCTTTTCTTAAAGGAATAAACATGGTGCAAACAATTCTTGAAAGTTACAGAAATACAATGCCCCTCACCAAATGATATTATTCACTACAAAATATCGGCAAAATGTCACTGTGCTTAAACAATAAAGCCATGTCCACATGGGTGTCCTTTAACAGTCTGATCAACAGTGTCCATGACTTGACCAAAACATGCCCATTTCTTTCTAGTGTACCAGTCATTATTTAAAAAAACATCCTTATATTTCACTGGCAACCTCCTCTGTCTCTGGGGTTGTTCTTGTCCAGATGCTGTTGGCATTCTAGGGGTTGTCACTGGATTGGGTTTCGGCATTCTTGGAGTCGTCACTGGATTAGGTGTCACCTCTGCATTCACCATGGTTGCTTTGCCCTTACTTTCTGAATTCACTGGTGTCATGGGTGTAGTTTTAGCTGCTGTGGGATCTCCTGATGCAATGGCTGATGTCGTAGGTGTGGTTTCAGGGGAGTCTGACACAGATTTCTAAATGTTTTCAGTCTTGCTCACAATCTGGTATGGTATGGTATGGGGTTAAATGGTGTGAAGAACTTGTTGGTTTTCTCCTGTCTGACAAGCGCTTGGTCACCAACTTGAACCTCAGATAGCTTTGCATTTCTGTGTTCATCTTCTTGGTCTTTGGTTTGAGCTCTGCATTGAACAACAGTTCTGCTGGGCTTTTACTGGTGGTGGCATGATAGATTCCTCTGTACTTGGTCACATATTTCTGGAGTTCTTTTCTACAGTCCTTCTGTTTGAGCAATGCGAATGCTCCTTAGACTTCCCTGTTAGCTTGGGGCCACTTTGGCGTCACCTTGAGATGTGAGATCCCATTATGGGCGCAGTAGTCCTGGAACTCTTCTGAGCAGAACTGTGGGCTGTTGTCTGACATGATGGTTACAGGAAGTCCATGGCAGCTGAAAACTTCCTCTAAGCTGTTGATTACTTTTGCAGAGGTTGTGGATGTCAGTCTCACACACTCATGGTTATGTAATATGTAGTAGTCAACCACAACAAGTATTGAGCGCCCACCCCCAAATAAATCTACTGCCAGATCTTTCCAAGGACCTTCTAGAAATGTTGTGGATGTCAGTGGCTCGGTCGGATCTGGAGGTGCTAACAGCTGGCATCCATGACATAACTTGCAGAATTTCTCTGCTGCCTTATCCATAGCAGGCCACCACACCTTACTTCTCAGGTTTTGTTTTGTTCCTAAAATTCTTAAGTGACTTTCATGAGCTAGGGCAACTGCTTGTGGCCTGAGTTTGTTTAGCAGTACGGTATGGGTTCCTCTCAAATAACTGTCCAATTACACACAGTTCACCTGCTGTAGGTGCGTAAGCCTAACATTGCTCAAATCTACCCATTCTGATGGCTTCTCTCAGAACTGTCATGTCCACATCCATCGCAGATGCTTCTTCTACCTGTCTTGAAGTTGGGGCTTTCAATGTGGCATTGATGGCTATGAACCAAGCACATACTCTTGGGCTCCACGCTTATGGTTGGAAACTTCATTCCGGTTTCTAAGTAGGCATGACAGTGAATCAGCAATGTTGCCTGCACCTGTGGTGTAGACGATACGGAAGTCATAGCTGTAGGTGCAGCCCCCACGGTTCAATACGAGCACAAGGTTTACAGCAGGGACCATATTCAACCCCCAATGGTTTATGGTCGGTGAACTAGTTCAAATCTCATGCCATAGATGTATGCATGGCATCTCTCACAAACCCCATTCTGTTAAGCTGCAGCTTGCATAGCAAATTGGTACCCAGCCTCCATTCCAAATGTGCAGCATTTTTTGACCAATTTTTTTCGTAGAGTTTTTGGTCGAGCTCGACGTCACATCGACTGGTTGTGTTGCGTTGCGTTGTGTTGTGATGTGATGTGATGTTATGTTGTGTTGTGTTGTGATCTGTCTCTTACTTGTTACTCTAGTTTGTTGGCTTAAAATTTCTCAGTTGTCCTATTCCTTCGTTGCACGACTCGACGCAACAACTAGACGGACATACAACGGTTCGACCAGCTCAACCAACTCGACGACTTAATAAGCAAAACTTCCACTGTGTATTCTCCACAGGTAAACACCGTTTTCTCCGTGGAGGTTTTCGTAATCACGACTACTTTTTATGTGCCTTCAGTTGCCCCAGTTAAGTTAGCAAAAATGTCATGTCTTTCACTAATGAGCGCATTTTGGTGACCATTTCATATGTTAAAAAGAATCGCTAACCTTAAAGGGGCACTGTCACCAATTGTTAGGATTGCTATAAAAAGCTAAAAGAGATACTGCAACCAGAGGAAACCCCAAAATACTGGTTCAGTGTAGTTTAACAGAAAGGAATCAAATGATTTTCTCAAAAGGAAACCAAACCATAGTCAAAAACTAAGCAAAACTTTAGACTAATGTTTTCAAGTTGCAATCCGTTTTCATCCCAGCGATCTGCTGCCAACCGGACACAGTTATAGTAGTGTCATGGAAGTTTCAGAGAACTGTTACAATAATTTGCTAGGAGCATTTTGTTTACAAGAAAAGATATATGAAATATTTTTCAGAACATGCTTCAACCGAAAAATGGACGTGAAAATCAAGGTGACACTGAGCCCCTCTAAGTATACTGCGAGCTTTAACAAGGCACCCCTTTACTCAAAAACTTAACAAATACTGTATAATTCAATTGCAAAAAATTGGTCTACCTTTTGAATAAAGCCAACAGAGTTTACCGGGTTGAAAGTTTGATCTTTCGGAAGAATATACTGGTGAGTTGGCTCATAGATGAAAATAACATGATGAAAGAGTTAAGATCATCTAGAACAATAATTTATTGCTAGTAGAGTCGGTGGAGTTTGTTGAGATGGTCGTTTGCCAAGTTTACAGTGTCCGGTGAAATCCATCTGTTGACATTGTCGAGTCGTTGAGATGCTTTGCCGGTCAGTCAAGTTTGTCTAGTTGGTTCGCGTGGTGGGGTTCGTACTGTCTTATAGTATGTAAGGATTGTTGATCGATTTTTTAGTAAGGCTCGTTTGTCGAGTTGCGTCGAGGTCTGGAACATTTCCTCTGCCAGATAGTGAGGTTCGTTGTGTTTGTCTAGTTGGTAAGGGTTGTTGCATTTATCGATTTGTGTCGAGGCGTGGACATTTTGTCTGCCAGTGAGTGCGGTTTGTTGAGTATGTTGAGTTGTGTGGTTCTTACTAGAGAAAGTGAGCATTATCGAGTTTGCCTATTTGGTAAGGAGTTGTGTCAAGTTAAAGGTGTGAAGTATTAGTCTGCCTCAGCGCGTGACAATTAGCCGACTTTGTCGAGTTGGTCGCATTGTGGGTTCATAAAATAAGTGAGGATTGATACTGGTAAGTTTGTCTGTTTGGTAAGGGGGTCGTTTTGTTTGTCGAGTTGTGTTGAGACGAAGAGATTTTGTCTGCCAGTGAGTGAGGGTTGTGGAGTTTGTCGAGCTGGTCGTGTAGTGGGGTTCGTACTGTCTTAAAGTAAGTGAAAGATGTTGAGTTTGTCTATTTGGTGAGGGTGGTTGAGTTTGTCTAGTTCTCTGCTGTAGAGATAGTCAGTGAGTGAGGTTGGTTGAGTATATACCTGATTGAAAGAACGTTGTCGGGAGAAGACTACAAACCATAAACGATTCGACCCAGTGGTATGATGGGAAACACCTGAACTATTTAGTGATTTGCATTTTGAAAGCCGTTCACTTGCATTGTTTGTCTGTTTTGATATCGCACTTTGTGCGTCCGTCAATCATGTACCCAACAGTAAACGAATGGTTGGTGGCAGGACTTAGTTCTACCGAATAGTTTTCCAGCAAAATTGCTTTAACTCAGGTACGGATGCAAACTTTGGCAAATTTCACACTGTGTAATGCTCAAATTGGCCCTTGTTGGCCAATTTGGCCACTTTCAGGTAGGCTTGCATGGTTTCCATTGCCACGTGCAACTCACTGCAATCAACATCAGTCACAAGAAAACAGGCTTGTATTTTGAATATGCAAATGGTGATATACATCTACCCAAAAATCCTTTGGGTCTCATTGTCAATGGTTTATGTTTTTCAGCCGACAACGTTTTTTCAATTAGGTGTATGTCTACTAAATGTACAACTTTAACATAGACGGAATACTAGAAATGCTGAACTTGTCAACAGCGCAACACAGCACAAGGCAATGCAACACAACGGATCACAACGCAACACAATGCAATGCAATTCAATAGATACAACACAACAGTTACACAACGGATCGCGACACAATGTAACGCAACAGAACAGACACAACACAACGGATCACAACACAATGCAACGCAACACAACATACCGGGGGTAATGGATTACAACACAACGCATCGCAACACAACGGACCACAACACAACAGAACGCAACCAACGCAACACAACAGACACAACGCAACACAACACTGTACTAGCACCACACTAAGTCCACCGGGCTTGCATCCACAATGACTTTCGTTGGAGCATTCTTATCATTCCATGTGCTTGCCTCTCCAGCAATCCCATAAGTCCCCCTTACTACTTCATCTAAATCATGACAGTCAGCACACTGGTTGAAGGCAGTGAAGTCTGTTTTAATATGATTTCTTCAGTTCAGGGATCGGCAGGGTATGCTGCTGACCAGTGGATAACTGCTTCACTAATCGGTCTTCTGTAGGTGCCTGTAGATTGGAGGAATGTATTGTTGATTGAGTCTTAAGTATGACTTGTCAAACCTAAATTGTGCATGCTACAGATCATCACTAGTTACATGTATCACACCAATCTCACATGTAGAACCTCCTTCTGTAATGGTCCACAACAGGGAGAGCAAAGGTTTTGTTCTACAAAGTCATACTTGCACTCATGCATCAGGGTCGGCAGGGTTCAGATTTTATATTGTGTACAGGGGATTTTAAAATTGGGTATATTGTAATTACTCGATTAAACGCAGCCCTTGAATAAATGCCACCCTCGATTAAACGCCACAGATGGAGGCAAAATTACCAATTAACACCACCCTCGAATAAACGCAGCACCCAATCAGAAGAATGCGGCGTTTATTCGAGGATTATAAGAAAAATAATTCTCTGAACGTTGTTCAAATCATACAAGCCAGACAATTGCGATTCTATCTAAGCAAAAAAGTGAGACATTGGAACCTTAAACATGTTTCTGTTTTACATAATATTTACAAATGATTTACCGTAATTGTTTTCAGTGATTTAAGAAATATGATTTTGAAATAAACGCCGCCCTTGAATAAACGCCGCCCTTGAATAAACGCAGCATCCGAAACGCTAAAAATTTAATACATGCCACGGCGTTTAATCAAGTAAATATGCTACAGTCTTCACATGTGGAAATTAACTAAAGGTACTTAGTGTATCAAATATTTTGTTTTATTAAGACAAAAGAAATGTCAAGTTTCTGGTATGCAGTATGCTGTGTTCCTTTCTATTTTGATGGAGGGGTCGGGAGCGACGAGAGGCATCTGTATTTGCAGGCTATTTTGATGGAAACTATTTAAGGCAAATCTGCATGGTAATTTATTTAAGGGATACTGGTATACCACTAATTAGCCTGTGACCGACCTGTTCTCGCACTGTGATCCGAAGGAAGGTTTTAGCTAGAAGGGTGTCTAGGTGTCCTATGGACATCCACTTTTTGCATAAATTACTTTGAAATTCACTTAATCTCTCATAAAATTTAAAAGAAACATGACCCTCAATTTTCATTTTCTGGCTAAAAGCCTGATCTGAAGGTTCATAATTTCCAGTTTTGACCCTTCAGGAAGTTGGAAAATACCTCTGACCAATTTGCTTCTTGAGAGGAGACAAAGTACCGGTAACAAATTACAACTTGTAAGTGGAACTGTCTTAGCATATTTTTGCTCAGTTTTCAGCTGTAGAGGAAAATTAATGTCCGCAATGCCATGTTTTTACCCCTGGCTTTGTTTGCCTTGTCTTTGTGTGCTTTTATTTTCTTCATTTAATTATCTCCTCAGGTCAAAGCTGCTGTTGCTGTGGAAACCTGCAGCATTTTCAGGCTTGAAAAAGAGGTCAGACAGCATAGCTACAACTAGCGAGAGAGGTGGCATCTTACTGAAGCAAAAACAGGTTTAGAATGAGAAAGTCTTTATTATAATGGACAAGTTGCACTAGGAAAATTAGACTTGTTCACATATTTTTGGGCCTGACAAACCAAATTTGTTCTAGTGCGACCCCCTGAATGAGAATTTGTAGGTTGATTAGGGCTGAGGGTTAAGTTTGGTCAGCTGATTGAGCTGTATTTTTTCAAAGCAGGATTAAGCCAGTTATATTAAATCATTGCATTTGTGAATTAATCATCTCTTCAGACAATTTTTCTGATTGTACACCAGTACAGCCTCGATACACTTTGTGTCTGATTAGGTCTTAGCCTAAAAAGTGCACGTGAGTAAATGATATGTCACTGAGGACTCACTGTGAAGTCCAATAATAGCATTGTGAATGAAAATAAAATTTTAAGATTAACTTTGCTTGTTGTATTTCGTCATCCTTATTATTTAGAATTGAATCATTCAATCTGATTGGTTAAAACGAAACTGCTGACCTGCTGTAGCTGGTGTCAAGCCTGAAAGCCTCAAATATAGCATAATCTTGCTGAAGGTGCCTGTTATGCTCCTCTGTATCAAACATGCAGTTCCAGGAAATATTTATACCCATCCCATGAGTAATGGCCTCTGTAATTCTACTTGAGGGGGTAGTGGTTTCAAAAGCCAAATTTTTTTAAAGGAAAGTATTGAAGCTAAACTAGACTTTCCAACACGTTGAGGGGTGAGGGGTGGGTAAAATCAACAAGCCTTCTGTGGGGGGTATGGATGTTGTGCTGCCCAAATTATTAATAAGTGCCTTGTGAGTTTGAAGTAGAGGGGATGTAGAGCTTTGGTCTTAAACGAGTTTACATATTAGGTTAATATTTTGAAAAAACTTTTCTTTTGGTAGAAAATTAGGGAAAGGTTCTTAGCTGACTAGCTTCAGGAAACACAGACTGCAAAGGAAATTTCTGAACAGTGTCTCCCGCAAAGAACCCAGCTAAGAGAATTTTTAGTTTGACCTGATTCATCATTGGTAACAGAGACAATTTCAGGATGTAGGAGCCATTAAAAGCGGCTCATGTTAGTTGTTTTTTTTTTTTTTTAAATAAAGACTGGGCATGTGAGCAATACAAAATACTCACGGGTTTTAAGCCCAGTGACCAAACACAGTTACAAGTCAGCCCATGTTTGGAAATGCCAACTTGCATACGTACACAGACTTGCGATGGGTGGTTAAATGAACTCGCAAGTAGATGCAAGTTAGGAGCAATTTGCAAAAATGCGATTTTAGTGCAGCCTTGCATAAGCGCATTCCTACTAAAGGAAACAATGCTTAGAGTCCAACTTGCATTGACTTAGGCTGCATAGCAGTTGTTTTCATTTTCTTTCAGCCACGCAGGAGAAGCGAGAGTCAAGCAGGATACGCACAAGGGCATGGGGGAAAAAGGAGCAAAAACAATGGTTAAAAGGAAACAGAAACGACTGCTACGCAGGCTACATTGACTTGAATGTGTTTGGTGGCCAAATAGGAGAAAAACTTGCATTCAATTGCGTGCAAATTTGAGCTCGAGCAAAGTAAACGCAAGTTATCACAAGCCATCTGAACAAGTACGTGAAAGTCATGGCCAAACCCAACTTTGTTCCCAGGGTCCTCTCTCCTGGGAATGAGGTTGGGCCAAACAGAGTCAAACAGAGGCCTTTAAAACGGTGCACTGGCAAGAGGCATAGTAGGTATGCAAAAAAATGCAGTTGTACAAGCATTTGATTGGAAAGGTTAAAAGCTTTTGTGAGAGGATGTGTATCACCATAATTTGTTATTACTAATATCAGTAAATGTTCAGCAGCCTCTTTGTCAATGCACTTGTTGTTATTTTAAATGTGTGGTTCTAGAAAAATATATATATCTATACCCCCACCGCAGAGGGTCATTGGAAATTCTGAAGGGGAGGGGGTCTTGAAGGCCAAAATTTTTTAAAGGAAAGTATGAGCTTAAACTGGAATTTCCAGAGGGGTGGGGCGTTCAAACCAAAAATAACCCTCTGTGGGGGAGTATGGGTATTTTCTGGAACAACTCAATAGGAAAACATTAATGCAGGTCCTGGAAATCTATTACTCTTGTAACAAAGTTTTCCCTAAAAACAATTGTGTGCAGTATTATTTTTGGATTTCTATTTTGTAAGGCTTTATTGCTTCAATTTTTGTGCATTTGGGAGACTTGGAAACATCTGAGTACTGGAAAAGTCCTGGAAAATTGTTTCTGAAAAAGGATACGAACCCTGAATGTCGTGATCAACATTTAAATTCTCATAACAGTTTCAATGCATAATTTCTCCAGCGCTCCAAAGAATTTAATCATTAAAACTGGGGATATGTTTTTGTTGCACCACTAAATTCTCATAACTACAGCACTAAACAGATTTGAATTTTCACCTTGGGGGTGAGAGGCTCAATGACTCATCACAAGTGACCTCATGATTTCTAATCATAGGGATATTACAATTGACTTAATTATAAGTAAAGACATCAGACACTGTACACAATCTAAAGCTTCAACAGAAAGATTTATTTAAATCACTACAGAACTTTAAGGAGCACTGCCACCTTACAAAAGTTGTTCTAAACCAAACTTATTAATAACCATGGAATTCATGTAGCAATATTGCAAAAAGGAATTAAAATTAAGAAATTGCTATAATTCTACACTGAAATGTTGTGCTGTTTCCATGTTTTTTGAGATAAAAAGGCTAATCTTGATACTCGTACAGTCTAATTGCTAAGAAATGTTAAATAATCATGTTCATTTTAGAGTGATTTTTCAACCCTCTATCTCAACTGATGCTGATTTTCAGAACAATAGAGTGTACATGCACTTGAGTATACTATTGTTACTTTAATAATAATTTCATTGCTTCAAGTTACTTTGCACCTGCTGGTGTGCAATATCTATGTCAACTAATTGCTGTAACTGTAACAATGTCACTTTACTAGTATTTTTACTAAAAAAGATTTGTGGTTATATTCATGTTTCAACTCAACAAAATTCTAAAGTTCTAATACGTCAAATATCCATTAAGAGTTTCAAAACAATCAATTTGGATTAGTTGCACTGATCATTTTATGTGAAAACACCCTCCCACCCCAACCCACTCAAACTTCCAATGGAACCTATCTCTTGTCAATTAAAAATCTGGATATAAAGGCTCAGAAATTCATGATATTATACTAATTCCTGGAATGTACAAAATTTATCCCTAAATTAATTCCCGTACAAATTATTTTTTTCTAAACATTTTCTCTTATTAATGACTCATTAATTGCCCAAACCTTCTTTCACTAATGGTCCAAACCTTAATAGGCTGTCCCTTGTCTGTTATAAAGGTTAAGGAATTCATGCTATTTATTATGATATTAAACCAAATGAATTAAATTTTAATTCCTGGAATGTACAAAATTCATCCCTAAATTAATTCCCGTACAAATTATTTTTTCTAAACATTTTCTTCTACTAATTTCCCAAAGTTATTCCACTGACAAGTTTTTAGGATCGAAATTTTTGCTACCCTCTTGTGATTGGCTAATTAAGGAATAAAATGCTGACTGCAGAGGAAACAAGTTTGAACAGCTGACTGCAGAGGAAACAGACAGAAATACTGACTGCAGAGGAAACAGGTCAAAAATTCAGCTCCTGATTGGCTGATTTTGATCCGAAATGCTGACTGCAGTGGAAACAGGCTGTGTGGAGGTTTGTGATTGGTGGGTTTTGATCCTAACTGCTGACATTTTCGTGTTTTGCTCAAGTTTCTGATAGTTTCCGTTTCAGTTCGACTTTTTGTGAGTATTCCTTGTGTTTTCTATCTCTGGGACGAAAGAAAAAACGCTGCTGTTCCGTAATGATAATGGCCAAAAGCTGAAGCTGAAAAATCTTGTGGAGGTCATTTCAACTGACTGGCAAAACAGCTAGGTGGTGCGCTTTTACTGTAAATTATCTTTGTATCAGGTAAAATTGTGGTGTAATAAAGTGTTGTTGAATCATTGAAATTTGTGGTGGACTTGTTTTGTCCATTCTCATTTGCACTACACCGAACTGTTGCCAGATATTATGCGTAGAATTTTTCTGCTATTTTGAATTGAAACATAAAAACACCAGACTTCAGCTTATGAAGTTGGGAAAATGTCTTTAAAAATGGATAAGAGTTTTTAATGAGCGTGCTTTAGACAAGAGCTTTTCACCTTCAGCGGTTATGTCGTTACGAGTGAGGTATAAGTGCGTGAGTTTACACTCGTGGTGCATTAGTGCTTCAGTTAAATGCGTAAACCTTCAGCGGTTATGTTGTTACGAGTGAGGTATAAGTGCGTGAGTTTACACTCGTGGTGCATTAGTGCTTCAGTTAAATGCGTTAAACCTTCAGCGGTTATGTTGTTACGAGTGAGGTTTAAGTGCGTGAGTTTACACTCGTGGTGCATTAGTGCTTCAGTTAAATGCGTTAAACCTTCAGCGGTTATGTTGTTAATAGAGAGGTCTAAGTACGTGAGTTTACACTCGTGGTGCATTAGTGCTTTAGTTAAATGCTTTAAACCTTCAGCGGTTATGTTGTTATCAGTGAGGTTTAAGTGCGTGAGTTTACACTCGTGGTGCATTAGTGCTTTAGTTAAATGCTTTAAACTTTCATCGGTTATGTTGTTATAACTGAGGTTTAAGTGCGTGAGTTTATTATTATCCTGATTGTGGTAACTTGTAAAAAACTTCACAATCTCCACACAGCCTAGCGGTCCAATATTGTTTTGCTCCAAATTCATGCATAAAATTCCCTTGACATTTTTAATAACATGTAGTACAGCTGCAAGGTCAACAGGTGTGAGGCTACAGTGACGAAAATTTACAGCATTAAAATTAATCTCGGCTAATTTGTCTTGTACAAGTGAATCATTTTCATCAATTTCGTACAAGCACTTACATGCGTTCAGTGCTAAATGTTTGTCTTTCTGAGCCGGCCAACAGGTCAGTGTGCGTAGCTCTGACAGATCCAAGATGACAGTCATTTCTCCTTCGCCTTTCTCATTTGTCGTCACGGGGAGCAGGTCGGTAAAAATATCAGTTGGTGGCTTTTTTCGTTCCTTAAGCAGTCCAGCTACAAACTGTGTTACTATCTGCCACGCACCGTCTTCCTTTTTCTTGCAAACAAATGTTCTTAATTGCTCGTCATCTTTCGTGTCGACAAGATGCTTCGCTGCTAAAAACTCCTGTATTGTTAGGTGCATGAAACAGTACTGTGCTTCGCGCGGCTTCAGTGGACTAGGTGCGGGTCGATCAGGTAAACGGTGGAGCAGACCACAATCCTCCAATCCCTCAACTTCTCTTGATCCAAAAATCAACCTTTTTTCTTTAATCCCTTTGAAAGCGATTGCCCCCAGTTTCTTAAACACTTCTTGCACTGTGGAGGGTAACTCACGAAATTGTTTAAAAACAAACTGATCACAGTCAGTCTCAGAGTTGCGATATGTTGCGTTATGTCTAAAGAAGAAAACTTTGATGGCGATACTGTATATCTCGGTAAGCTTGGTGGGAAGAAGGGAAGAACCACAGGTGCGTAGGACATAAAACAAGCAGGAACAAATGATAAAACAGTTCACTGGGATGTAACACAATGAAAAGAGGTTTAAGTTGCTGCTGATGTGCTGCCATATTGTTTGTTTTGTTTCATCGGCGCCACGATCATCTTTCGTGAATTTCTCCACATAATCTTTAACTTTCTCACGTGTAAATCCAAGAATTTCAACTGTTCTATCGAAATTAAGGTGTTTCACACACGAGACAGCAGTTGGCCGTGTAGTTGTTATTAGAGTAGTCCCTTTCAGGAGTTCTCCAGACGCTATCTTGTTGTAGAGGGTATGGAGAGGCATCTTGTCTTCTGTGGAGTTCCAGCTGTAGTACTTAGAGATTTTTGAATTTGTAGCAAGTTCGTCAATTCCATCGAAAAGTAAACACACCTTAGATGGGTTTTCACAAATGTGGTTCCAGACCTCATCATTAAGATCTGTTGGATATTCTGAGGCACACAGCAGTTCACGAAGGTTAATAGGCTCGGTCAGTCCGGAAAAGCGTCTGAATTTCAAAAGAAAGGCTACGTCAAATTCCCTCTCTAACTTGTCAGATGCCCAGTCTCGAATAAGCTTGGTGCAGAATAATGTTTTTCCAATACCTGGACGACCGATAACAAGAATATTCTTGTGCTGAGCATCAATAATATCTTCTGGTCGTACAAACTTAGAATTATTCGCATTGGGTTCCGGGTAAACTTTCAGTTGTTCTCGCCTGTCTGTGGGAAAGTCATATTCAGCCCTACCTTCTTGAATCTTCAAATTCGTGTAGATTTGATCAATTTTTAGATCTTTAGGGTGTGGGTCTTCACCTGGATTGGGCCGATAGATGGGTTGTTTAAGATCTGTTGGTTGCTCTGTGCCTTCAGTGACTCTGTCCTTCATGGTCTGGATGAATGTTTGAAGCTTTTCAGCGAGTGAAGTTAATGGTATTTGCTGCGGATCAGTCTGCGGTTTGGCTTTTAGGTGATCAGCAAAAAACTGCGAGTCTTCCATGAACGTTTTTCCTTTTCTTGCTCTTGACAGGATCCAAACAATCTCAGTAAAAACAAGAAAAGCAAACGCTCCATTTACCACAATCACGGCATTAGTCCAGAAAGTTTTCTTAGTTGCTCTTTGATTGTGGCAACTGTAGGCTTGTGTAATTTGTGTTAAGTTGGTGGATGGAGTAACTGAATTATTTCCTGCTCTCGGTATCACATCACATTTAAAGTCTGAAGGAAAGTTTGTAGAATAAATTACTTGGGTTTGCAGCGCCATGAAAAGAATCCCGAAAGAAATCCTGAAGGCTAGTTGGCAACAGTAGGCAACAAACAGTCCGTAGCGGCGAGTTGGGTGTGCCTGTTGAAGCTGGCTTTCGTTGTCTGCGTTGGGCGATTCCAGGTCATCAACTCGTGACTTGACGATCTGCGAGTAAATCACTGCCACAAGCGCGATTAGGCCGAAGTTCACTAGAACGAAGCCATACACGGGTAGTTTGTTGTATCGTTTCTCGTATTGCTCGAAACACTTTCCTTCGATAAGATCCTTGTTGCTCTTCGCGGAGTCGCAGCTGAAATCAAATCTTGATTCACTGTTTTCCATATCCGCAAAGATTCCTAACAGAATGACGCCTAAAGGGATCCAGCAGATTACTGCAACAAAACTGAGTTTGCTAAATGTTTTAGGAGTCAAAAGTTCCTTAAAACATTCCATTTTATGTCTCTCTTTAAGCTTAGTGTTTGCTGTTTACTAGAATATATAGTCTGCTTTCCGAATGACGCGAGGTGGGGCTTTATACTATGATCACAAGACTAATTGCATTGACATGTTCTTTGATCCGTAAACCTAAGATCGTGGGAAACTTACTATTGCTATTTATGTCAGCTTTGTGATGCGTAGGATTTTCAGGTTGTGTACACGTGATCTATATAGGCTTTTATCTGTGTCTTATTGTAGTTTGTCCTGAACTGCAGTTGCTAAGGACTCACGGTTGTTTCTTCATGCAAATGGCCTAAGACGAGAACCAAAGATATCGGATACCGTCCATATCGACGACACAACTGCAAGTTCTGCGGTTTGGCTGCATTTTACTTTCACTGCAACCGCCATTTTCAGCCAAAGAACTAAGGCGTTGAAAACACTTTCTCAGTGTTTTTGGGTTTAATAACAGATAACTGATCCTAAACAAAAACAGCAACAGTTCATCTATATTGACGAGTTCGAAACATTCCCTGACATGGAACTTTCGCGAAAATTCCTGTTGTTAGTGTTATTTTGTAACGACTGAGTGAACGTTGAACGTTTTAGTCGCCTTGTATTGTTATCTAATGTAGACCGATTATAATCGAAATTGACGAGACAGCTTTTCTTTTCTGATTATAGCGTGATGCAATGCGTTGCATACGTGATCAGAATAGTAGATTTCATACCGGGGGCGGGGTTGGGGTACTCAATTAAGTTTTATACGGGGAGGTTTTGCCCCAAAGCTCAAACCCATGCCCTTGTAGTAACGTTTACCCATTAGCACCCGTGTAAAGATGTTTACCCAAGTGGCACCCCTTTCATATACCTAGAGCAAAAATTTCACCTCAAGCCAAAACAATAGAATTTCCTATGAGCACTACATTTCCTCCTAGGCTTTCAGTCGTTCTGGTTCAGGTGCTCGAAGGCTCCAAAATTTGGCACCCTTTCAAATACTAGCCCTTAACTGCCATCTCTTTTAATTTGCAGCGGATTTTGTGCCCTTTTCGTATACTAAAAAGACAATTTTCCCTACCCTTCAATTTACTGCGAGCTTAAAAAAGGCACACCCCGAAGAGCCCACTACAGGGATTTTATATATATGTATCACGTTGTATTATCACATAGATTGCAATTGCTGAGAACTAGGCTATAGGCTACATTATCACAAAAGACGAGGAATACACTGCAGCTTCCAGGTAGAAAAATAAAACAAGCCCGTTTAACTGCTACGAAACTTCAAAATTCGGAGTAAATCGTTTGAAGGCGGCACAAGAAAAGTTGAACAAACAGCGATAGTCCAAACATTCCTGTAATTTGCAAACGTAATTTTGTGGTCATTTATAACCGAGCCGTCAACTTTCTACTTAGATTGCGTTCGGAGACCAGGGACTAGTTAGTCCAGTAAACTTTTTTTTAGAAAGTACAACTTACAACTGTGTAGTGATATATATTTACTAAAGGAATTCTAGCTTGTTGCATCAAAACTTCAAAATTTGTAATTTGAATTTTGTTTTTGTTTTCCTTCATTGAATATCTGTTGATGGAATTTGAAATATTGTCGGAGTAACACAGCAAAATGTGGCCTAAGGGTGAGGGTTCAATGGACATGAATGGATTTGGCGACAGTTTGACGTAGTACTTAAAAGTGATTGGGAATTAATATTTCACCAGAGTTTCCAAACACGAGCCGTAAACTGAACCTGCTGAACGATTAGCGGTTCAAGTAATTTCACATGTCACTGTGGTGCTTTCTGTTTAGCTGTGAACCGTTTACTTTGAGCAAGAGTGTAATCTGCGCTCTGTTGTTATTTCTCTTTTAGCTCACTAAATTATTGCCGTGTTTTCGAAACAGTCTAAAGTTAAACGTTTCAGTTTCGAAATGCATTCACGTGCTGGGGATACTATCACGCACGCGCGCCATTTTCGCCTTCGTTGTTTGTTTCTCGCCAGTATTTTGGCGAAAGCGGAGAGGGCTGGGGAGGAGAGAGGGGTGGTCAAAGCTCAAATTATAATAAATATTTCTCCCTTTTTAGGCCTATTTCTACTTCTACACCTATCTACAATGCAGACAATGGAAGAAAAATATGTGTTAAAAAATTAACATTTCAATTTAATATTTAAGAGACAATGCACTAATTTGTGTAGGCACTCTGAAATAAAAAAGAAACGCATCGTAGAACCCAAACAAAGGATCAATGGTGAAAAATGTGGGGTGCGTGACTGCGGCGTGTAGGTATGAAAAATGCAAGTATAGAAAATGCAGAAGTGGAACATACAAAAGGAACAAAAGACAGAAAACAATACAACTCGAGAAGGGAGCCAAACCACAAAACCTCCGCCTCAACAAAAAAAGGACAGTGTGTTCTAGTACTTGCAGCTTGAAGAAAGATCCAACATGCGGGTATGCAGACATGCGAAATGCGAATTGTTGAAAATAAGAAGTGTGAAAAACGACAAATGCAAAGAATGAACCCCAAAAAATTAATGCGTTTATTGAAGTACAATACTCTTTACTGTTTTTTTTTTCGAATTATGTCTTTCAGTAGATTTGCGCACCCTGCCTTCTCTTTTCCCGTAGTGAAGCGCAAAAAAAATACGAGGCATGTTGATTGGTTGATTAATTAGTTAATACGAATCGGAGTTTGTGATGATCGCGCAAATTTGCTTGGTTTGTGTTCAATAAAGGATTAAATATATTGGTTCGTACCTTCCGCTTAAATTACCTAGCAAAAAGTGGTTCCTTCTAACCATAGTTGTTTCCTTCTTTCACAGGATATGTGAATATTTATTCATTTTTCCAAACAAGTGTAGCATTGTGGATTTAAAATAAACGTTTTTACCACAAGGGAAATTCTCTCGTAATTGTTTATCTGACAGGGACTGCGCAGAGGGTGGTCTGAGGGGGCTTTAGCAACCCCACCCTTAATTTTTGGTACCATTAATTAACTAGTACCTAGTTTTCCCCAGTTAGAACTAATTTTCATATGGACCAAACAGGAAAGGAAAACTCTCCAAGAGTTCAAATCGCCTTGCACTCGTTTAGCTGGATTATTTCAGGAAAGTGGCTAACATGGGCTGCTTGCCATTCGGGCTGACCAAAGGCGCGCGACAAATAACGTTTCTGGCATCGTGCAGGCATCCGAGTTTTGGCAATGCAAACGTTTAAAGAAAAAAGCGACTGGTTGGCGGTCCATGTGGAAGCGCAACTTGCCCGTTTCCCTTTCAAGGCGCGGTGGGCGTCTTTCACGAATGCGGTGCGCTTCTCGCTCCCTTTTCCTGCCGGGGCCTGGTTTTCACAAGCGACGGAAGCCAAGGCACAGATGTTCTTCTTTCACAGTGAGGAAAGCGCGCAGAACCTTTATTTCCCTTTGACAGTTGCCCTTGCGCGTTTGCTTAGGCTTTTTTTGTGCTTACGCATGTGAAAACCACGCCTTAATTCGTCTCTTCAAGACGGGTGCCGACTGCATGAAAAACTGATTACAGGACGCGGGGAAAGATAGAGTAGATGTAAGTTTTGAAAAATGCACAAGGCTGCAGAAGCTAGTGACGTTTCTTTGAATTATGCCACATTTTCTAAGCTACAAAGTTTGAGAAAAGGGTTCCATATCAATTGGTTCAGGCTCAGTTTAGCGTGCGCGTATGGAGTCATGGGAAGTTTGGACAGTACAAGAGAAGCGCAAGAATCGAGGCGCAGTAGAGAGCAATTGTAGCTTCTCGATTGCTCATCAAACTTCCCAAGTACATCATATCTGGATTTTAGTGAAAATTAGGCCACTCTTAAAGTTTATACGAAACTACATCTGGGACTCGAGTGGCGTATTTTTCGTATTCTCACTGGTGAGGTCATTTCCCGCTTTACACTGTTTGTGCCCAGCGAACGATAGATTCATGAAATTCACTGAAGCTGACATAAAATCGTCCACTGAGGAGCAGAAAATGTTTACACGAAGAAGAAAACTTCATTTGCCGAAAAATTATTCAAGGAGTTCCTTACAAGGGAAGACAAGAGGAGAGAACTACAAGAAATTCCTGCCGCCGAACTTATAACACTGCCAACTCAGAACTCTAAGGGTCGATTAATTAAACGAAGTTTAGTCAGCGTTTAACGAATCTACGTTCTAAACCAACTTCAAGATAGCCAACCCTAACTTGTAAACGTAGTTTATCGTAAACAGTGTCAAGAAAGCATAAAGTGCAGACTAAAACAACATTTATCTGCTTAAAATGACTCATTAATAACCAGATTTGACAGTCAAGTCATTGTCTTAAACCGCCGTCTCAGTTAGACTTCGTTTAAATAACCGGCCCTAAGTCAATGGAAATGAGTCCCAGACCACTCGCAAATAAAATTCGTATCTTCGCGCCGCCGTGCAATCAATATCCTTTATGAATTCCGCTTCGCACCGACGCCCTTTGGGCGCCCGCTTATATAAATCAAACAAAAAAAATGGCTGGACCAGGATTTTTCTGTGAAACATTTATTTTACTCCATTAAGTCAATTAAAATGAGTGCCAGACCACGTGAATGCAATGTTTGAGGCAATTTACTTAAAGGTACTGTTCTCACTGCATACATAATTAGCCCTTCCCTCCCAGAGGGAGAAGGAGAGGGGGAGGGTGGAGGAACTCTACCCACCACTCTCCCACTCCCAGAGGAAGAAGGAGAGGGGGAGGGTGGAGGAACTCCACACACCACTCTCCCACTCCCTCTCCCACTCCCACAGGGAGAAGGAGAGGGGCAGGGTGGAGGAACTCCACACACCACTCTCCCACTCCCAGAGGAAGAAAGAGAGGGGGAGGGTGGAAGAACTCCACCCACCACTCTCCACTACCTCTCCCACTCCCAGAGGGAGAAGGAGAGGGGCAGGGTGGAGGAACTCCACACACCACTCTCCCACTCCCAGAGGAAGAAGGAGAGGGGGAGGGTGGAGGAACTCCACACACCACTCTCCCACTCCCTCTCCCACTCCCAGAGGAAGAAGGAGAGGGGGAGGGTGGAGGAACTCCACATACCACTCTCCCACTCCCTCTCCCACTCCCAGAGGAAGAAGGAGAGGGGCAGGGTGGAGGAACTCCACACCCCACTCTCCCACTCCCTCTCCCACTCCCAGAGGAAGAAGGAGAGGGGGAGGGTGGAGGAACTCCACATACCATTCCGGGGGTTAATTTATTCATAAATTTTATGACGACGTGATGTTTTTGTTTATTATTCCTGCGCTGGGGCTAATGTAATTTTTATTAACTACGAGCAGTATACAGGAAATGATACATGTCGTCTGGAATTCATCCGCTTACTGGCGGTCACGTACGACTGTTTTATCTTTTTTGTTCAACTATTTGAGGACTTTAATAGTCCTTAGCTTGTCCCTTTTAGGTTTGGGAGTGGGACAGTCTTCTACATCCATTCTTCCCTGCCACTTGCCATGGGAGGGGTAGGTGGTGTGACATTCGCCCACAACCACTCCTCTCTGCCACTAGCGAGGGGAGGGGTAGGGATGGGAGAGTCTTCCACTCCTACTTCCCGGGTAAATTTATTCATATATTCATTTTTTTAAATTAAAGTTTTTCGTTCATTCTCGCCGGTTTTAGGAGTGATAGTGGTTTGGCTGTTTAATCTTTTTCTTTGTCCAGCGGTATGGGTCACGCCTCTGAAGAATAAGAGAGTCTACGAGCCACAGCCACTCTTCTGGAAAATAAGAGTGTGGAAAAGGTGATATTCGGGCTGTTCGCTGTCCCGGTAATTTTGTTGTGTGTTTTGGTACTGGTGCTGAAACTTGAGAGGTGTGGTTCTTTGCTCAAAGTGTTTCTTTTTTAACAGTGTCTAGTGTCCGGTTAGAATAAATGAGACCTTTTGAGAAGAATATATTTTACTATTCGTTATTGGTTTCACGGTAGAGCCAAAGCCGAAAGCTTTCTCCATAAAGATGATGATGAAGATGATGATATCCTGCAAGCAGAGGTTTCCTTGTTCGCCCTATGTTCCGGCGGAACGTAAGGCGACCGAAAAACCTCTGCTTGCAGGGTATGACGATGTTGATGATGATTGTCATTATCATGATTATTATTATTATTATTATTATTATTACAATTATCATGTTTGTGTTTGAGTCCCTAACATCCGAAATCCCTTTTCCCTCCAGTTGTGAGGAGGCGAGCATTTCAGTGAGTATTCCACTCAAAACCGAAAGAGGAGGAAAATTAAGGGGTAAATATTTCCAAGCGCGAAGCGCTAGAAGGCAGCACAGAGCGCGAGAGAAAGTAAGAGGGGCCATTATAGTAAGCGCCCCTTTCCCTTATCGTTCTGCACCTGCGTCTCGCCCCCCCCCCCCCAGTTCCCCCCACGCCCTTTCCGTTTTGCACCTGCCACGCGGGTTAACTAAAAAGCTGCCATCTTTTCAGAAGGAGAAGGGTTGCGAAGAGAAGTTCCCCCTCCCTATCCAAGAGCTCCCTGTTTATGAGTGGGCTAGTGGGTGAGTGAGTTTATCCTCGAAAGTTCCTTAGGCCCAGGAGATGGGGTTTGAAAACGCTGTGTCTGGTAGGCTACCCTGGGTACCAAAGGTTCTCTTGCAGCACGCTTTTTTTTTGCGCTTTTGCAAGAAGTCTGGTGTGCCGAAGGCTGCGAAGGCCTACCGACCGGCAAGAGGCCAGTAATTTGAGAGGGATAAGAGTGCGATAAGACCTCAACACCCCGGGTACTGGTAGGCTACTCGCTGAAATGCGGCTTAAAGGCTTCAGGACAGTCAAGCAACAACACATGGAAAACTTTTTTTGGCTATTCACTTCCCAGCATTGAGTGTACTATTTGTTCTCTTTCCACCCCCTATCACTCCCCTGGCCTCTGACGGGGAAGAATGGGCGTGGGAGATTCTGCTGCCCCCTAACGGACCCCCTAAAGGACCCCTAACGGACCCCTAACGGGCCCCCACCGGGCCCCCACCGGGCCCCCACCCGGCTTCTCCTTCTCAATTCCCTTCCTTTCTCTGTTAAGTTTTTTAAAAAACGTTACAATAATGGACTCTAACACAGCTGTTGGCCGCCGAAACCTTTTAGGTTCTGCAGCAATTTATTTTTCGATTCCAGTTTCTCTTACTTTGTTGTTTTATTTGATCTTTTTTTATTTGTTATTTGTCTTTTTTATTTTGTCAGTCCGATTTTTGTTTCTTAGGTTTTTAACAGACGATTTTTATGAAAAGTTAAATGCCTGTAAATTAAGCCTGTAAAATTTTCTAGAATTCCAAGCTAACCTCGTTTCTCACAATAACGGAACTATTTGATGTTGGATGTCTACTAGATTGGTAGATACTAAAATAGTTATTCACCTCAGTGTCGATGAAGAGTGGTAGATATTTACCTCGCTACTTTAGGCCAAGTTAAACCACTATTCACCTCCCCTTCGGTGAATAATTGTTAAATACTAAAGTAGTGTGTTCGTAAGCCTGGGTGCCCTTTGGTAAAACAACAACACAAATACTGGAAACATAAAGGTTTACTTAGTTTTTTCCTTTCTGACACAATGTCAGTTCCCTCGTATCCACTCTTTTTGATTATTAAGAAATGTTCATTGCGATAACAGGGTACCCAGTCTTACTACCTTATCTTACTGTCATTTGTACGAGTGTTGAACCGCAAACTAATCGTGTTTAGCATTGTCTGCTTGTTAGTGTTACAGCGTGTTATGCAAAAACAAAGAGGAGAGAAGAAAAAAATAGCCAAATTCAAGTAGTATTTTATTTTAGCATTGTAGTATTTTTGCGTTGCTCGTTGTAAAAACATATAGTGCAACTTGTCATTGTATTTTTTATTTCATGTCCACTTGTTAGTTAATTTTTGCTGTTGTTGTTTTTGTTAGACTGGGTGAATTCGTTTGTAGCATACGTGTATACATTCATTCTTACTAACCACTGCGCTTATTCAAAAACGGACGCGTTGTTCAAAACAATACTTACTTTGCACTGGCCAAGGAGGCAACTATATTCATATACTGCATATGAATCCACTCTGTTGTACAGGGAAATAATGGCAACTTACACGAAGTAGTAGATGTCCATACATAAGAGATGGCGTGCGTTTCTCGAAAGCCCGGAAACTTTTCGGGCGATTTCGGGCACGATAACTCACACTATCTTGTAAACAAAGACGTTTCTAAGCATAAAACTTTTTTATAAGTTAGAATTTTCTGGTCTTAATCACGTGTTAAATGACGGCCTTGAAGAGTGTTTGTATAAATAGATTTTCGGCTTTCGAGAAACGCGCCCCTGGCAACGAACTCCAAACGAAAAATAGACAAATATCTCCTGGTAGATTTGTTTTACTTAAACCTGTGAAACAATAATTAATGAGGCAGCGAATGACTGAAATGAACATTTTTCACGAAAATTAAGTTCTAAATGAAAATGAAAATTTATTTTCTGCTAATGAAGGGCAAAAGGTGTATTTTAGTAAAAGTAGTTAAGTAAAATCACTCCAAAGCATGAACAACATACTATAAACCATTCTCTTTCGTCTCTAAAGGATAGTCGAGCGATAAGCGTAAAATGCACGCATAAAACATTTCCGTCCAACTAACATGTAAACTCTTCATCATGTTTGCTCAGTGCGCATTCCATCTTAAACGAATCGATGATGAATTATTTCATTCATTCATTCATTCATTCATTCATTTTTCATTCATTTGTCCATCTATTTATTCATTTATTTATTTTTATTTATTTATTTTCATTTATTTATTTTTTATTTATCTATTTATTTATTCATTATTTGTCATTCATTTATATTATATAACGGACTTCCTATTATTATATGAACAACTGAATGAAAATAAATGAATGAAATAATTAATTAATTATCACTTCATTCAACATGGAATGCGCACTAAGCAAACATGATGAAGAGTCCACAATTCAGATGGGCGGAAATTTTTTATTCGTTCGTTTTACGCTTATTGCTCGACTATCCTTGAGAGACGAAAGAGATTGGTTTGTAGTGTTTTGTTCATGCTTTAGGGTAATTTTTCTTAACCCGTAAACAGATACTAAATTACAAGTAATCGTTCGCTATCCGTGAGGTGAAAGAGAAATTGTAAACACTTATCATCCCTATTTAGTTGACTTTCGGTTCATCCAACCACTGATCTACTATAATTTCTGCGGTATCCTTAAAACTTAATTAAATATTAAAGTAAAACATAAGATTAAGAATTATAGGATTGTTTTTCAACATGTTTTAGCTCAACTAGAAAGTACTCAGTTAAGCGATACGAAACAAGCATCCTTAGGATGAAAAAACCCCACCACGCTTGTTGTGGAATTACACGGGGAAAACTCCCAGCCCTATGGATCGTATGCCGAGGACCTGCTGGGCTCGGTCTACTAACTTCCTATAGTTCGATCTAGATTGCATTGTCACTTGCAATTGACTGTTATCATTATCAAGGCGCAAACTGGTTAGCATTGCAGGCAGCTGCGGTCCCTACTTCATCCGTGCACTGATGCTGGGTTGTTCGTCGTATGCGTGTCTGAAAACCACATAAAAAAGGATAAGAAACTGTGTCAAGCATTGTGCCAAAATTTTTGTTAACGTTATAAAGTCTGTCAAACATAAGTATATCGTTGGAAAAGCATGAAGTCCTAGTGGAGTCCTTGAGGATATATTAACAGCATTAACGAGCCAGCGCACCATGTGTGAAATCAAAGTAAGTGAATTAGAAAGACGGCGATAATGTGACAACAATTGCCCTCTTCACAGGCAAAAATATCATGTAGAAACGGATGCCTTTATCAAATTCTTCAAGATATATGCAAGGCTAGTGATGTTTTCCACGTGAGAGAGAATTTTTTTAAATTGTCTTTATGAAGCTGGAAACAAACTCAGTTAAACACACACCCGTGAGTCATCCCTTTTTTTCTGTTTTTGTTTCTGTTTTCTAGGGCTTGTCATCATAGACTGCTTGTCAAGTCTTCTTTCTCCTGCTTCATTGCTTCTACAAGGATCGTCCTGTGGGATAAATGACACGTTGATCCCTGTGATTACCCTATTAACTCATTTCACAAAGCAAATTGTCGGATTAACGACACATTTATTTAGGCTTTTCTTGATATTTGGCAAATCTCTTTGCTGATTCGCTCACCATTCTCAACTGATCGATTAAGTTCAATATTGGTGCAGCATTAAAATAGCAGGGTTTGTCGCTATAAAGGCCGAAGTAATGAGACTCGTCATAGACCATTTTTATAGTCGCAGTAGTCTACAGGATCGGGACCAATCTAAGTTTCGCGACCAATGATTTTCAGCGTATCATACCTGTAATTTTTTGCCGGTTTAGGTGAACTGGGCCGTTGTATCTTCAGGGTCGATTTCTCGAAATAACTCTTCTTAAAGATATACTTTTCTTTCTCCTTCTGCTTCCTGGAAGATCAGATCATCACAAAATTATTAGAAAAAGGACAATACTGATCAGCGACTGATCTCTCCTGAAACAGATAGGTGATAAAAGCGTTATGTTCTCTTATTCAGCTTCATGTTTAACGGTTTTCATAGGCAGCAACAAAATAGAATGAGCTTTTCCTTTTCAATTCTGTCTTCTTAATTCCTTTCATCTTAAAATTCAGCCTTCCTGCGGTTTGTTATCCAGTGACGCCATGAAATCTCGCGCCCAGTTGAGAGAGCGGGAAGGGAATGCCGGGATCAGGGCGGGAAAAGGTCCAACCTTTTCCCGCCCTGGCCGGGATACTATAAGCCATGTCCAGCTGCAACTAGCGGGATCATGCGGACATTATTCTTAACAAAGTGAGAACAACATGAGTAAAGAAAATCGTTAAAGACCAGATTATTATTGAAATGAAACATCAAAAAACACACCTGGAACTATTTATCCCCCTGATGGACGACAAGTTACCAATACGCCAACCTGGGAAGTGTCATCTTGCAAGTCCATTTTCAGACAAATCTTGTTTCTCTGCCTTCTCCGTTATTTCTTCCTCAAGGATAGTCCTTTTGAACAACACTATTTTTAATTCACAGTTAAGTGTCGTTTTCTGTCTATTTTTGGTGTTAATTTTTCTACATCCATCTCCTTAGAATAGACTACGTTACATCTCTCGTTCTACCTGAAATAAAGTTAATTGTTAAAGTGAAACATCGAAACACACCTCTAAACCATTTATTCCCTTGACGAACGACAAGTTACCAACACGCCAACCTGAGGAACGTCATCTTGCAAGTCCATCTTCAGACAGGTCTTTTTCCTCTGTCTTCTCCTTTATTTCGAGGATCGTCCTGTTGAACAATAATTTTTTTACCTACGTTTCAAATTCACTTCCTTAATTATTTCATAGAACACCCAGGCATTCCAAAAGAAATATCAGAGTTTGCACGGAGTTTTTGTGATTCTCCATCGATATTAGCAATAAAACGATAAACGAAAAATCACTTCAAGTGTCGTTTGCGATTTATTGTTAGTGTTGTTCATTCCTACATCCCCTTAGCCCTACAGCTACGCGACAGCGCACTTGCCCAAATGAAACGAGTTCTCCTCGCGCGACTACCCCTGAGCAAAAGGAGGGACTGCTTATAGTCCCCGAAATGTAACTTCCTATGATATAAGCTCGCCTACCTGTGACTACCTTTCATTTTCATGTTAGAAACAGCGTCCGAATCAGTGTTCGTGATGAAGTCAATAGTTTGTTGAACCTAAAAGCGGATCTAAGCAAAAACTTAGCAAAACAATCAACAGTGTCTGTGTCTGTGTCGTAAACATTTGCGCAGTGCCTGCATCGTGCACAAATGCATTCTTTCTCACTCTTACGCACACAGGCAACAACAAGTAAAACAACAGAGCACATACACCAACGCAAACAAAAATGACAGCAACAACCAAAGAAGAAGAAGAAGAAGAAGAAGAAGAATTGTAAACAAAGAAGAGAATTAAAGAACAGGTTTCACAAATATAGAAATGAACAGAGTACAGTCTTCAATCAATTGTAGAATAAAGCTCTCTGATCGCCTCCACCATGACACCTTGTCCATGCCTTCCACTTCCTTTGCTACAATTTGACAACTCCGAGGCCATAAAACATCACCCGGTTCTTGTGAAACCAGACCTATTACAGTAGCGGGCTTTTAAACAAATTAACAGGTATAGATGATTGTAATGGGCTGGCGCGCATTTGAATAAACTAAAAGGCAGATAATAGATTGTAAAACACGTTTACTACACCTTTGGTGAAGGGGTGTGCATTTAATCATGTTAAAGACGCTGACAACGGATTGTAAGAGATGCTGACTGTGGCATGAAGGATGATGAAGATGATGATGATGATGATGATGATGATGATGATGATGATGATAATGATGATGATGTGGTGTAATGGCTTTCATTTAATCAGAAGAGGAAAACAACGGATTGACGGAAACCTTGTCTCTAAGTGTAGTGCTGTGGCGGGCATGTAATCACAATAAAGTGGACCATAAAATACGTTGACCAGGGCGTCAGATCCTTACGCCCTGACGTTGACTGTAGGTATTGTGCAGTGGCGCGCATTTAATCATAATAAAGAGGCTGACAACGACGTACAAGGGATGTTCATTATAGGAGTAGTGCAGTGGCGCGCATTTAGTCATAATAAAGAAGCCGATAACGACATGCAAGAGACGTTCACTATAGGCATAGTGCAGCACATATAGGGTGTTGGCTATAGGTGTACTGCAGTGGTGCGCGTTTTTTCATAAAAATGAGAATGATATTGAATTGCAAAAGACTGCAGGCGTAGTTCAATAGCGTTATTTTCAGCATGAAAAATGTAGGCGGAGAGCATTGGTGCGCGTAATAAAAAGTAAAATAACGAATTGGCGCAGTAAAAGACGTTGACGACAAGAGCAGTGAAGCAGTGCCCACTTAATCGTCATAATGCAGCTCATAATGGATAGTAAAATACATTTACTAAAAGCATAATAAAGTGGCGGGCATTTAATCTAAAAACAAGTTGGCTACAAACGTAACTGACCGAGTGGCCACTATTTATTTATACAATTAAAGAGACGTTAAGTGTGGGCGTAAGCAATAGCACCCATCAAAGAAGCTGAAAAAGAATCTGAACGTCGAATACAGACGTAGTGAAGTAGCGCGCGTGTAATCAAACTAAAGCGGCTAATAACGGAGTGTAAAAGAAGGATTTCCAAAGATGTGACTGCAGGTGTGTGCATTGGCGCTCATTTAATTATGTCAAAGAGGCCGTTAACGCATTGTAAGAAGCAACGACTTCCACCTGAAAGCATTTGTGCGTATTTAATCATAACAACGAGGTCAATAATGCATGGAAAAAGACATTGTCTACACGTGTAGTGCAGTGGTGTGCATTCAGTTATAACAAAAAGGCAGATAACGGATTACAGGAGTCGTTGACTGCAGGCGCAGTAAAATCGCACACACTCGACCATAACTGAGAGGAAGACAATGGATTATAAAGTGAAGTCGTTATTTGTAAGCGTATTTAAGTGATGCGCATTCAGTAGCAAACAAGAGGTGTATATGACCGCAATAAACTTTGATCGTATGCATTTTGAAGTAGCGCGCGTTTATTGATAGTGAAGAGGAAAATAAGAGACTGTAAAAGATTCTTACTGCAAGCGTAGTGCATTGGCGGGCATTTAAACATAATAAAGAAGCCGATAACGGATTGTAAGAAACGTTGACTGGAAGCGTAGTTAAGTGACGCGCTTTTGATCATAAAAATGTAGGCGGAATGCATTTGCACGCGTCTGATCATAGTAAAGAAGAACACAAAGGATTGCAAAAGACCTTGAAGAAAGCTGCAATGAACCGGTGTACATTTAGACATAACAAAGACGCTCATAACGGATTGTAAAACACATTTGCTTCGAGCATAATAGTGTCGAAGAGTGGCACACGTTTAACCTTAACAAAGGGACTGTAACGAATTTTAAAAGAAGTTGGCTGCAAATGTAGCAGATCGGGTGGCTAGAATTTAATTATAATAAAGAGGAAGACGGCAGATTAAAGAGAGTTACGTCTAGGTCTAAGCTAAGTTGCCTGTCAAATAAGATGATAACAGACCTAAATGTTGAATGCAGGCGCAGTGTAGTGGTGCACGTGCAGTGAAAAAAAAGCGGCTTGACAACGAAGAGTAAGAGGTGTTGATTGCAGGCATTTAACATTTTAATAAAGAGGTTGATCACGGATAGTCAAAGATGTGACTGCTGGTGTAGTGCATTAGCGCAGCGCATTAAATCATATGAAAGACCCTGATAACGCATTATAAATGACAGCGACCGTAACATGACAGTGACGCGCGTAAAGGGGTGCCAATAACGGATTAAAAATAACATTGTACACAATTGTAGCTTAGTGGTGTGCATTTAATTCTAACAAAAAGGGCGATAACGGATTGCAAGAGACGTTGACTGCAGGCGTAATGAAGTGGTACACATTCACACGTCTATTCGGCCATCACACCAGTCCCAGTCCCCCAACGCAGCGTGCTGCATTAGAGCTCATTTTTAAAATTATAATAAAGAAGCCGATAAAGGATTGTATGAGACTTTGTCTGGATATGTTTTGCAGTGGCGCGCAATTATTGATTATAAAGAGGACGATAAGAGAGTGTAAGATGTTTACTGCAAGCGTGCTGCTCTGGTGCGCAATTGTCGTAAAAAAGAAACTGATAAAAAATTGTAAGAGACTTTGACTGCAGACGTGTTGCAGTGGCGCACATTTAATTTCAAAAAAAGGTTGAGCGCAAGCGAAGTGCTGCTGCGCGAATAAGATAACTTGGGTTAATGGAGGGGGCAAATTGTTCGTCTTGTCGTTGTTGCTGTTGTTGTTTTTGACGTGTTCCACAGCTTCAGAGTCGGTCATATATTGCGTTGACAGATGAAGCGACGGCGACAAAACCAAACCGTTTCACTTTCTTTACAATGTTACACCCAAAAGCGTACTCAGGAGTGAACAGCTGCCATAGGTTACGTTCGCGACCTATGTGCGCTAAGTTAACTCTGATGATGATGATGATGATGATAGATGTTAGTACAAGAGAGGATAGCATTACATAGTAAAGCGGAGGGTCCATTCAGAACGCATTAAATTACCGACTTGACTAACCCAGTAAAGCCAAACAAAAGGGAGCAATACCAGTACCTTCGACGAACTTTCTCTCGCTTTCTGAGAGTGATGTCTTTCAGTGTCCTTGTCTCATCCATGTAATAGAGAAGCTGTAGAAATTGCGGAGAGAGTATATTTTCCCGACAAAGAGGATCACTTGTGATGATGTCTTCCAGCTAGTATGGTTTCCACTTCGACTGTTCTATCTAAAAATAAAAAGATTGTAGAGCTCTTAAGATTTACAAATGAAAAATGGCCAGTTTTCATTCGTCAAAGAAAATTTGTCGAATGTGAAATATGCTCGTGTACATGGATCATCAAAGAAAATTTCTCGAAGAGATGTGGAAAATTAGTTCCCAGATCCTTTGCGCGCGCGTTTTGTGGAGCTTCTATCGGGCCTAGCCAAGTGATTTAGTCGTTTTGGCAATTTCTCGGGTCTTAGGAGCATTTTAACGCTTCGAGCCTCCATTTTCTATGGTCCATGCGAACTCACAAGCTTTTTCTGCTGCGCATTTTCAGCTGCATGTCACAATAAAAGTATTGCTACCAAGCCACACGATATAATTTAACTCGCCTTTACTTAAAAAGCGGGCCTTTCGATTTTGGATAACGTTTCTTAATTACTTTGTGCAACTCTCGGATTTCCGCTCTCGGATGCGCGCTTGTTGTTCCTTTTTCCAAAAGCTATTGCCGGCACACAAACAACGACATCTGTCAAAGAAAATTTGTTCACCTATGTACACGGTCAATTCATGCGTCGCAGGAAATTTTTCATGGAAAATTTGCTTGTGTGGATGAGGCTTTATTTAACAACAGGGGCCGGTCTCCAGGCTCTGAAACCTTGTCTATCATTTTTCCTTTGGCTTCGAGTTTCGTCAGATAAAGCCAAGAAAAGTAGCTTCGTGACTTAGCAGAAGTATATAAAGACAGAAATACTTTAACTCTTATATTTAACCTTTTAAGCCCTAAGCCCTGATGAAAATGAAATTCCTCTTTACATGATCACTACTTGTTTGAACATTCAAGTTACAAGAATAAAGGAAGTGATCAGTGAGGATGAGATGTCTTGATATTTAGAGAAATCCTCCTACTAGTTCCATAAGAAATGTATGGAGATCAGTAATGAGAATATGTATTTTTATATAAGGGCTTAAACGGTTAAAGAACTGAAAACAACTACTCGATTTGAAAACGGGAACCTTTGGATTTGTTTTCCTGCACCAAAAACCTAATATCCTAGTAACACTGCTTTGGTATTTAGATACAAATTCATTTTCCTTCAAGCTAGCGCCAACTTTTCAGACCTTCCCTTCAGAATCGAATTGTCTGCAATTAAAATTCGCAAACTCTGTTTCATATCGTAAAATTGTTTCTGCACTGAGTTTGCGAGTTTTAACAACTGTTTGAAAATGAAACGTATGAAGAAGCTAAGTCTTAACATCAGAGTCAAATACATTTCTGTGCAGTGCAAAGTTAAAATGGCTAAAAGAAATTAATGATTTAAACTATTTCTTCCCTAATAAGACAAAATAAATTTGGTAATATAATTACCTTCTGACTTTAACTTGCAAACATGATAGTCGTAAAAATTTCCAGTCTGCATTGGCCCGCTTGTTGTAGGGAAGTCTCTGTATCTTCAAAACATCGACCACATGTTGTTTTAAAAATGTTTGAGGTTTCCTCTTGATTAAGGCAACCCTGAGGAAAACATAAAAAGATAAGATTAGTCAATCATTTTTCTAACTCCTCGCACACTCGTATCAGGAAAATGTTACAAAAACAAGTGTGGACAATTTTCTCTCACCTTATTTGCACGAAAACTGTTTCCATTCCACGGTTCCTTCCCTTCTCTCATCGTTTATAGAGTTTTTAAAGCTCTTTGAAGGGTTTGACTATGCTTTTTGACAGCAACTAAACAATAATATCACCCATATTAGAGAGCATGAATTGAAATTAAAGCGGTACTTCGTTCTCTAAGAACATGCTGAGAAGGGCGAACTGTTTGAACATTGAACAGTGAACAAATGCAAATGAAGTGTGAAAAAAGCGCCAAATTTTTTAACGCACGTGGACGCTGTTAGCTGATTGGTTTCTTAATTCTCAGCTTCTTCCACATTGACTGAGTAGACCAATGAGTGACAACTGAATGTTTTCCTTTTGTTTAGCACAATCACGTTTTAATTTTAAATGTAACTTACCTGAGCCATAGCTAGTATGCCTGAGCGCTTTTTTAGCGCTTTTTTTGAATCATTTCCCGCCCTGCTTTTGAGGGCTCATCCGGTCTCGTCCCCAGGTACTTCACTGTCTCCACGGTGTTCAAGATAGCGGATAAAGAGTGAAGTAAACCTTGTACATTCAGACGTAAAACTCACTGCTGTCGTTGAGAATGACCAAGCTTGTGATATTTGACCTGGGAGGCGTTGTAGTTACAAGTCCTCTCTTTGCGTTCCAAAAGTATTCATGGGAGAAAGGAATCCCTAGGTAAGAAAACATACCAGCTCCATAATTTCCAAGTGAATAGAAGACGTATTCGCCATCGATGACAGATTAGCATGAAGGATACTTTGCAAGTTAAGTGTAAGCCTAAGCTTAACTAAAGATTGCAGAGCTTATTATAAACTGCAGAATACTCTGTCACTCACAAACACTTTTTAAAATAGTGACAAGATATAAAATGCACAATTGAATTGGAATAAGATCATACAGACCATCCGATCAGGTGATATGGCTGAAAAAGGGTACACAGTTTGAACTGATGGATCTGAAATAGGTTATGCGTTAAGCTTGCCAACTGGACTCAAAGAGGATGCTGATTTTTTCTGAAAAAGGGACCAACTCAGGTCTGGGTGTGATAAATCATACATTTTGATCTGAAATGGGGTTAGGCTTTCCACCTCAGACTTGCACACCCCTGCCCAGAATTCTGAGAGATAATTCCACACTCCCACTTCCTGCCTTTCTACGCCTCTCACCCCTCCCTTTCCTTCCCCCTCCCCCCCCCCCCCCTGTCTCCCTCCTCTCTCCACCTTTTCAGTGTCTTACTATGGAGTTAATCCTAATTATGAACCATGCCCAGTATTCAGGGTTTGAGCCAGCTCTCCGTCCTTAGGAGACAATTTGTCCCTTCAAGGCCTTTGGAAGGGGACAAATGGGAACAATTGGAGGACAAAATTTTTTTATCATTATAGCAAAGGTCTGCCGTAATCAAGCTTCCATGGTGGCATCTTGATGCTCACGCGATGATAAATGCCTGGTTAGAGTTGTTCTTTTTACCCAAGCGACAAAAATGACAAAACATAGCTTGATTTTTCGTATCTCAACCACGTGTGTTCTTTAAGCCATTTCGACTGAAAATTGTGGCTTTTGTTAGACGTTTTTGCCACTTTAGGATTCGTATTACCATCGCCTTCAGCTACTTCAATCCTCAAGTCATTCTGATCTTTGTCTTTTTCAGTTTCTTCATTTCTTTCGCCGCCCAAATAGCTGGAGATTTTCCACTTAGACATTTTATTAAAAGGTCACAAAAGATCTGCACGTTGTGTTACAGCACAAAGTCAGTCAAGCGTGAAGCTGGCAATCATGCAAATTTTTCTGGTATTTCCAAATAAAATTAGGGTCATGTTTTACAACCTTTTCCTGTCGAGGCTGTGGAGTATTCTTCATTGGCAAATCAACTTTATCTGATGTTTTTTATATTTTATGGACAATAAATTTATTTCATCATTGATATTCACGTTATCCAAAGATGGGAAAATGTAAAAGAAAGTTCCAAACAGCATTTGAATTCTACACACTGGAAATTTTTATGTTGGGAGACAATTTTGGCACAGTCACCAAATTTTAAGGGACATATTGTCACTGAAGCGCGAGAATGTCGCAACTTCGCGTTCTGGCTCAAACCCTGAGTATTTCATGGTATTTTCTATTGTTGCAGTGAATTTGTCCTTAAAAGCTTTATAAACAATGCCAAGAGACTCGACACTGGTCAAGTATCTCTTTTTCAGGTGAGTATTTTGCTTTTCTGAGGAACTTGGTACTCACAGTTCTGCTGCAACTTGCAGACATGGAACTGAAGGCCCATGGGGGCTGTCAGAAAAGGGTAGAGGTTGGGGATTTTTTTATCACCTAGTTTCCCAGAATTTCCCTGTCCATTATGAGTTTCAGCATCTGGGTAATAATATTTTATGTTGTTAACACCCTTAAAAATCCTTCATCCTTGTAGAACCCAGGTGCAGATGTCAGGGTGGGAGGAAGATTAAATGGACAAATTAGAACTTTTCCATCTTGTTAACTTTTACTCACACTGGTGAAATTTGTTTTATCTTTCTCCTGCCCCACCTATCTGTCCCTGGGTCTGCGAGGACAAATTTTCCTGTCTGCTACCCACTAATCTGAACCTTTTTCTCCCCTTCAGTTCTGTTCTGAAATGGACACAATTTACCGAGAGTATGCCTCGAAACAGGGGCTTGAACTCTGCAAGGAGTTTAAATTTCAAGAAATCATAGATGAGTATCTGTCATCGGCAAAAGTGATACCAGAAATGCTGAATGCTTCAGCTGCCTTGAGGAGGCATGGTAAAGTTACAAATTATATTTAAAAAAATTGTTTACTAGTTGACTCTTATCTCGTTAGGGAGTGAGTACTGGGTTGAGTTGGGGGTTGATAACAAAGAGGTGCAATGAAGGAGGTGGCTGGGAGCGCATGGATAGTGTATGGGAAGCAAATTAAAAGAGAGATATTTTTATGTGATGTACTGTTATGAACTGTTTTTATTATTATCATAATCAATATTTTTTGAATTCTCATTATTGAGTACCTTAAAAGATCCCAGTGGGTTTGCTCCTCCAAGTATTACTATTGGTTTGTCTTATCACCATCCTTCCTGAACACTTTGCTCTCACTTGCAGTAAAAATACTCAAACGAAGAAAATTCATCTTTAAAACCTATCACAATGGTGTAAATTTAAGTCACTTAAAATAAAAACTTTTTTCTTCAAGCAAGTGTTTGATCTGATTTTAATTTTTTTATGATTTTTATTTTTGTTGTTGTTGCAGTTTTTATACGGCTATTTCAATTAAGGTTGTCGGATCATCTCAAGCTTATGTGACAGGACTGAAGGGTAGTGTGGGTAGTTGCAAATCAGTCTTAGTTTTATGGTTGTGAGCAGTTGGTCAGGAACTTCAAATTTCCTGGTGCAAGTAATAAAATGGACACCATCCGATTATTGCCAGTAGCAATCCTGATTTGGCTGTTCATTTCCATTTGTTAGTTCTTGTTATGATGTGCGAAAATTCATGTTCCACATTTTTCATGACGCTGTTTTTCCTACTTCTAATTTACATATTATGTGCGTGCTCCGCATGTACCCACATAATCTAATTTTGCTGTTTTTAACGAGTAGACAAAAAGATCAGTGAGATTAAAAATTACATTTTAAACAAGAAATGTATCTGAAAATAATTCTTTCAGGTTTTCTTTTAAATTTTTTTTTTTAGTGTAAAAACTCATCCATATTCATTGCTACTGTACAGCAAGAAAGGCACTGCTGATTTTGGTGTACTTAGGCACAAAAATCCCGTATTACCTTGCAGCCTTGTCGCGTAAGCTTAAGCTTTCATCTGATAATGTTAATTGAAATAGCTGTATTTGTGAAGTGTTTTTAAAATGGCAGGGAACAACACTCTATTAGTCAATTATATTATTATTATAACATCAATATTTAGTTTAGATTCCCTCTTTAACTGTTAATTAAGAACTACACTTTTATCATGTTCTAGAACATGATTTTGTCTTAGGTTTGAAAGGACCTTATATCTGTGACTTTTTTGAATGAAATAATATTTTTAGGTATCAAGACCTGCATTCTGACAAACAACTGGACAAACGATATGGCAACAAAGTTTAAGTCTTTGCCGTTTTCTCACTTACATCACCATTTTGATGAGGTGTTTGAGTCATGCATGCAAACTTGGACTTTCTAAACCTGACTTTAATATTTACAAGCTTGTCTACTCCAGGATGAATGTCAAACCTTCAGAGGTATGAAATTGCAAATAAAATATTTATTGTTAGTAGTTATTTGTTATTGATAGGTATATTAGTGTCTATCACATTTTGCAAAGTGAATTCTTAGCAGTAATTCTTAACACAGAAGATGTATCATATTAAACCCATGATCCTGATTGAAATACAATCAAAGGCTTTTATTGAAATTGCATGAAGTTCTCATAAATGCAGGATAGATTTCCAATCCCGAGTTACCAGTATATAGTGGTGCAGCCACTGGAATGACATCCTTTTATGTTTCAACCCTGCATGGCAAAGTATTGACAGAGGTGAACAGCAAGCCAGTGAGGTGCCTCAAGAGATCCCAAGGTGGATGGTAATAGACAAGTATATACCAAACCAGTGGAGAGTATTTGAGTATTTGCTATTCACCTCCCAGCATCATTCTGGATTTCTTACTGAGATTTTCCTCATTTCCTCATTCCTAATTTTTTGAACCATGGCACGTTTTCCATGGATTTGCTTCAGTCAAACACTGTAATTTTAACCCCCATTTTTTTAAACTCTCGACTTTTCAAAACTCCTGATATTTCGAACCAATTCTTGCCTTCTCTGGAAGAAATTTATAAGAAATCTACCTTTGACTTCTAGAACCCACAGGAAAGTACTACTCAGTAGCTTTCAGTAGCTTTGAATGGTCACACATGAGGAGTTTATTCTCAGACTAGAAAGGTAGAACCACCTATTAGTGGAGCCCGTGTGCTAGCGTGCCAGCGGAGCACCATTGCTAAGCAAATTTGGTAACCTATCAAGCCAAGAAATTCTGGTAGTGACGTAATAGTCACATGACCGTCAGTCTGTCTGTCCGCACCACAGGGTCGCCAATATGAAGTGGTATACACTTGATATAACCCTGTGCTGTATCCCACGTTTTTGGCACGAAATCGCATGGTGACCCGCGTTGTAGCAAAACAAGCAAAGACAACAATAGTCAAAACAAATTTGTTAATGGAAAAAAAAGTTCAAAAGAATACTCAGTTGTCTTTTTGGTGGAATGCAAAAGTTCAATTTAGGCAAAAAAAATTAGGCGATAAAGTTCAGGCGAAAAGTTCAAATTTGCCTTGTCGGTTGTGTTGCAAGCTCAGTCGGCACACCGCTTGAGTTCACAGCATTTCGAAGCGGTTTCGGCGCTAAATATAGTAGAGCTAGTGCTTTTTGGTTTTTTCTGTCCACAACTGTGGTTTTTGGGGTGGTCCGAACACATTTTGCCAGGAAAAACACCAGCATTTTCGTGTTGATGGGCAGCTTGTCAGGAAAAAAGAAATAAATAGTAAAATAAACATTTAAGAATAATATTAACACTCATGGCCTAGTGGACTAAATGCCGGCTTATGATGCCACTGAGTCTAGTTTGATACTCAATGGGGACATGCTTTTTTTTCTTTTTTGTTTTTGGTTTTTAATTAAACGACTTGAATGAGAGTATTTTCACAAATTAAGAAGTGCCAGCAAAACAAAAAAAAGGGGGGAGGGGTGGGGGCTCTGCTTTTAGGCTTGGCTAAATCTATATATTACACAGTAAACAGTACCTAGGAAAGTACTGCTCAGTGCCTTTCATTCGAATGGTCACTCATTAGGCCTGGCTCTCCTGTAGGTGCTGTTTGTTATGTGTACATGGTGGTTCCAAACTTTAGAGTCTTGAAAAAAACCCTAAAGTGTGACCAAGAGTGCCATGGCATTTCTGTTTACTTTCCTGGTTGTTATAAAACAATACCTTGTAAATCAAGCATGATTTGGTGCCACCTTCAATTTCTTGAACTCTCGATTTTTCAAACCAATTTCCACTTCCCTAGGAGGTTCGAAAAATCAGGATTCCACTGTTTATCGATAGTTATTGCAAACCTACAGTGAATTTTATTTTTCAGGTGATATTTTTGGATGATTCACCTCAAAATCTTAAACCGGCCAAAGAGATGGGAATGACAACAATTCTTGTGAAAAATCCTTTCACAGCTTTGAAAGAATTACAAACAATAACAGGAATTGATGTAAGTTTAACCCATAGCTGCAGCTGTGATCACAGTTTGTCTTGTTAGTCAGTCAGTCAGTCAGTCAGTCAGTCAGACAGACAGTCAGTCAGACAGACAGTCAGTCAGCCAGTCAGACAGTCAGTCAGTCAGTCAATCAGTCAGTCAGTCAGTCAGTCACTCACTCAGTTGGTCAGACAGTGAGTCTCAGTCATTTCTCAGTTTAGTCAGACATACAGTCAGTCAATAGACATACAGCTTTATGACAGAGAAGTCATTCAGCTAACCTGTCAATCAGCGTTACCAGAACTGTTTTCCTGTTTTTCAGGTTTTTAGGCAGCATGTAGTTAAACCATGCACTCCTCACGATGCAGCTTACTGCTATGCCAATCTCAAGGTGATAGTATTATATAATTTTTCTAATCAAGTATTGGCTGCATTTTGATGTTGTGGTCTATAGGTGGCATGTTGGTGAAGTGCACTGTCAACACACTGGACTTTTGATTGAGAGATTGCAAGTTAAGGACAGTGGTTTGGTTCTTGAGCTCTGTATTGTTGTGACTAGTGGTAATGATAATGATAATCATAATGATGGTGGTATTAATGATGGTGGTGTGGTTATGGTGGTCATAATGGTGGTGATGATGGTAATAATGGTATTGATGGTGGTTATAATGGTGGTGATGGTGATGGTGGTAATAATGGTGGTGATCGTAATGGTGGTAATAATGATGGTGATGGTGGTAATAATGGTGTTGGTGATGGTAATAATGGTGATGGTGATGGTAGTGGTGATGGTAGTGGTGATGGTGATGGTAGTGGTGATGGAAGTAGTGATGGTGATGATGATTGCAAGAAACTTTACTCCAGATTGTCTCTGAACCCAGATGTATAAAATGGGCATCAGCAAATCTTTAGGGAAACCTAATAAAATTCTGCTGGCCGGTGGGGGTAACCTTCAATCATTTTATTGTGCTTTCAATTGACAGCCTAGCATTGCATCCAGGGGTACTGATAAAATTCCTGGTTACTTCAAGCACTAGCCATGTGGCTCGCTTGTGGCCTGTGTGTACCTTTACCTCAAAGTTCAGCTCTAGTATGCAGTCATCTCAGTCTGCAGTCATAACTAAAATCATGTTTGATTATCTGTAGACAGGTATCAGGATGCACTATGTGGATATGGGACAGGGACCTGTTGTCATTCTGCTTTATGGTTTTCCTGAGTTCTGGTATATTTGGAAATACCAGTTATGGGCTAGTAGCAGTATGAGTAGCAGTGTGGGTGGACGGTGGTGTAGTGGTTAATCCACTGGACTTCAGATCTGAAGGTTGGCGGTTTGAGGCCCAGTCCCTGCCATTGTGTTGTTTTCTTAGGCAAGAAACTTTACCCCACATTTGTCTCACTCCCCCCAGGTGTATAAAATGGGTATGGGCAACATAGTGCTGGGGGTAATGCTGTGATGGACAAGCATCCCATCCAGGAGGGGCTTCAGAGTAGCAATACTCTCAGTTGCTTCATGCTACAGAAACTGGTAGGGATAACCTTTGGCCGTGTGGGCCTCCTTGGCTGGTTTGTGTGCGACTTTACCTTACCTGCCAGTAGCTGGAGACGTGAGAATCACGTCCATCCTTATACATGTATAATGTCTGACCAGAAAGAACATCACTTGTCAGTGACAAGTGGTCTGAATTGATATTGTTTCTGTTTTGGATAAATTAAATAGTCATATGCCAAATTTAGTTGCCAGTATCTGACATGGCAGATGTTGGTAATTTTGATTGCTGATTGTGGCGATAAAAAAACAGTGTTGCAGTTGTGGTACATTGCTGGTGATTTTCACCAACTGCCATGTCAGGAACATTTAAAATCAGCTAAATGCATTTCTTGTTTTAATCAGCTGGTTCTTAGAAAAGTTTCCAGAGAATCTGCTGTCATATCAGTAATGTATGATTCCACCGGTTTCACTAAATATGCTTTTTGTTGCTGGTTCTCACGATTATCACAGTGTACCTGTCAATACTTGACATTTAGATGTGTTTAATTTTGGTGGTGATTATTAAATGTGTATTTTGTCTTGTTTTAAAAAATTTTAGATACCTGCTCTTGCAACTGCTGGCTATAGAGTGATAGCACCAGACCTACGAGGAATGGGAGAGACCTCTAGTCCTTATGGTGAGCTGAATAAGTAGCTGTATTGCACTTTTATAACATACTTCAGGCAACAAGCGTGCTTTAAGCACTAAGTATGGAGCTTAGTTGAATCATCATCATCATCATCATCATCATCATCATCATCATCATCTCATCTGGGAACACAGGGCTTCAACAAGTCTTTTCTACTCAGTTCCTTTGGCTACAACTTCATCAGCCTCTTCCCAACTCTTCCACCCCAATTCTTCATCCCTCATTCTGCAATATGTTCTACACCTTCCCACTTTCCTCCTACCAACTGGAAGCCATTTCAATGTCTTTCTTAAGGGTCCTTGCTCAGTGGCCTCCTTAAAACATGCCCCAGTTGAATATTGTTTGCTTAACTTTATTATCAAAGGAATAATTTAATAATTTGCCAAATTACCTACTTGTAGGCTTCCCCTTCCAACTTACTTGACTTTGGGCCAAATTTTATGGCATCACTGAATGGTGCTTGCACGAAATGCCTGCCTACCAGGCTGAATAATAACATGAATAATAACATATTTTTTATTCTAAAATTTTCAGAAATTGATGCATATGGCCATGAAATAGTTTGTGCTGTAAGTGATCCAGTAAAATACTTAAATGTTGATTTACTCCTTTAATCCTCTGAGGCAAACAGCTGCTTTTGCAAACTACTTAATACAAACTTAACATTTAATATATAAATATGTAAGTGTATTTTAAAAGAAAAGCCCCAGGGGCATTAGGCTATGCTGTTGTTCTCCCTCTACCAGGGTGCAAAATATGTTACGGTCACTCAAGATATGAGCTCAAGTGATCAAGCAGACGTTTGCAATGAATATTTGTTTGCCGGAGCAAAAACCGGGAGTCTGGGGCTAGTGACTATGAAAAAAACAAGAAAAGCCCCAGGGGCATTACACCCTGTTGTTGTTCTCCCTCCCCTCAGGGTACAAAATGTGTATTATGGTCGCTCAAGATATGAGCCTAAGCGGTGTAGCGGAAGTCTGGGGGACAAGTGACCATGAAAAAATAATACGAGAAAAAAAAAACAGTTATAACTAGAACCTGTCCTAATGGTAGGATGATAATTCACATTACAACACAGGCACGCTTTATTTGTGTTGTTCAGAAATGGGGTATACCGCTGGCTAATTGACATGGAAGGCTCGTTAATTTACCTGTCGGCAAGCTTCGAGTTATTGTCGAGTTTGCTCCGATGAAAGGGCTGAGTATCTTCGGAATTATTGGGCCCAGACGAATGAATAGGACTTGTGACTTTTGGGCGGCGATTCAGTGGATGTATTTCAAAAGAATTCAACAATGGAGCTTAATTATTGTCCCTCAAGTGCGTATCCTTTTGTTCTGTGAAGCGTGGTGATTGCGAAAAAAATGTCACCTCGCGTTTTCATCTCTTTCCACCGAAAATCGTTTCGCTTATAAGCGGCAAAGGTAATATCGGTTTATTATTGATATGCATTTTACAAGCTTGAAAATGAGCGTTTAAACGAAATTTTTGGTTCAGTATTACCGGAGAACCGCTTTGTTTTGCCAATTACAACGCAATTTGCCGCCGCCAGTGCGAACGGCGGCGACATGTCTTCGGTCACGTTTGAATGAATTTTGCTCTCGTTTGCGAGGTGGAAGTCGATTTGTAAACGAAAAAAAATTATTTGAAGTGATTTGTTACCGACCGATCGCTAAGCTTTTCGTTGGATTAGTTTATTTAAGATTAACAATCAGATACTATTAAACGACAAAGAAATACATAAAAGTTTGTTTGGATTTGATTGACCGTGCGCTTGTCAAAACAACAGCCGATATATTCTTATGCAAATACAAACCATTGCGCGGGCTTATAAATAACAAAGTCCTTTGCGTGGCTACTCACTTATTCTCAACACTGTAAGCACACTTGACCGTCGCGTTACCTAATTTATTAGCTGTGAGCCGTGATACATGATGGAGTTTGCCGTTGGTGTCAATTTCTCACCCTTTTCCGGCGCCTTTCCACGTGCATTCCTTGAGCTTTTCCAGACCTTTCTTACGAATAAATTAATATGGCGCAACAATAGGGTTTAAAAAATCAATCAAGCAGAAATCCTAAAACAAAGCAAAAATATCGCACCTAACATCAAAGCGTTTGCGGTCGCGCAGTAGCCAGCCACAACTTCGGAAAGTAATCGGTCCGTGAGTTGTGAATATTCAATGAGAAAGAACAATAGCGTGAATATATGAATAATAATCGACCCACAAAATGTGGGTACACACTTAAAGCGTGCCTGTGAGCTGGGAGATGTGAAGTTGATACAAATATCTTTAAAAAAAGTTCAAGAATCCCCCAATCAATATCACATATGTTAGGTACATGTATACCAATAAACTGTAGCTATAGCTATAGAAACCAATTAGTTAACTCAGAAATTGAAACAGTTTTGTGCTTGGCCTGATGTTTAGAGTGTTCAGAATTGCAACTGTATCAGTTAGTGGCTCATTTAACACTGTGTCATTTGTTGTATCTCCATAGGATGTTATCGCACTGATGAATTGCTTGGTGAGTGTCTAAATATGACTACATGTTGTGGTTCAATTTTTACTTTCCTTTGTTTTATGCTTATTATCATCCATTACCATATGCATGCAGAAAAACAAAGGAAACTACAAATTGAACCAAGGACAAAATTGAACCCCAACTTACACACAAATTTCCATTAGTTTGAAAAATCAATAACCCAGTGGAAGACTGAAAAGAACCAGGATTACAAAGCCAAGCCACAGTCTGCTTAGAACTGAAAAATCACCGCTTGAAATGTTATTTTCTTGATTGTGGGACAGTCGTGTGACGTATTATTGCTTAGTAGGTTGTAGGCTGTATCAAAGAACTCAAAGCTCAATAAATTATGTCCCAAGTCAGTTAATATGAAGATTCAAGGTTCATTTTGCTGGCATGAAAATATGCCAATGACAAATTCCATGTTCTAAGGTATCAAATTGAATAATGTTTATTATTTTGTTTTGAAAACTGTAAATTCACTTGTACAGTGTTTCTAGTGAAGGATGTGAATCATAATTATATGTTATCATACCACCGTACAGCCCCGCTGATGCAAAATGTATTGGCGCATGGACCTTGTTACGCTCGGTCCATATGCCATGACCTCAAGCCAAATATTTTCATGTCTGGCCCTCCCACTCAGTCAAATGTAAGTTCAAAGTTCAGTGCAGCCTGTCAGGGAAGGTCCAGAGGCCCTATTAAAGTAAATTTTTACTAATGAATTATTATTCAGTAATAAAAATTTACAAATTTTTATATATAATAATATTATTATTATTATTAATGTTAATATTAATATTATTATTAATATTATTATTATTAATATTATTAATATTATTATTATTATCATATTATTATTATTGTATTGTAAATTTTTATATATAATAATATTATTATTATTGTTAAGTCACACATCTGCAGCTGTGGTTCTAAATTGTGACAAATACTTTCATCATCGTGGTAGCTCACTCAACTGGTTTCTGCATCTCTTTTTTTAAAGTTGAACATTATGAAACCTGACCTTGCTACTTTGTAGAAAAGTGATTAGTAATCAGAATGTCTTTTTACACGTGCACACTGTAAAATTTGGAAAACATTACTTCATTTAATATTACTATTAGATTCGAACAAAGAGGGTGCATTAATTAATATTGTAAGTAATTAAGAAGAGGCCATCTGGAAAATAAACACACAAATTTAGGTTCAATCTTTTGTGAGAGAGGCTCAAAGGCTTTTCACACTCAACTTGTATCTCATTAGTGTATACAGCAAGCCACAGTTGTAGGCCGTGAACTTGGTGGATTTATCGCTTGGGACCTTAGTCTCCATTATCCTGAGCGTATTCTGTAAGTCAATCTGTGCTCTTTAAATTCAAATCTCCTGACAAGTGAAAAACTTTACCAGTAAGGCCCAGTTCAGAAGCCGTACCTCTCATGTGCCGTACCAAGTAGTACGTAGTTTTTTGGCAGTTGTACGGTGTCCAAATTAGTTTTTTCGACAGATTTCAATTAGGCAAGCCAAAATCTTAGGGTACGGCAAAGCTTGTCGCTTAATACAACCTAGGAGCGAAAATGTGTTTGGTACGGCACATGAGAGGTACGGCGTTTGAACTGGGCCTAACTATATTTTTACATTGTACACTGATGAAGGAGCTTAGCTCTGAAAACGTTTCGTTTCATACAGCTACATGTACTCAGTAATCCTAGCTTGAGAAAACCAATACACAGATTAAAACTACCGTACATTTTACATTTTATGTTCAGTAAGTCGATAATATCATGCTCAATTAGCTAAGGGATGTAACATTATACTATGGATTATGCTATGCCAGCTCTGCAGGGGAACTATTAAGAATATTTGCAATGGAAGAAAAGTGATGGAAACTTCGTGAAATTATACTATTTGACAAAAATTGGAATTAAAAATTCTAAATATGTTCCCAATTAGTGACAGCTAAATCTCTTAAGGTAATGTTGAGTTCCATATATTTATAATGGGATAGAAATAAGTGACAAGAACAGGGTAAGCAAAATAGCCATAACCTGGCTACTGTTAAGTTCTATAGAAACTATTATTATTTTTCCTAAATGAATATGTTAGTTTTGGAAATGGCTTGTGAATTACAGTCAACATGCTTCATGCATGAACGTTCAACTTCAAATATTCATCGATTAGTTCATTCTTCGATTTCATTCTTCGAAAAATTTAGCGATTCTTTGAAACTTGGATTCTATATTCGAAACACTATTTTAGTTATTCGAAAATTTTTTTTGTAACATCGTAATAATAATTCAAACTTTCCGAACAGAACTGAAAAGTTAGTTTTTTTAGCTCAGTTTTCCGGTATGTCACGCGTGATATTTTTATTGTTTTCAAGCCCGGCGCAAAAAATGGCGAGAACATAAAGCCGACAAAAATAACCCGTAAAGAGAAAATCGACGACAGCAATCCTTAGAAAGAAAATCCAAAGGAGTCTCTAATTGTAACAAAGGCAACTTATTCTTTAGCTGGAGGTTTTGTGGCTTAATTGCGGAAACCCACAGAAAATATAAACAACAACCACCACAATTTGATTTTCGCCGCGGTGTGTTGCGGCCGGTGTACATAGGTTTGCACATGATCGGAACATGAAAGTTTAGGTTTCCTAACTCCAAATGGCAAGAAATTCGCTTGGGGGCTTTTACGATTCTGGTAAACCTTTGCCTTCTAATGCAACGGGAACGAGTACGAACCTTTGCCTTCTAATGCAAGGAATGAAATCGTTAACCTTTTCAATGATTGGGGTTGTCAATTCCAAGAAACCACAGAACACGAGAGTGCCAAAAGGAGCTGTTCATAAAATCATCCGACACTATTTAGTTCACACGACGACTCAACCATTTTCTTGTGGAGGTAAAGATCCTTGATAACAGATGACATCCCTGTCAGAAGTAATTGATTAGCACTTCTTCCGAGCGCACCATATAGACGATTTCTGATGTTATGTGTGAACTTTCGAAGAATCAATTTCGTTCATCGAAAAAAAGCGTTATCTTTCAATCTGTCTACAAGAATACGATCGTTCATGCGTGAACCGCGTTGACTGTAAAGAGAGTTTTTTCAGTTTTCCTTTGTTACTTTTAATATTTGTTTTGTTTCTATCTTCCCTTGCTTTTACTTCAGAGCTGTGATAAACATGACACCCTTTATACCTACATTTCCTGATATCAACCCACTGGAGAGACTTCAAGCAAACCCAGGGATATTTCAATACCAGTTGTACTTCCACAAGGAGGTTAGTGGGTCCCTGACATAACTACTAAATACTAGTAAATGTTTAAACTTTGATAGCATTTCAAAGCATTCTTTTTGTGCCCTTCTCATTCCAAATCTAGACAAAGAACACACATATCCGTTATCATAAGTTGGTAAATATATGATCAACCGGGTGAGTGTAATCCCTTAAGGACTGTTTGTGGTGACATTGACTGACGTTTCAACAACCTGAGCGGAAGTCATCATCAGAGTCAAGTGAATTGTGAATCATCAGTAGATATTATAAGTCTCTTGTCATTGTCCTGATTGGTCGATGAACTTGTAGCGATGGTTTTGTAACTTAACTTTCACTTCATGAGATTATATTAATTGATTGTTCTCATCACATCACTAGGGTGTTGCAGAAGAAGAACTTCAAAGAGACATCAAAAGAGCTTTTATTGTGCTAATAAGAAGCGCTAAAGATAATTGGCGAGAGCCAGATAATCAAAGACATTATGTTACTAAATATGCCTTAAAGTTATGACAGGGAATTTAAGCAAAACCAAAAAAATAAGACTTTCTTTCAAGGCATTATCACATTTTTGCAATTGAAAAACAAACTGCTGAAAATGTAAAGTTTTCTTGTTGATAAAGAAAGAAAGATTGGATGGTAATTTTCTCCACTACCGTTAATTGTTCATGTAGTTCTTTTTTTTCTTCAGCTTAAAGTAAGCCTTGGTGATGTACTGGAAAGAGGTGAGACTGTTGAAGCGTTAAAATTTGTGCATATTTTATTTAATCCAATGGGAACATTTCAGTTGCCTGTCTCAAGAAGCCATAAATGTCCTGATGTCAATAAAAATGTGCAACTCGTACTCCTGTAGCTCTGAATGCACACCCAACAACATTCCTATCCAGCCCATCTACATTGTTTAACCGTTTAAGCCCCAATAATGATCAGCATCAAATTTCTCCTAATCATATCGGTGCATTATAACATGTACAGGTCACAAGAATCAAGGAATTGATCACCAAAGATGAACTTTCTTGATGTTTAAACAAGTTCTCCTAACTAGTACTGAACAAAAAGTATGGAGACCAGTAAGGAGAATTTGTATAATGAAGTTGGGGCTTAATGGGTTAAGTACTTACTGGTTGTCAATGAGGATCTGCAGTGGAGTAGTGATTACTGCATCAAACTTTTGTTTTTAGCGTCAGGCTGGGTTTGGTCTATTCATTTTTTGTCGTTTCCTTAGACAAGAAACTTTTAATTACTTCACGACACTCTCCCTACCCAGGTGCATGAATGTGTAGTTCAAGAAAAAATCCATACTCACTCCATGGAAGGTCATCGGAAATTCCTAGAGGGAGGGGGGATCTGAAAAGCCAAAATTTTGGAAGCAAAGTATGAAGCTAAACTGGAATTTCTTGTGGGAGTAGGGTGCAAAACAAAAAACCTTCTGTGGGGGGAGTATGGATATTTTTTGGAATTACAAAATGGGTAACCATGCAGTGGCAAATTGCTTGGGGTAACCCTGCGGTGGACTGTAGCATCACATCCAAAGGGGGGTTGGATAGTAATACTCCTAGTTGCTTTACAAATGTATGTGACAGATGCTGGAATTAATTGGCACTACAATCTTCATTAGTTTTGTTGGGAAGGTTCTCAGATTTTACCTCTCCTATGGTTCCCTCCCCTCCCTCCATTCAAAAATGTTGGATGTAAATGCACTTTTCTTCTTCAATATTTATGGGACACGTTCAATGTTGAAATGGGGTGGGGAACCAGAAAATAGCAAAAGAGACTCATTAATAACAGAATATAAAAGACACAATCAATAAAACCTTACTAAAATTTGGTTTGTGGTCAAACCTTCCCAAAAACTTATTGTAACTCTCTTATAAGAATACCAATGGTATTCTTTGCCAGTGTATGATGTATAAGAGTACCATTGGTTTTCTTTCCAGAATACCAATGAACGCAGACTTAAAAACAACACCTTTATTCTGCCACTCTCAAACATTGCAGCAGTCAATGGGCCGTACATCACTTCATATTCACATCTGGTTCATAAAGGTTAATCCCCTACGCCAACAGGAACCATTTCAGGAGATCTTATTATACTGACAAGTTACAAAACTAAAACTAACCAAAAGCTAAATGCGAATTAGCATACGTGGCTAACATGCAAATTACATGGCACGTGAAGGAAAAATTGAAACGCTAACACCTAGAAAGCCGAACTTGTACAACAACAACAAAAATACAAGGTATTTGAAACACTTATGACGAAAGCTGTAGCCATTTGAACCATTTACCCTTGGCTTAACTACTCATCAATAAGCATCAGCTGTCAATTGTCATTTCAGGTGGGCTTTTGGCCGGGCTGCCTGATAAGATTGAGAAAAGCTGGATACTCGGTGATGTTGACCTAAAGTATTTTGTGGATATGTATTCCAAGACAGGATTTAGGTAAGAAAGGCTGGCAAAGACTCTGGCACGCCTTTGCTTTTGTTTGTTCTCTAAATTTTTGTCTTAAAGGGACAGGTTCACGGCTCGGCGCATGTGCATTAATCAAATTACTTTTTTCCGATTTATTAGTAATTTTATCGGTTAATAATCCCACTCACATGTATCTCAGCGATCACCTACTATAGTAAGCCCAGGTAGAACGGCGGAGGACTAAATCCGCAGGAAATATTAGTGGATTGCACCAACACTGCCAACGTTGAATTTATTGTTGACCCGAAGGTTTTATTCCATGGTTGATGAATTTACCGCTATTTGCACGCCCTTTGGTGAAACGGCTGCCAGAGGCGCGTGCAGTTAGCTGAGAAATCATTAAACGCGAAACTTTGGCAAGAAAATTTCACACTCGAGCAATCAACTCGCTTCTGATTGGTTCTTTAACAATGTTATGAAATAATATTGCTTGCGTACTCGCTACAGCGTGCACAGGCGAAAAAACAGCATTTAGATTCATGACCATGCGCTAAACCGTGAACCCTTCCCTTTAACCCTTTCATGCACTCCCAGAGTCAGCTATGGAGACATTAAGGTAATTCTAACTTTTGAGTCTGTGAATGAAATCCTACGGTGTGCCCATTCAAATGAAAGCTACTGAGCAGTACTTTCACATGGTACTATTTATATTTAAGTATTTTACAAAATGAAATTTGGGATCTGTCTTGGATTTTGATTTTAGGCATTCTTGGGAGTGGAAGGGTTAAGTTTGCACTTATTGTGTATTCAGTAATATTTCAGATTACAGTATGTGATGGATAGAAAAGTTACTGCCAGTATTAAATACTACTACTATCACTATTATGCTGTCCCACACAGTGCTTTGATCCACAAGTGATGAAAATCCTTGTCACTTAATGTGCTTCTAATCGATCTCTTGCAACAACCTCCCCCAAGATCACTTCTTCTCTTGTAAGGTAGATCTTTATGAAAGTGACACAAAATCTAAAATGACAGCCAAAAACTCAATCAGTTAATCAATCCATCCATCCATCCATCCATCCATCTGTCAATCAATCAATCAATCAATCAATCAATCAATCAATCAATCAATCAATCTATCAATCATTTTTTTACCTAGGTAATGTCCATGAGCTGAAAAGGTCAAAATACATACGTGCATCTAAAAAGTATGAAAATCAAAAGCAATCATTTATTCCCAGTACTTGACAAGAATGTGGCCTGTGACTGATTGCAGTTCAGACTTTTTCCACAGGAGAAAAGTAAGGATTTCAATTGGCAGAATTAAGTGCGGTAAAATTATTTTAAATATATTTTAAATGTTTTTTTTGTCCTTTAGAGGGCCTTTAAATTGGTACAGAACCATGGAAAAGGATTGGCAGTGGAATTGCAAGATATCTGGGCGTAAGGTAACGGCATCCATCTGGAACACACTACTCTTGGTGTTTGAAAGAATGACAGATGATTGAAGTCATTTCATAGTTGGTGAAAATTGACACTTCTCAGAATTTTTGGCACTTTGCAGTTCCTTGTTTACTCCACTTTTTATGTTCAGAACTTGAGTCCTACTAAAATAATGCTCTTTACAGTCAAAGCTCTCCTTGTGACTACTCCTGTAAGCGACCAGCTCTAGTTACAACCAGCAATGTGAATCCCTGTTTGAATTGTCACTTATATTCTGTAAGTAAAAGCTGTTGTAAGCAACCACTCCTGGAAGCAACTGTAATCACTTTTGTGAATTACCAATTGGTCTTCTCTTTTGTTTTGAGGCTTTCATAAGCAACCACTCAGTTAACACTTTTAATAAAAGCCTTCACTTCATAATCAAATTTTGATTAGTATGGCGCGTTATCAGGGTCAAAATTAAATGTACAAACTTTTTCCAGTTTGAATTTCGAAAGAAGTCTTTTTGCGTATAATTACTTTCTAATTGCAGCTCTTTTTCCAGTTTGAATTTCGAAACAAGTCTTTTTGCTTACAATTACTTTTTAATTGCAGCTCTTGTTGCATGCTTAATTGTGAATGAAGTTTATCTTGGCATTACCTGCCAAAAAGTACTTCTTTTTGCGCGTTTGTTGAGGTGAATAGAGTATCACTACATTAAAAATTACTTGTGAAATGTTTGTCTGTGTGATGTTTGCGAGCCACCCTACGACAGTCGCCTTGCACGCAAATTCATTTTGTAAATATCTAAACTCTTAGTACACATTCTCTTGATAAGGCTCTGTTTTATGGCGCGTTATCAGGGTCAAAATTAAATGTACAAACTTTTTCCAGTTTGAATTTCGAAACAAGTCCTTTTGCGTACAATTACTTTCTAATTGCAGCTCTTTTTCCAGTTTGAATTTCGAAACAAGTCTTTTTGCTTACAATTACTTTCTAATTGCAGCTCTTGCTGCATGCTCAATTGTGAATGAAGTTTATCTTGGCATTACCTGCTAAAAAGTACTTCTTTTTGCGCGTTTGTTGAGGTGAATAGAGTGTCACTACATTAAAAATTACTTGTGAAATGCTTGTCTATGTGATGTTTGCGAGCCACCCTACGATAGTCGCTTTGCACGCAAATTCATTTTGTAAATATCTAAAACTCTTAGTACAAATTCTCTTGATAAGGCTCTGTTTGCAGTGCGTCACTGGCGCCGTACGTCTTGCTCCGGTGCGATCGAAATCACGCTGACTTTGCCGATTTCCGGTCAGTATCAGCATGCAATTACTTGTGAAAAAAGTCTTCTTCGACAAATTTTCTGCGAAAAGTCTTCCTAGACAAATTTTCTGCGAAAAATCAACCAGGCGTTCCAAAGGACAGACCACGTGGTTTGAGGAAGTCACGTGATTCACTCTCCAATGATGCGCTTCAATCCTAAATTGTCACACAATTTGGTCACGCCATTTAGAGATTTCTCCGTGTCGTCAATGTATCTTTTCCACTCAAGTGGTTTAGCATTGCTTTGGCTGATTATTTTCGTCTCAACCGAAGACATAAAGATGTTTGCGAAAGTGACTGCCATCTTTGTGCCCATTGCGGTTCCGTGTATTTGGAGATAGGTTTTATCGCTGAATTCAAATGAATTCTCTTGAAGGATAAACCTTAGAATTTCTCTGACGGATTGGGTGGGGATGGGGGTGTTGTCCCCGTAGAAATTCTCGTATGCTCTGCATACCGTGTTTATTCCCTCTTCTTGTGGGATACTTGTGTATAGGCTGGTAACGTCTAGAGAGACTAGAAATGTGCCCTCTGGAAGGGTTTGTCATTTTTATGAAATTTTGTGACTTAGCTATAGACTGAAATATGCTGTCAACAAATGCTGATAGTCGTTCGGTGGGTCCGTCATTTCCTGCCACAATAGGCCGACCAACAGGTGCTGGTTTGTGAATCTTTGTGAGAGTGTAGAAAACGGGTACTCTTGGTGGGTTGGGAGTCTGTGATAACCACTTGACAGTCATGTCGTCAATGTAATTTCCCTGATAGAGTTCTTAGGTTATTTGTTTAACTTTTTGGGAAGTTGCTTCTACCATCGGTTCTTTAAGGGATTTGTAGTCGTCTAGTAGGATCTGACCCTTCTATGTTTTATCTCGTTTGCTCATAATGACTACGGTAGTGCTTTATCCGCTTTCTTGACGTTTATTTTTAGAGTAGTTTTTTAGCTCTGTAATAGCTTTTCTTTCGTTAAGCGGTAAGTTGTGTTTCGGTTTGGTTATCGGTATCTACACAAGTTGCATTTTAATTTCTTCCAGGTACATGTAGCTCTCTAAAGGAACTGACTGTTGAACTGGCGGTTCCCAGTTAGAATTGACATAGAAGGGGTGGATGTTATTTATTATCTTCCCCGTGATATTTGTACTGGAGCCGCATTCTCTACTAGCAAAATCGTTGAAGTCTGTTAACAGTTGTTTTCTTAATGCGGTTTCGTTTGTTATTGGCGTAGGTACAAACTTCAACCCCCGGGAGAGGAGATTAAATTCAAAATTTGAGAGGTTCTTTTGTATTTTCTCTTAGAATATGTTTCTTAGCTGTTTTATCTTTATGGCTTTTTCCTTTATTTCTTTGTGTCTTTTGTTCTTAACTTTGCGCTTTTCTATTATATCCCCGGCCCTTTGCTTGCTAGTTTACGCACTCAGTGAGCAAACAGGGATAAGCTTCAACAGTTTCTTCATCTCTTCACGTTTTCTCATCATTACATTGACTTCTTGTAGTCGCTTCTCTAGATTAGCGGCAATAGTTTGTACACTTTCTGGAAAGCTGTTCGTACATGTGCTATACTGGGGGCGTGCCGTTAAGCTTGCCCGATTTGAGTGTTTGTCTCTTTTAGGTTTACACGATTTGGCTCTGCGCAACTTGTCCTGGTTGCGTTCCGGATACGGTGATACTGTAAGAACTTCTGTTCGGTTTTTTTTCTGATCGCTTTTGTCTCAGATTTAAACTCTTCGTTGGGGTAAATGTTCGCTTTTGCGTCGTAGCGTAAGTCTTTTGGGCATGTGCCCCTGTCCATGTGTTCTTTCAGACTCAAGACTGATTGTTCCGATTTTTCTTTTTTCCTTTTAAGCCGGCGAGATCTCGTCGGGGGCGGTCTGTCGCGCCCTTGTGGGGAGGAACACGATCAGCGCGTCAACAGGACGTATTAAGTTAACAATTTATTTCGCAATTGAGTTTGTGTTTCTGATAAAATCTGCCGTCTCTACCAGACGTTGAGCGCACTTGCGGAACACGTTTGGATCCATTAGTGAAATCAAAACAACGAAGAGAAAAACAGCGCAACACGGAGAAATCTCTAAATGGTGTGACAAATTTGTGTGACAATTTAGGATTGAAGCACATCATGGGAGCGTTTGAATCACGGGACTTTCTCAAACCACGTGGTCTGTCCGTTGGAACGCCTGGTTGATTTTTCGCAGAAAATTTGTCGAGGAAGACTTTTCGCAGAAAATTTGTAGAGGAAGACTTTTTCAAACATAATTGCATGTTGATAAAGTCGATAAACCGGAAAACGGCAAAGTCAGCGTGATTTCGATCGCACCGAGCAAGACATACGGCGCCAGTGATGCACTGCAAACAGAGCCTTATCAGGAGAATTTGTACTAAGAGTTTTAGATATTTACAACATGAATTTGCATGCAAAGCGACTATCGTAGGGTGGCTCGCAAACATCACATAGACAAACATTTCACAAGTAATTTTTAATGTAGTGATACTCTATTCACCTCAACAAACGTGCAAAAAGAAGTACTTTTTAGCAGGTAATGCCAAGATAAACTTCATTCACAATTAAGCATGCAGTCAAGAGCTGCAATTAGAAAGTAATTGTAAGCAAAAAGACTTGTTTCGAAATTCAAACTGGAAAAAGAGCTGCAATCAGAAAGTAATTGTACGCAAAAGGACTTGTTTCGAAATTCAAACTGGAAAAAGTTTGTACATTTAATTTTGACCCTGATAACGCGCCATAGATTAGTACATAATATATTAAATGATGATGGTTCATTGACCTGTGCATTTGCAAAGCTCTTCTGCGATTGGCAATAAAAAACTCTATTATTATATTGTTACTACAATACTATTGGTAACCAAAAACATATGCCAAGCTTTCTGCTTGAAGCTCTCGTAAGCGACCACCCTCTATTGTTTTATCACATGGTCACTTACAAGGGCCCATTCTCACAAGCAACCAGCTCTAATGGCAGCCACTTTTCTGAATTCCTGAGGTGGTCGCTTACGAGATCTTTGACTGTAATTCAAAGTGTTGCAGAATGGCTGACTGCATCGAATTTTTAAAAAGACCAATTGAATAATCATTATAATAAGTTGATGTGTAACAATTTACCAACTAGATTCATCTTCGGCAGAGATGTTAGCCTGTTCCAGGCTCTTAGATAGTTGGGACGGCACGAAAATTACAAAGGGAACGCGATAATAACACGCGCGGGATCTGGAAAAATGGGGGCGGTCTCTCCCCAGGCCCTTCGCTTTTTTGGCGCTCTTTTTCTCAATGCACGCTTTCCCCACTATCTCGGAGCCTGGAACGGGCTACAGAGATGTCTGCTAATACGACGTTTGGCATTTTTTATGCTGTCTCGGCAGGTGCAACAACCAAGTTTAATGATCACTACAGGAAAAGATGTTCTGATTAGACCTCAGTTTTGTGCTAAAATGGATCAGTGGGTGAGCAAATTAAAATGAAATTTATTTTAATTGTTTGCTGTCGTTTTTTCATCTTAAAGAAATGCAGTTGCCACCGTTTAATCACACAACAAACGTGTTGTTTTTAAGGTTTCTAAACTGGATAGAGCACACATAGAGGAGGCATCCCACTTTGTAACCCTGGAATGGTACGGTGAAAATATCCTTGAATTTTCAATAACAGTCAGGCCATTCTCACATTAGAAGAGAGACAATGTTTTTTCTTAGTGTGAAAGAGAACGGGACCCAATTTTGCACGTAACAGTTGTCTTCTTTTTTTTCTCTGTTCTGCGCTCGTGGCATTCTAAATATTCCATCTTATCTTATTTTATCTTTCGTCCCCATCAAATTGTTTTTTTTTTGTCAAGTCGGACAGAAAAACAGACTTCTTTTACATCCAAAATTGGATTCGTCCCATTCTCATGCTAAGCGACATGGTCCGTCTGAGGCTACTTGCTTGTCCAAAAAATGTTGCCTGCCATCTGCCCATCTTATAATGTGAAAGCAGCCATTGTAAGTTACAGACAATCTCACTGATGTGTGAAGGCCTGGATTTTTCAAATATGATTCACCAAATGCAATTTGAGGTCCTGATTTAACCGAAAACAGCTCCAATAAATGGGTGACAAGTTTACTTGCATAACAGTTGGTTGATCCAACTGGGAAACAATAATAGGTAAACTCACAGCTGATTTTCTGTCATCTTTTTCCCATCAATCATGATTTCTGGTGAATCATGCTTGAAAAAAAGGCACTAATTATTATATTTGCCTAATTTATTTTGATGGCAAAACAGTTTCATTTTTGGACATTCACATCAGTGTTTAGTGATTTCTTGTCAAATCATGATCACATTCATAGCTCGTGAATGTTGATACCTGCACCGTTTTTTGACTGTTTTTTTTTTCTGTGGATTTTTTGGTCGAGCTCGACGTTACCTCGACTGGTCTGTTTTGCATATGTGCGTGGTTTTTATTTCCTGTTTTGTTGTGTTGAGGTGAGTTCTGTTGTGTTGTGTTGTGTCTGTTGTGTTGCGTTGCGTTGTGTTGCGATGCGTTGTGTTGCGTCTGTTTTGTTGCGTTGCGTTGTGTTGTAATCCATTATGTTGTGTTGCGTTGCGTTGTGTTGCGATCCGTTGTGTTGCGTCTGTTTTGTTGCGTTGCGTTGCGTTGTGTTGCGATCTGTTGTGTTGTGTCTGTTTGGTCGCGTTGCGTTGCGCTGTGTTGCGATCCGTTGTGTAACTGTTGTCTTGTAACTGTTGTGTTGTATCTGTTGCGTTGCATTGCTTTGTGTTGCGTTGTGATCCGTTGTGTTGCGTTGCCTTGTGCTGTGTTGCGTTGCTGACAAGTTCAGCATTTCTAGTATTCCGTCTATGTTAAAGTTGTACATTAGTAGACATACTCAACCAACCTCACTCACTAGCAGACAATCTCTACACCAGGGAACTAGCTAAACTCAACCACCCTTATTAAATAGATAAACTCAACATCTTTCGCTTACTAAGACAGTACGAACCCCACTAGTACGCGACCAACTAGGCAAACTCCACAACCCACACTCACTGGCAGACAAAATCTCCTCATCTCAACACATCTCGACAAACATGACGACCCTTACCAAACAGACAAACTTCACAATCCTCACTTATTTTAAGACAGTTCGACCCCACAACGCGACCAACTCGACAGAGTCGACTAATTGTCACGCTCTGAGGCGGACTAAAACTTCACACCAGTAGTGGTATGGGCACCGAATTATACCCTTTATTTGAGCAGGTATCTGATTAAAGTGAGCAGGAATGAAATTAAAACAAAATGCGCGGGAAACTTCTTAATTTATGCGGAATAACTAAGTATCGCAGAAATGCCAACTTTTCAAAAAGAAGAAAAAAAAATTGTTTTTCAAACATCAAGAACTAGTAATGCCGTGACAAAGGCACGTTTAAACATCCAGATGCGTCAGCGAATTGGTCAAAGAAAACGTACTCATACACGGTGACAGCATGCGTTAGTGCGGCCTGAAATTTTGTTTTGAGTTACAGTAGTAGAATCTTGTTTTGAGTGGCGGATATATATTTCTATAGACACCGCAAGTAGGCGGGACTCACACGAGTAATGGCGGTATTTATATTATTTTTAGTGGTAGTATTCGGCCGCGAGCGGCTAGAGGGTTCGCAAAAATTGTCAAAAACGTCAAAAGCAAGAGTGAAATGTTTAAAAAATCATTGGCTTTATAAGTGGCCGGATCCCGTACTCAAATTCTGTTGCAAAACCTCTAGGCCGAATTATTAAGAATGGTATATAAAACAAAAGAGCTTTCACAGCTCTCGTAGAAAGGAATCGCTCGTTAACGCGCTTGACTGCACCTAAATGTAAACATTAAGTTTTGAAAGTAGGGCACAAGCAACGAAAGGATCGCGTGCACAAACGATTAAAAATAATGAGACATCAAACACACAAATTGTCAAGTCGGGCAATATGTTTACTTCAATCGCTCATTTAGTACAAAGCACACTCCTCAATACACAATTAATCTTCCTCTTCTTGAGAATACTTGTAAGGATGACTTTTGCGAAGACGCCGGGCCGTTCTCGAAGGACGTTCTCGAAGGACCGGATTCGAGGACATTTTCGCTTTCTCTGCGAACGTGCTTCCCCTGTGGGAGGGGGTGTCAAAATGGATTAGGGAGGAAAGACTTTCACAGGAGTTGCTTGTAAACTCACTGGTTTTTGAACGGTGGTTGCTTGTACTGGTAGTTCTCGAACACCAACCGCTTGTACATCAGTCACTGGCTCTTGAACTGGGTTCACTGTGACTGCCACCGGCTCTTGAATGGGCGCGGGTGCATTATCTGCCAGAAGATTGCTAGACATTTCTCGTTGCCCTTCAGAGTAAGGTAGACTTGATTCTGTGTGTCTCGAATTCAACTGTTGTTTAAACGTCAAATACTTGTTTTGCAACTGCATGTACTGCCTTGCTCTTTCATATTCTCCAAGGTCTGTGCGAGAGAGGAGACCACCCATAGAATCTTTCAATTTTTGCATTACTGGAAGAACTGGAGCTGTCGCTAGGTTCTGTTGCTTAAGGTACTTCAGTAGTTCCTGTGAGATATTGTCTGGTACCCCTACGTTATCAAATCGTTCCTCGCCCGGTAGAACGTTCGTTGGTAACCTACAATTATCTTGAGTGGTTGTTTTTAAATCAACAAGCAGATAACCAAAGGGTCTGCACACGGCCTCCTCATATCGCTTGAAAAAGAAATCTGTTTGGCCAGGATACATTTGTTTAGCTAGGGTCAGAATTTGCAGTTTATCCCGCGGATTCTTGAAGAGAACCAAATAATGACTGTTAAGACTGATGCTTCGACTATTTTTTCCTGGATGGAATAAGTTCTGTACGATGTAAATGACGCTGAGATTGCGATGATGAGAACCTCTGGTAAACAGGTTGACGATTCTCGTCTCCGCTCGCATTTTCCATCTGATCGTCGATCACCATTAAGGTGCGTTTGTTGATGTCAAAGAAGGAGTCGTCTTCTAGCTCGGAAGGAATACCCTTGACAAATTCTATGTTTGGTACCGTTACCATCAACTCCATGTAAGCGGGCTGCCACTGTGAATAGCACCAAACTATTTTCTCCGGGGGTAACTGAACTACCTCTTGAGCCTGCTGTAGCAAAGACTTCACCCATACCGTTTTACCCGATCCAGTCATTCCAGCAACCATGCAAGTAAACGGATGCATAAAGCGAAACCGCTGACACTTTTCTGTGGGGTCTGGCATACTATACATTGGGTTTGGCGCACTATAATTTGGGTTGAAAACGGGGTTACCATGTCTATTACTCATGTGCCTTTGCATGTTATCTTTCCTCGAAAAACTCTTTTCACAAACAGGACAGGACCAATTCATGTTAACTCCATGAAAGCTTAAGGTGGTCTTATACCCAAAAAGTGAATTTCTTTAGAAAAGAACTTTGCAGGAGACTTTTACCATCCTTTTATAGGGATTCACGCCCTGACTTCAAACTGAGTCTTTTCAGGTCACATGACATAATAGTTAATGATTAACCAGCCTTCTCAGTAAAAAATAGGGGGGTTCATTGTAAGCACGATATCTAACTAATGCACGGTTGGATAAGTATGAAATCAACTTAGATCTGTCCACAGATGAATTCTTCAGGAGGGAAACCTCGAAAATTAAGCAGCTTGGCCTCTTTCGAATTTATTTTTATTCTTTTTTTCCAGAAAGTAAGGTAGAAGGAAATAAAAAAGAGGGCAAGGATTCACTTACTGAGAAGCAGTTCAAGATCGTGAGCAGTTTTTAGGTTTACGACCTAGGAAATTAAGTCCTTTAATCTTGCTGAAAATTTCAGAACACTAGGTTACAATGCCCCGGAGATATCGTGCTCAAAAGTTCATTCAGTTCGAGAAATTCTGTTATTGGAGAAAAACAGTCTTAAAGTTAAGAGAACGGATTCTAGACAGCTTATCCGTCGCTCATTATCCTAAAACTATTGTCAAATTCAATTTGCCACACTAAAATACAAGCTGAACGGTAATTTGATGCAAAAACCATCGTTTCTGTAAGATTTGGGTCATGTTTTGTCGGTTAAAACTCGGACCTCAGGACTCTCTCCTCAGTCAGGTGTTTCTCCACAGTAGTACCAGATGTCATTTTACAGAGAGGCGGGGGGGGGGGGGGTAAAGTGCTTATTAAGGCTTGTTTGTGCGCATTTAATAAGTGTAAACAATTGTTGCTATGGCCGTTGCTATGGAAAAAGTCGCATACTGCTGATTGGATTTCTTAAATCTCGCTGCTTTAATGCTGGAAATCGAGTGAGATTATTTCAAGACAGCATTCCCAAGTGTTTAAAGTTTACAGTTTTGCCATTTAAAAAAAAAGTGACTTTTGCAACCTAACATCACCTTTTTTGAGTATAAGACCACCTTAAAGCAAACTGACAAAAAGTCAAATGGTTCACATTTATGTAGGCTTTTGAATTCTATTATTTACATACATACATACCTCCTCCTCCTCCACAATTATGTTTCTCTCCTCCTCTTCCTCTTCCTCCTCCTCCTCCGCAATTTTATTTCACTCGTCCTCCTCCTCCTCCTCCTCCTCCACAAATTTCCCCCCTCCTCCTCCTCCTCCTCCACAATTTTATTTGACTCCTCCTCCTCCTTCACAAATTTCCTTCCTCCTCCACCACAATTTTATTTCCCTCCTCCTCCACCACAATTTTATTTCCTTCCTCCTCCTCCACAATTTTATTTCCCCCTCCTCCACCACAATTTTATTTCCCTCCTCCTCCTTCTCCTCCTCCTTCACAAATTCCCTTCCTCCTCCACCACAATTTTATTTCCTTGTTCCTCCTCCTCCTCCTCTCCCTCCTCCTCTCCCTCCTCCTCCTCTTCTCCCCAATTTTCTTGTTTCCATCACCAAAACCATAAAAGACTGTGTCGTACTAACTTTAGCTCATTTCATCGCCATGTCTCGAGTAGTAAAGAACAATCGAGGTTTCTTTCAACTCTTAGCTGAATGCTCTCCTGAGCAACGTCAGTTTCTTCTAATGGCAGCCACTCCACAGCGGATGCACGCATTAGTGCAAGTTATTCTTAATGTACTCCATGAAAACTTACCATTCTCGGAAGAAGAGAGACGCAAATTGATTCAAAATAAGGAAGCTATTCTTAATCTCGCTTTACCTGACATTCCCTACAAGACGAAGAAACAAACCCTTGTGCAAGAGGGTGGTGCTTTTATTCAAGATTTACTGACCCCTGTTCTTAGTAGCTTGGGGTTTCTTATGTTATAAAAGCAACGGCAGATTCTAGCCTGATCATTTATCATTTATCTTTAACGAGTGCTGATCAATATGAAGAGAAAGGTAGACTGGGACGAAGAGGAACAGAGCGAAAGGGAAGATCACTCTGACGAAGACAGTGATGAAGAGGAACCCCGAATCAAAGATGTTTTAGATAATCTTTCGCAGGCAGTTTCCAGAAAACGTGCTTCTGAAATGTTGCATAGTATGGCCACTTCCAAAGATATCTTGTTTTGGACACCCCACGGGCAATTACTCCGACATCAGCGGATAATCCCTGTGACAAACATCTCAGAGCTGGTCGAATATGTGTTACTCCCGCATAACGATGATGTAGCCAAACCTCGTGCGCTCAACACTTTCCCACAAGGACTGGCAGAGCTGGGAGTCGATAAGCGTTTGATAAAGAATAAACTTCTTAGCGATTTGTTAGAGAAAGAAAAAGAGTATCGAAACAATGAAGGCTCCGAAAACAACGAGGAACAATCTAGACAGTGAAGATGAAGTGGAAACTGCTTCTGAGAATAGTCAGTCCCAAGAGACCAGAAAAAGTGATCTGGAAGCGGAAAGCGACAACGAGAATAGCGACTCTGAAGGCCGCACTACAATCATACAGCAAAAGAATCCAAATCCGTGTCAACACTGTGAAGGCTCAAATGTTTTTCACACTGCGGTCATGTAATGTTCCAAGTGCTTTTGGCATGATAACCGTGAAACTTGCCCTGTCTGCAGTGACAATATTGCTATGGACCGGAAACATATGAAAGAGGAAATCAAGAGGTGTTTTGATTGTGGAGCTGTGACACACTACAACCGGAAGAAATCAAAAGAGACTTTTTACCCTCCTGAAGAAGAGGACGATTGGTTATGTTATTTAGGAGTTTGCTTTGTACTAACTGAGCGATTGAAATAAATATTTTGCCCGACTTCACCATTTGTGTGTTTGAATAATGTTTACATTCAGGTGCAGTCAAGCGCGAAGAAAGACCCATTCCTTTGTACGAGAGCTGTGAAAGCTCTTTTGTTTTATTTACCATTCTTAATTATTCGGCCCCGTGGTTTTGCAATAGAATTTGAGTACGGGATCCGGCCACTTACAAAGCCAATGATTTTTTAAACATTTCGCTTTTGCTTTTGACGTTTTTGACATTTTTGCGAACTCTCTAGCCGCTCGTGGCCGAATACTACGAGACAAAATAATATAAATACCGCCATTACTAGTGTGAGTCCCGCCTACTTACGGTGTCTATAGAAATATATATTCGCCACTCAAAACAAAATTTCAGGACGCACTAACGCATGCTGTCACCGTGTATGAGTACGTTTTCTTTGACCAATTCGCTGACGCATCTGGATGTTTAAACGTGCCTTTGTCACGGCATTACTAGTACTTGATGTTTGAAAAACAATTGTTTTTTTTTTCTTTTTGGAAAGCTGGCATTTCAGCAAGACTTAGTTATTCCGCATAAATCAAGAAGTTCCAGCGCATTTTGTTTTAATTTCATTCCTGCTCACTTTAATCAGATACCTGCTCAAAAAAACGGGTAATTCGGTGCCCATACCACTACCGACACTGACTCAAATTATTTACTTAACAGACCCACTTAAATAATATTTGACTAAGAAAGTGGGTATATAGCGAATCATTTTAATTATTTTTCAACTAACAACCACCGAAGCCAGGTCGAGTTACGAGGGCCGATTTGTCGAAATTAGTGTAGTTTTCCACGCGCTTTATTTCGAAAACGAAGTCAGTGACCCCCCCCCCCCCCTTTTTTGCATTTCTGACATAGCTAACTCATTATCTGACTGTAGTAAAAGTATGAAAAAAATCTGTGCTGTAGAAGATTTTCGCACGAACGTCCTTAAAATTAATATAAAGAATACAAAGTAACCGCCAGTAGTGACTAAAACGATTCTGCTCCGTCAGCTTCAAATGATGGAAAATATAGGAGGCTTAATTTAAAAGAATTTAATGTTTCCTAACAATCGTGTGCTATCTAATCTTGCAGGTGCTCCAACATTCACGGCTGAATAACGTCTCTAGAACCAAGTGCACAAACATCGGAAAGTTGAGACTTCAAGACAAAAAACATAAGTAATAACTGCGATTTATTGTTTCCTAATGATCAAATAAACCTAACAATAAAGAAGGAGAAACCTTACCCAAAAAATAAACTGCCGCAAAACCTACGAGGTGTCAGACTCAATTATTTTTAAGTTTTAAAGGAGGAAAGAAGGATAAGAGTGCACACTCTCCCACTCCCAGAGGGAGAAGGAGAGGGGGGAGGGTGGAGGAACTCCACACACCACTCTCCCACTCCCAGAGGGAGAAGAAGAGGGGGAGGGTGGAGGAACTCCACACACCACTCTCCCACCCCCAGAGGGAGAAGGAGAGGGGGAGGGTGGAGGAACTCCACACACCACTCTCCCACTCCCAGAGGGAGAAGGAGAGGGGCAGGGTGGAGGAACTCCACACACCACTCTCCCACTCCCAGAGGGAGAAGGAGAGGGGGAGGGTGGAGGAACTCCACACACCACTCTCCCACCCCCAGAGGGAGAAAGGAGAGGGGGAGGTGAACAGTACTTTCCTGTGGTAAAATTTATATTTAACAAAATGAAATTTGAGATTTGTCTTGAATTTTGATTTTAGGCACTCTTGGGAGTAAAAGGGTTAAGGCTACGCTTTTATTTTGTGAAACTATTTTGTGGTCTGACGTTTTTGTTAATCCTCCTTATGCTGTCCGTTCACTCTCATGCGTTCTTGTTCCAGGGGGAGGCTCCCTATAGTGGGCTATACGGGGAGGCTCCGCCTGAAAGGGTGCCTTTTTTAAGCTCGCAGTATATAGAAGGGTAGGGAAAATTGCCATTTTATTGTACGAAATTAAGGGTCACAAACTCAGCTGCAAAGTGGAAGAAATGGTAGCTAAAGCAAAGTATATCAAAGGGCGCCACATTTTAGCAGAAATGCCTACGCAACTCAATCAGAATGACTGAAAACCGGGAAAAACGTGGCGATGCCAGGAAATTCTATTGTTTTTAGCTTATCCTTGAGGTATAAGAAAGGGGTGCAATTATGCTCTAGGTATATGAAAGGGGTACCATTTCGGTAAAAATTAGTATATTTAAGGGTAAGAGTTTGAACCTCCGGGCGGAGCCTCCCCGTATAAAACTTTATTGAATAGCCCTCTCCCCCCCCCCCCACCCGGGGTTCTTGTTAATTTTACCCATCCATACCAAAACGATAAAAGTTTTTTAACGATAGAAAATGCGGAGAAAACCGAGATTTCCGTGCACGCATTCTAAACTGGGGATTTTCGAATACGCGACTTCAAAACGTTTTTCGTGCACACGTGTGCACTACCTGCCTTATATCTGCCATCTTTAGTTGTGGACGAAAGAACAAACCGTATAAAAATTTATTACCCATTGTCTTTCTTCTGTTCCAGATCATGGTGATAATGATCGTAATAAGTATAAGACAAACAAGACAAAGGTAAATGAAATTTGAACCAAACCAAATTTGAGCTACAATGCTTTAAGGCTACTCCGGACCTTGCTGGTTTTTTTAATTCAGCGAAAGAAAATTACAAAAATGACCATGCGTCATTCAATCAGAAAAATGAATTAATAGGGTACCAAAATTCGGCCGATTTGTGAAATTTGGCCTGAGCATTCCTTAGATGTTGTGAAACAAAAGTGTGTCGGGGATTTTTTAAATTTATAATATTTCACCGTGGCGATCTTCAGTACAATACACATCGCGTGTTCTTTGCTGCTCGAACTTGACAGATTAATTGAAAAATAGCCAGTCAGAATATCGTAAAACGCCGACACATTTTTGATGACTGATCCGTTGTCATTGAGGAGTTATTTTGCCAGTGTGCTTGGATTTGATACCCCATAATTCAATTGAATAATACATGGTCATTTTCGCGGTTGTTTGCGATTTTCTTTTGCAGAATTGACTGAGAAACCGGCAATTCATTTTTTTTTTCCGAAATCGACATTTATTGAGCTTTCCAACGATATATAGTTTGCCATGTTTTCCTTTAAAATGGCGCGCATACGAATTTTTTCCCGGAGGACACGGGAGACACCCGCGAAGGTCTGGAGTAACCTTAAAATTCAGAAAAAGAAATTGGGCCAGGCCGGTAAAAACCGCGTGGCCAACCCCAGCCCCCCTCCCCCCGCTTCTCGTATCAGCTCGCCAAAACTTCGCAGGCTTCACAAAATTTCTCGATGGAAGTTCCTTGTTGTGGTGAAGCTTGGGTGTCTGTCTCACTGAGCGAGGGATCAAATGAAGAAACCGAGATCCGTAGGCCCTCCAGGTTGGGTTTGCGAAAAATGGCTAGAATGGCTACCATAGCCACAGCTTAGAGAACGATCGGATGTCACCAAGTTGAGTCTCCAACGCTAACCCCACCCCCCACCTCAACCCTTAGGCTCCTTGAACGAACGTTTACAGGACAGACCACATTACTTAACACGCAGTATGACGAGATAGAAAGATACCTTTACTCGGATGGAGTATTCAGCCAAAGCAAGGTGTAAAACGCTTTGGTGAACGAGGCAAAGCCATAGATTGACGACACCGGTCAATGGCCCAATCACTCGAGCCGAACAATTACTCGAATCGAACAGGGTGGAGCTACTTTTTACAGTCCAATTTCAAGGCAGTATACAAGTGTTCTTTTGGATGAAGGGGATTTGAAAATTCCTGGCTGGTACTTGCAGGAATTCACGCAACAGACAGGAAAAAGAACTCTTACAAACAACACCAGTCATAACGCTTGGTTTAATTCAGAGGAGTTAGAAAATAACGATCAATAATTTTGAACTTACATTTTGTAACCGGTAGACGAAGCATTTTGTGGTGGAACTGGGTGGAGAAAGGGGGGGGGGGGCTTTTTCTTTTTACAGAGATACAGAACACGTTTGTGTCACTTCTATAAGAACTTCCTTGATAAACGTTTTTTTAACAAATTCGTGTTGGATGCATTCGCTTATAGTCTTTTCGCATTTTGAAAGTTAACAAAACCCACAGACAAGTAAATATTACGGAGGCCACACATTTTCAATGCAGCTTTGGTTTTTAAAAACTAAACTCTGTCGGTACGTTTTCAAATACTGTCATATAAACCTCTGTCGACCAATTTGTCTCCTCGGAGAATGGCATCTGTCCTTTGCATTTTTCACGATTACTAAAAACATAAGAATACAAATAATGCTGTAGTTTTGAGTACTCGTGAAAGACTATGGGAGAATATTTTAAGCATCCTTTGCTGTTACTATTTTCGACCGCCTTCCTTTTATTGTTTCTTGATTCAGTTCTCTAATATAAGCTTTTGATCTCTTTGTGCATTTGGCAGGGGAAGTCCACATAACTGCTAGAAGCCGGGTTGATGCCTTTATCTTCAACAAGGAAGTGCTTGAACCATCCTCCAAGCTTGTCCCGCTGTTGTACAACAGTTAACTGAAAAGAAAAGAACATAATACCACAACACGTTAGCTTTAAAGTGGCTACGTTACGGGTATTTTTATGTCTCGAAGAGGTCAAAATTCTGATTAAATCATAACCAAGAGCGTTCTCTTTAACACAAAATGGTCTCAGAACTCGAAGAAGACATGAAGTGAATACTTGAAAGGAGAACAAAACGTAACCTGTTTATAATGGTTTTTGCTAGACATGAGAGAAAACTTTTTTCAGTCCGTTTCCATCCTGACCATCCTTGTCCAAATGCACTTATCTTCGGTTATATTGCACTAGTAGAGTAGTTCTAAACGAAACGGGGCCATTATTTTGGTTTCCGTTGAAAAAACACAAACAAACAAAAACATGCCTTTTTGCCCACTGAATTAATATTAACAAGTGGTTTCATAACTCCGTAAAGGCACATTAACGATCACAACTGAATAGAAATCACTTATACAGTCATACTGACAGCATAACAACTTCCAAAAGCTTTAAACATAAGGAAGATACCACTGGTTGGAAATCGACTCTATTCTACTCTATCGACTAAGCCACGTGGCCAGACAGTATCATGTTGCGTCGAGTAGAACACAGTGCACATGAATGTATTTCGGGCATTCCAATCAACATTTTCCCTTTCTCCAAATCCCACTCCAGTTTTCCGTTATCATACCTCCTCGATATGTTGAACAAAATGCCTTACGTGAATGGGGACTTCCTTTCCCGGTTCATTCCTTGGGTACACAACAACAACCAAATCAACAGTTTCAACAGAAGAAGTTTACATAATTTGTACCTTGAGATAATGTTTCCTCTGGTTCTGGACCTGCCGAATAATGTTTTGAATTCGGGCAGAGAGAGGATTATCAAGGACTGGCAAAGAAGTCTGATGACAGAAACAGGAAAGCAACAAATCAATGCTACATTCACTACACAGTATTATAATCTTAGAGCACTATCGCTAACACCCTTCCTGTAACATTTTCCCACCAAGTAAATTACTTTGAGTTGATTATAATTTCCGTGGGCCTCCGCCCTAACTTTTGAGCCTGTGGTGGAATGCTAATACGTGACCACTCCAATGACAACAGCAACAACAACAAAAACAACAACAACAAGCTTTATTTGCATGACTATAGCACAGTACCGTAGAACCCGGTAACTCGAACTCGAATAACTCGAACTCCCCCGCTAACTCGAACTTAGTCCCATTTCCCTTGGATTTGACCCCACTTTTCAGTCATTTTTACTCGGTTAACTCGAACTCAGATAACTCGAATTCCCCGCTAACTCGAACTAAATTTCGTTTCCCATGGTCAAAATTTACCCCGATAACTCGAATTCTGGTTCTTGCAACTCACCACGGATACACATTGAAATATCCCATTAGCTCTTCTTGTCGTGCAATCGGATTAAAACACTAAAACTAACACTTGAGCAATTTGATTTTAATCAGTGCAACGAACAGATCGCGTATTTGACAGTCATTTCCCGATCTTATGATCTTGAGTGTAACTGAGTTACATTCACAGTACTGTATTATCATAATAATGCATAATCGTATTACAGTTTCTGACGAGATAAGTTTCCTTTGCAAATGAATAGCTGAAAATCAGTAAACTATCAATTATTAACATGGCAAAGTGAATATTCAATCGACCCCAATAACTGGAACCCCCGCTAACTCGAACCGTTTTTCGTTTCCCTTAAGTGTTCGAGTTACCGGGGTTCTACTGTATTAATTTCTTACTTAATGGTAGTTTCCAATTTGATTCTGTTGTCATGTCGTGTCCAACACAGTTGCCTATCAATAGTTAATTAATTATTTATTAATTAATTATTAATTGTTCTTAATTATTAGTTTCCAATGAAACTGATTAGTACTTTCCTGTGGTGCTGTTTATTGCGTTATACAAAAACATGTAGGCAGATCTAACTTTACTTTGGGGTTTGTGGAAAAAACACTAAGGGTAATCATTCATATAAAAGCTTTTTTCCCAAGGTTTTTTTTTTTATTAATTTATTTCACATTAAAGACAAAGTACATGCAGCAGTCACAGTTACAGTAAATTAGGGTTATAATAACGTACAGACTTTTTCAAAAGTTTTTCGCTTTTTATTTCCCCCCAAAAAATTCTGAGCTCGACTTGTAGGCAAGTCTAAATAACGTACGCAACTTTTCCTAATCAGGGGCGTTCCTACCTTTACGCGAAATACGCAGGTGCGTACCACAGTTTTCTGCCGTTAATATTATTTTTCTTAATTTGAGGGTTTATAATACCGGAGAAATGGAAAATCGTATGGATAAAGCGATAAAAACTTCATATAGACGAAATAGACGAAGTGATAAGGTAAAGTTGTACAATTTCGATACTGACAGTCGTTTCATAATTCAAAGTTTTGTGGAAGAATGCGCCTGGGTGTGTTGTATTGTCTCTTCCGGTCCAAAAATCCATTTATAGTGCGACTTATTGGCTGTGGCGCTACTCAGTGTTAGTTCAGTGTCTATCAAGCAGTTTGATTCTGTTGTCATTTCGTGTCCAACACAGTTGCCCGTGGGATCGCAGGCTGACAGGCAGCAAAGCAACCTTGTCTCAACACATGTTCTTAAGAGTGCAGTTAACCCGGTTGATGTTACAAACGAAACCCTTGATGGAACTCTTAAGTCATTCTGGGAGCTAGAGTCACTTGGCATTAAACCAAGGAGCCTGTATGAAGAATTCCAAGAGCAGATATCCTTTAAGGACGAGAGGTATGAAGTCCATCTACCATGGAAAACACCACATCCACTTCTTCCAGACAACTATGACTTGAGTATGAAACGCCTAGACAACCTTCTCAAACGTCTGCACCAAGATCCCAAAGTCCTGATAGAATACGACAATGTAATAAAGGAACAGTTACAAAGGGGCATAGTTGAAATTGTACAGAATCCTGGTGAGGGAGAAGTTGGCAAGGTCCATTACATACCCCATCATGCAGTAATAAGAAGGGATAAGTCAACAACCAAACTTAGAGTTGTATATGATGCCTCAGCAAGATCTAATAGTGTAGCCTTGAATGATTGCTTGTACACAGGACCACCCCTTAAAGAGAACATATTTGATGAACTTTTGAGATTTCGTGCTAATCGAGTGGCCTTGTGTGGTGACACTGAAAAGGCATTTCTGATGGTAGGCATGACAGAGGAAGATAGAGATGCGTTAAGATTTCTATGGGTGGACTACATAGAGACGTCTTCCCCAGAAATTGTGGTTCTAAGGTTTACACGTGTGGTTTTTGGAGTCTCATCTAGTCCTTTTCTGTTAAATGCCACAATCAAGCATCACACTGAAAGGTACAAGGACGCAGACCCTGAATTTGTAGAAAGATTTCTCCGTTCGATTTATGTGGACGACCTAAGTTCTGGAGCCCCTGAAATTAATGCAGCTTATGAACTTTATCTGAAGTCCAAACTCAGGCGTGCTGAAGGAGGGTTCAACCTGAGGAAGTTTGTGTCAAATTGCCCTGAACTAACAAGCAGAATCCAGTGCAATGAATCCAGCATCTCTGTTAGTGGCACATCTGAACCACCGGCTCAGCCAAGTATACACAGTCACCCCAAGCCCTCTCACAAAGGAACGTTGTGTCTGAAGAGGACAAGACTTACGTCAAGAGCATGCTCGGCGCTGCAGAAGAGACGAACAGTCCAGAACAAAGGGTACTTGGAGTACGCTGGAACACCCTGGAGGATGCATTCATATTCGATCTGACAGAGATAGTGAACTTTGCAAGAGACCTTGATCCCACCAAAGAAACGTTGTCAGTGTTGCCGCAAAGTTCTATGATCCCCTTGGATTCCTCTCGCCAGTTATTGTAGAGTTTAAGTTGTTCTTCCAAGAACTTTGCAAAATGAAAATTGGTTGGGATGACCCTTTGAATGGTGAATTGTTAAAGACGTGGCGCAAGTTGTTAGATGGATTGGAAAGTGTGACTGCACTCTCACTACCAAGATGCTATTTCCAAGGAATTGAAGAAAGAGTTGTCAGTTGTAGCCTTCATGGTTTTGGCGATGCATCCAGCAAAGCCTATGCAGCAGTGATCTACCTACATGTAGCAACAACCACAGGAAGCTATGTCAAGTTTGTCGCGTCCAAATCCAGAGTCGCTCCTGTGAAACTTAGTACTAGCTAGACTGATTACACATATCAGGGACGCCTTAGAGCTGGATGTAACAATTACAGACATAATCTGCTGGACTTATTCAAGAGTAACATTTTTCTGGATGAAAGGTGAAGAGAATGAGTGGAAACAATTTGTCCAACACTGAGTAAATGAGATCAGGAGCCTCGTACCAGCAAGCGGGTGGCGACATTGTAACGGAAAGGAGAACCCAGCGGATGTTCCTTCAAGCGGAGTAATTTTACGGAAACCAGTGAAGACGAGTTTGACAGTGTACATGTACCTGAGGAATGTCTCGCAATAGTTAGAGCTGAGGAGAAAGGAAAGCGCCAAAGGGAAACCTCATCCTTATTGCTTGCAGCAGCTGAACCCATTGGCATAGTGCAGATTATCAGATCAGAAGACTTTAGCAATTTGCAGAGACTGCTAAGAGTTACAGGGCTTGAAATAATTTCCCGGCTGGCGCCGGTCAAGTTGTCCGGTCAAACCTATTTTTGCTCGGACACCACCCATTTTTGGCCGGACAAATCTCCATTACGCCATATCTCTACAAAATTCCCCCCCTCCCCCTGCAGCATGATGTTTACATATCAAACAAGTACATTTTCTAAGCCTTTATTGTACATGGAGCCTCGAACTCATTGCAGGAAAAGTGGAATGCATGGTACAGCCACAACGTTCGGCAAAATCAATATTACATTTGTGCATGCATCTATCGCTTCAGTTCTATGTCTTCTATACCGTTAAATTTTAATACCTACTAAAGCTATGAAGTTGATGAAATTGAAGCCTGCGATCTAGTTGATCCTCATAATAATACAAGCTAACTGATGTGAATATACAACAAGAAACGCTTACAAGTAGAATCCATATCCACTGATTTGCTACAAAGTAAGCTTAGAATGAATAAGCTTGAATCTTGAAATGTTTCAGTACTATATCTTATTAAAAGGGGTCGGGGAAATGATACCAACAGGCAACTCTCTTTTTTCATTTGGAATACTTGAATGGCAACCTAATTTTGCTACTCGTTGTCAATTTCAAGTCTATACTGCCTGAGGAAAACATTGCCTTGCGAAGTAATGCCCGTGAATCCAATAATCACCAAAAAGCTTGGTAACCAAGTATTTATCAGGGGCGTGCCGGAAGTGATGAATGATTTGTTCCGTTTCAGCGTTTTTAGAGACGATATGAATCACAACTTTTATGGATGACTATTTGGCCATTTGGAATTACTGGAATTACATCAACGTTGTGCAATAAAGGAAATGAAAGCACTTTGTTGTGGTTTTAAGTGAAACAAAAACATATCAACGCCAAAAATATATACAATGTTCGGGAGCCTACTGATCCACTCCTGTATCTTTTATTAAATCTATTGCTCTGTCTTCTAATTCGTCCTCATTATCTGAATCGGAATCTTCTTCAGTTGAAGAACAATCAATCAAGACCATTCCCCTTTTCGCAAACTCTCGGCCCTTGTACGATTTCCTCTTGCTTTGGTTCGGAGGGCGAGTGGCGCTCGTTACCCACAAGTGAATGGCTGGTGTAGTGTCGTAGCCTTGAAAAGGGGGACCTTCCATTTTGACTCTTATCAGGTGGCTAAGGGTGTTCTCGCTGAGTGTTGCCCGAGAATCTGAGAGGCATTGTTATGCTTCTCACGTCACGTTTACAAAATCCAAGCGGACTATATATTATAAGAATATAGTAATTCATACTGCTACACACGCTACTCCGGAAGACCCGCTAATTTGCGGTGACGGCTTGATGAACGACAAAGCGAAGATTTGCAACCACCGGAAATTTTACAACCACTATTATGAATCATTTTTTAAAAGTTCTTGGTCTGGTAGTATCTCTGTCTTTTCCCCTTTTTATTCACAAACGCCAATAATGTTGAACCTATAAAAATTTAAAACCTGAAGATCCGCATTGAATTTTTCTTTACAAGCGTAAACGACCGGACAAATTGTCCGGCCATCCAAGGATTTGACCGGACAAAACCTATTTTTGACCGGACATTGTCCGTTGACCGGCCGTTATTTCAAGCCCTGAGTTACCGCCCTCATCCTCACGTTTGTAAGGATCATGAAGTTATTGCTGAAGAGGGATGCGCGATCACGAGACGAGTCAACTACCCAACTCATTGCAGTCGCAGAAACACTCTGGATTAAGGAAGTACAGAAGTCCTTAAGCAAGAATCCTAAGTTTGAAACTTGGAGAAAACAGTTTGGCATCTTCACCGATCACCAAGGCATTATGAGATGCACTGGACGCTTCGCCGAGGCAGAGTTATCAACTTCAAGCAAGTACCCTATTTTATTGGATAAAGGCCACCACATCACATCCCTGATCGTCCAAGACAGCCATAAACGAGTCATGCATGGTGGTGTGAAGTCAACCCTGACTGAACTGAGAGCAAGATTTTGGATCGTGCAAGGCAGGCGGTTTGTGACAAAGCTACTGTACAAGTGTGTCATATGCCGAAAAATTGGAAACATGACTACAACTTGTTCCTGTTGAAGCAATATTGCAGAATTTTTGTGTCGAATTTTCCGACATTTTGGAAAAGTTATTTTACTCATAACATTGTCCTCCACTAATAAAAACCCTTGCCTAAAATAATTTGTGAATGTTTTCTTTTTCCACTTTTCTTTTTTTGTCATGCTCAGATTACCATATTCACATAAAATCTGAGCAACATCTCTTCGTCGTTTGTTATGGCTTTCATCTTTCCCTGTATTCGGTGCTTTCGTCTTCAACATAGCAAATCTTTGATAGGATAATGGTCATGGGGGTGACGTCTTCCTTAAATAGCTCCACTACATTGGCAAATTTGTTTTTAATATTTCACTTGCGAGTTGCTGCATGAAGAAGAATAACTGAAACAAAGGGTGATCACACAGTTATGTATTGGAATAATATTGTGGACTGCTAGTTACTTTTATTGTTTGGGTAAGTCTTTGTGGTAGCAATTTATTAACATTGTGGTGATTTTCAGTTTCAACGGCCCAAAACTAGTCTGAAGAAAGGAAGTCTGAATGGGAGTTTCTGACTTTGAAGAGGGGCAGATGAGAAAGGCATGGGAATAGGGACAGGAAAAAAGGAATGCCAGGAAGGCACAGTAAGGAATGCCAGGAAGGCACAGTCCCGGGGAGGGTGGGGATGGGAGTACTCAGGTATATAAGTGACAGGGGAGGTGCAAAGGCCTTTTCTGCATAAGTATACTCTAAGTATACTACAAGTATACTGCATCAACAGGAAGTACAATACAAGTATACTTCACTTATACTGCGGCTATTGAAGTACAGTTGCAGTAGAAATTTTAAAGTATACTTTAAGTATACTCCTCGTTTTCTCTCTAGCTAAAGTAGAGTGTAAGTATACTTTAAAAGTGCTTTACAAGTGGAAATTATGCTGATGCTGGCTGAAGTAGAAATTAAGTACACTTAAAATATACTTCTTCAAAGGCCTTTTCTGCATATGAAATTAGCGATTTGGGCCTCTTTTTGGGTTAGAAATTTTCTGGTGGAATTAGAGAGAAGGTAAAAGAGATTTTGGCACAACATTTTTGGTTAATAAAAATTGCTTGTACCTTGGGGTTCCCAGACTATATTTTAAAAACTACATGCAAATAACATAGACTTCCGTTTCTGAGCCTGTCAGGTTAATGAGATGTTATGTTGCATCACTTATGTATGTACCAGGTAGGTTAATAACTCACTAGGTTCTTGATCTTGTAACATAAAAAATGTAACAAATTAAAATATTTTAGAAAATATTGCATTACGCATCATAGGTTGTCTGCAGTCAACCGTCACTTTCAAAGATTCTTTTTTCCATGATCACACTTCATGTTGTCATCACTGTTTTCTGAACAAAAATGTAGTGCTCCCCACCTTGAAATTGACTGCAGCCTCCCTCCCTCAGGTTGTGACAATGATGATGAATAATAAAGAAAGTTGGAAGCATAAGCTGTCTTGGACTCTCCTGGTTTTATTTTATGCAGATAAAAGGGACTTTTTAAGGTTATGTCCTGGGTTGCTGGACTTTACTGGGTCCAGTATAGTTGATGCCCAGTAGGACTTTTTGGGGTATAAAATAGTTGGCCTCATTCACACCTTCATGCACATCACTTTATATACTTGAGTACCTCCCCCAGGGGGCACATGTACAGTTCAGCAACTTCAAAAAAGCTTCAGCTTTCACCTGTACATCCTACATGTACAAGACTGCCACTCCCACATCAGCCTCAACAAACACGGTGAAAAAAGGAGAACTAGGGGCACAAATACATTGTCGTTTGCGAATGATGGATGCCTGCTATTGTCTAAAAACTCTGCATTACAATCATAAAGAATTTAAGTCATTAACTGTAAGGCAAAGAGTGGATACCTTTATCCACTGGATAAGACACAATCCAGCAGATAAAACACGTGGGAAAATCTTTACATAGCCCTATGGTTTATGAAAAGAGCAAGAAAGCATCTATGATGAAGTGTGCAACTTTGCAAAAATCTGGCCAAATGCGTAAGATGAAGTAAAATTGCTCTGTTGTATAGCGACTTATCCTCTGGGTATTGGCTATCCACTCTTTGAACGACTAGGAATTTTCACATTGAAAAAATAAACACTGAAATGTTATCCTAATACAAATAACTGTTAGAGTACCTACCAGCCAGAGGCATTGTCACTCCCCAAAGAAATACAAGAATGGAACCGAGCCTGGCATGTACAATCAGTACAGCCAGACCAAGCACAGCAACAGGCACCAAGGATGGGTACTGGCGCTTCAACCGTGCAAGTCTTGGTTCACGGCTTTGTGCAACTCCAAACAAGTTTAAGGTACCCACTAGTGACACAGCACCAATTATCAAATCCTTTGGATATAGGGTTCTGGAGAGAAAATATGGATCACTGTTGTTATCAAGACTAAATGTCTGATTAAACATATAGTCAGACTTTGATAATAATTACGATAATATTAGAAAAAAGTGTTTCTTAATGACTGGTGACAAGCTATACTCTGGATGCCCAAAGTTATTTTTCTTTGTTTTAAAGAAACAGTGGCACATAATTATAACAGATTGTTTCAGCGGAAAATCTGTTTGGCAGGCCTAAATTGGAACAACAAGGGGACTGATTAATTCCTACTGTTTTCAGAGGGACAAATAATTTGTTATTTAGAGTATAAAATAGGGTCAGCTAGCATTTTTGGACAGCCATCAGCGGCTCGGAAATTCGGTGGATAGGATTCTGTTTCCTAAAATTTTCTGCGGCCTAAATTTTCAGTAAAAAAGCAGAACAGATGAACCAGTATTAGCTTACACAAATATGCCATTTACAAGCTCTGAAACAATCTAAGAATTAAAGCAGAAAATTACATTTGAAATATTTTGCTAAGATTTTCTTACTGGGTGCTCCTGAAGAAAGTGTGGCGGAGCAAGGCCAAGGATACGAGGAACAAAATCAGCCTTTGGCAAAAAATTATCCTCTGCTCTCTCATATTGAGAGACAGATGTTGCCAGCTGCCCTCAGAGGGCTTACTGTCAGCCTTCCAAAGTACATCTGATTTCCCCTCTTGCTTTTTTTAGGCGGCCGTCATGCGCTAGCGCACGTCGCTGACTCAAAAAATGGAAGTTGCATTCCTTTTGGATTCCTTTCATCGTTCGTCGTCATCCGTCACTTGGACTTAGTCCTCTTGGTGTCGCGTGGCCAACAGAGACAACAGCACACAAGGCTTACTGAATGAGAATTTCCATCTATGATCTCAGAAAATTTCAGGGAATTTACTGACGAACTACATTACAATTGCTGCAGATGTGTTAAATCGTGTTTTTAAAGGGAATACGGTGACAGATCGTGACAGTACACAAAGGGCTAATTGTGCCAAGCAGGTCACCGAAGGCCAATGTCAAAAGTCTGTTTTACTTCAATCGGTTTCTCAAGTAGTGGTGGTTACAAAAAAATTAATGCTAGAGAGGAGTCTAATTGTTTTGAGTATTGCTGCGTATGGAAGTTAAGTAAAGGTAAGCGTTTAAATGTTAACTTTATGTCGCTTTTTTTGAGGACAGTTTTTTTTTATTGAAGTTTGAGTGGGTTGGGGTGGGAGGGTGATATTGTAGCACTGTATTTTTTCACATAAAATGATCAGTGCAACTAATCCAAATTGATTGTTTTGAAAATCTTAATGGATATTTGAAGTATTAGAACTTTAGAATTTTGTTGAGTTGAAACATGAATATAACCACAAATGTTTTTAGTAAAAATACTAGTAAAGTGACATTGTTACAGTTATAGCAATTAGTTGACATAGATATTGCACACCAGCAGGTGCAAAGTAAACTGAAGCAATGAAATTATTATTAAAGTAACAATAGTATACTCAAGTACATGTACACTCTATTGTTCTGAAAATCAGCATCAGTTGAGATAGAGGGTTGAAAAATCACTCTAAAATGAACATAGTTATTTAAGATTTCTTAGCAATTAGACTGTATGAGTATCAAGATTAGCCTTTTATCTCAACAAACATGGAAACAGCACAACATTTCAGTGTAGAATTATAGCAATTTCTTAATTTTAATTCCTTTTTGCAATATTGCTACATGAATTCCGTGGTTATTAATACGTTTGGTTTAGAACAACTTTTGTAAGGTGGCAGTGCTCCTTAAAGTTCTGCAGTGATTTAAATAAATATTTCTCGTGAAGCTTTAGATTGTGTACAGTGTCTGATGTCTTTACTTATAATTAAGTCAATTGTAATATCCCTATGATTAGAAATCATGAGGTCACAACAAGCTTGTGAAGAGTCATTGAGCCTCTCACCCCCAAGGTGAAAATTCAAATCTGTTTAGTGCTGCAGTTATGAGAATTTAGTGGTGCAACAAAAACATATCCCCAGTTTTAATGATTAAATTCTTTGTTCCTATTAAGCGTTGGAGAAATTATGCATTGAAACTGTTATGAGAATTTAAATGTTGATCACGACATTCAGGGTTCGTATCCTTTTTCAGAAACAATTTTCCAGGACTTTTCCAGTACTCAGATGTTTCCAAGTTTCCCAAATGCACAAAAATTGAAGCAATAAAGCCTTACAAAATAGAAATCCAAAAATAATACTGCACACAATTGTTTTTAGGGAAAACTTTGTTACAAGAGTAATAGATTTCCAGGACCTGCATTAATGTTTTCCTATTGAGTTGTTCCAGAAAATACCCATACTCCCCCACAGAGGGTTATTTTTGGTTTGAACCCCCCACCCCTCTGGAAATTCCAGTTTAGGCTCATACTTTCCTTTAAAAAATTTTGGCCTTCAAGATCCCCTCCCCTTCAGAATTTCCAATGACCCTCTGCGGTGGGGGTATGGATATTTTCTAGAACCACACACTTAAAATAACAACAAGTGCATTGACAAAGAGGCTGCTGAACATTTACTGATATTAGTAATAACAAATTATGGTGATACACATCCTCCCACAAAAGCTTTTAACCTTTCCAATCAAATGCTTGTACAACTACATTTTTTTGCATACCTACGATGCCTCTTGCCAGTGCACCTTTTAAGGCCTCTGTTTGACTCTGTTTGGCCCAACCTCATTCCCAGGAGAGAGGACCCTGGGAACAAAGTTGGGTTTGGCGATGACTTTCACGTACTTGTTCAGATGGCTTGTGATAACTTGCATTTACTTTGCTCGAGCTCAAATTTGCACGCAATTGAGTGCAAGTTTTTCTCCTATTTGGCCACCAAACACATTCAAGTCAATGTAGCCTGCGTAGCAGTCGTTTCTGTTTCCTTTTAACCATTTTTTTCGCTCCTTTTTCCCCCATGCCCTTGTGCGTATCCTGCTTGACTCTCGCTTCTCCTGCTTGGCTGAAAGAAAATGAAAACAACTGCTATGCAGCCTAAGTCAATGCAAGTTGGACTCTATGCATTGTTTCCTTTAGTAGGAATGCGCTTACACAAGGCTGCACTAAAATCGCATTTTTGCAAATTGCTCCTAACTTGCATCTACTTGCGAGTTCATTTAACCACCCATCGCAAGTCTGTATACGTATGCAAGTTGGCATTTCCAAACATGGGCTGACTTGTAACTGTGTTTGGTCACTGGGCTTAAAACCCGTGAGTATTTTGTATTGCTCACATGCCCAGTCTTTATTTAAAAAAAAAAACAAAACTAACATGAGCCGCTTTTAATGGCTCCTACATCCTGAAATTGTCTCTGTTACCAATGATGAATCAGGTCAAACTAAAAATTCTCTTAGCTGGGTTCTTTGCGGGAGACACTGTTCAGAAATTTCCTTTGCAGTCTGTGTTTCCTGAAGCTAGTCAGCTAAAAACCTTTGACTAATTTTCTACCAAAAGAAAAGTTTTTTCAAAATATTAACCTAATATGTAAACCCGTTTAAGACCAAAGCTCTACATCCCCTCTACTTCAAACTCACAAGGCACTTATTAATAATTTGGGCAGCACAACATCCATACCCCCCACAGAAGGCTTGTTGATTTTACCCACCCCTCACCCCCCAACGTGTTGGAAAGTCTAGTTTAGCTTCAATACTTTCCTTTAAAAAAATTTGGCTTTTGAAACCACTACCCCCTCAAGAGGAATTACAGAGGCCATTACTCATGGGATGGGTATAAATATTTCCTGGAACTGCATGTTTGACACAGAGGAGCATAACAGGCACCTTCAGCAAGATTATGCTATATTTGAGGCTTTCAGGCTTGTGAAAGGTTGACTTATACACGGGTAAATAGGGTAATTTATAAAGCTTTAGCTTGTTTACCCTCCCTGCAGATGTATGTTGAAGACAAGAAATTCTGAAGAATTTACAGGCAGCCAATAGTCTCTCCCCCCCCCCTTTCCTAATGAAAACAAAAACTTTAGTAGTTCTTGGTTTCTGGTGACCTGTTATGGACAATTTGCACTTCCGGTATGTAAGGAATTAAGTGTATGTAAACGTATTGCCGGTGACAGATGACTGTTCACGATGCATGCTTATGGAAGTCCGATCGATCGACCGATGTGGCGTATTTACAGTGTTTGCAGTTCTTGCACATGATTCAGATTATATTTCCTTTATATCTCTTATGTTATCAGTACCAAGTTAGGGCCTGTTTACAAGGAGGGAGGGTTACCCTAGCAAGTGGGTTTACCCTAGCGGGAGGGTGAAAGATGGCCCGGATTTACAAGCAAAATTTCACAGGTAAGGTAACGCTACCACCCGGGACAACTTAATGTGGTTGGTAACTGCACAGGGTTACCAAGGGACTAGAAACAAGTAGAAAATTTAACCCGGGTAGGTGGTACCTGTTTGCTAGGGTAACCCTCCCTCCTTGTAAACAGGCCCTTAATTAGTTGCGAATTGTAAGTGTTAAGGTCACACATTGGAGACCGAGGATGCAACATGAATAAAAACAAGTATACATTAAAGTATTCCCTTTAAAAATACGATTTAACACGTCTGCAGCAATAAGTTATTGTAATGTACTTCGTCAATACATTCCCCTGAAGTTTTCTGTGATCATAGATGGAAAATTCAAATACAAACATCTTCAGTAAAGGTCATGTTAAAGAAAATAGTGGAGACATGAAACTATTTCTATGCACAACTGCTGACCATCGCTGACAGTTCCCAAGTAATCACTAGCCTGTGTTAATGCTGACCCTTCCCAAACCAAATGTCCTCAATGTAAAGAAGATCCTCGCAGTTATTAACGCAACTTATGCAGTTGCGTTAATAACTGCGAGGATCTTCTTTACATTTATCTTCTTCATTCCGCAGTTCAAATGTATGAGTTTTATATATTCATAATTTCATTCTAGGTAAGTTACGTATATTAGACTGTTGATGTTTTGAGCGCCATAGCACGAGTCACATTCGAGCCCGAATCAAGTTCGATTCAAGGTAGAGAACTATTTACACATAACAGCCCAGGAAAAGGAAGCTGACAGACTCTGCCCCGCCTGAAAATTCCCTAGAATTTCTGGTTATTATTATCTAGATCTCCACTTGACAAAAACTTACCCAACCAAAATTGAAAATAATGATGGCACTCAGAAAGTATACAAGATCGTTAATCAGCCTGTTTTCCATCCTATCCATGTCGTGTAAAGTTGGCGCTGTAAACTGAGCGTCAGTGACGAAGTCCTGAAGTGAACGCAGAGCAGAGGACGAAGTGCAAACGCCATTTTGATTCCGCGTGTCATTTGAAAAGCCGCTGACAACCTGTTTACCACGGAGGGCTCAATATGAGACTTCTTTCGACCAAGAGGGATACTATATGTAGACCATGAGCTATAGGAAACATGGAGTTCGAATCGAAAGTTGTTTCAAGGAAACAGCGCTGAAAGATGTCGAAGGTTCAATAAAATTATCACGTTACCGTTAGTTCTGTTGTTCTGTGTCTTTGATTTCTACATCATCTTCTGCAAATATCCCTGTTTCTCCCCGATTCTCTGCTGAGTTCGATGGTAGATGCTTGAACCACCGCCATTTTGAAATTCCCTCAGTCCCAGTTCTACCCAGCTAACTGGAAATAAACCTCTCCTGTGAAGCCACTGGGTAGGAAGCACTTGGGCTGTTGCTAGGAGATTTGTACCATTAGCCAATCGTAGGGCCGAAAAGACAATTGCTATTGTTGTTCAAATTCGTCTTTAGCTGGTAAGAGCAAAAATAACTTTCCAGTCCCCTGCTAGCAAACATATGTGAGAAAAAGTCGACTCTCCCCACAGGCCAAGAGTCGGAAACGGAAATAAAATTTTCTTGTCGGGTCTTTTCTGGGAAACTTTTAGGGATCAGTATTATGTTGCATTTGCCGAAATTCGGAGCAGCAGCTGTTGTCTCCCCGAAGAAGCTAGCAGTCACAAAAACAACATACAACATACATGTATTTGTTTGGCCGAAAACAAAAAGCATTAATTTTACCATAGAACACAAGTTGAAGGTTACATTCCGGGGACGAAAACAGAAGAAGCATTATTTTATAGCCGAGCGCCGAAAGCGAATATTTTGTTTCGTCTCGCTCTCCGCGCTTGGCTAAATAAACGCTTGTAAGGTCTTGTAATGCAGGCTATCCGAACAGACAGTTTCGCTGAAACCATCTGTTCTTGCAACTGCTGATATTAGGTAGGTGAATTGTCTTAGCTGGGGCAATTGTTTTTCCTCCCTCGTAGTTAACCTGTCGTTAATTCTTCGCTAAAATCGTTCCCGGGAAAGCGGCTCTCAAAAGACTTCCAAAATTGTTTTTATGTCTCTGGCAATGTTCCTCGACCTTAACATGAAAATAAAGTGTTTGTAGGCTTCGTCCACACTAATTCCATGATTTCCCGGCTGATCGGAACAGTTTTCCCTCTCGACAACGCAAAATAATTCTCGCAATATAAAACGGACGTTGAGGTTCGTTTCGAAAACGGGAAATAAACCCGAAAGTAAATATCTCCTTCAAACTGTAAGCGTAAACTAAAGTTAATAATCAAATACGAAAGAACTGGCCACTGATGCGATCTGGTTTTCAACTAAAAATGAATTTAAGTTTCGCAATTTGATTCTACTTTCTGAATCTCCGAGAAAACCCCTGAAAGAAGAACCAAGATAGAACCCAATTTGAATTGCAAATTTTAATCCGTTGCACGACGACCTTCCATATATGGAAGTCCGTCGTGCAATGTTCTTACGAGCTCGTGACGATAGCCTGGCAAAGATAGCCTACCCACTCGCTTTAGGGGTTTTTGGTAAGCTGAGTAGAACTGGGACTGAGTGAATTTTAAAATGGCGGGTGGTTTAAGCATCTACCATCGAACTCAGCCGCTGAGAGAATCGGGAAGAAATAGGGATATTTGCAGAAGATGATGTAGAAATCAAAGACACAGAACAACAGAACTAACGGTAAGATGATAATTTTATTGGAGTCTCGACATCTTTCAGCGCTGTTTCCTTGAAACAACTTTCGATTCGAACTCCATGTTTCCTATAGCTCATGTGTAGACCAGGGGCGGGGGAGAACACTTGACTGCGCCTGGGACTTTTTTTGTGGTCGGATGATCCACCGAAAATTGACGTCACATCCGGTCCGAAAACGGCCTACTTCTAACGCGGGCGGGAAAATCAAAATTGACGGCAACAGTTTCGTTCAGTTAGTGAGTAAAATGCCCATATTTTTTCATCGGCGATAAATTTTCCAGTTATTTTTTCGTGACAATGAAATAAAATATGTACTCTTTCCTTCCATGTGATTAGGTAAGAAAATATTTTAAATAAAGGTTTATAAACTGCGTTGTTATGAAGCGTTCTTTGGTATGAAAAATGTCGGCTTTCTCTCTCTCGAATTTCACAGGATTCGGACAATCAGTCAAAATGATGACTTCAAGGTGAGTGATTCTTTATTTAAATAGCCTATGTTGTAGAAAAAGACTCCTTTTAACAGAACATAGCAACGACGGCGTTTCTAACGAGTGGGAACCCCATTAACACTCTTTGTTTTTTAGAGAGACTGTTCACCACAAAGAATCTGAAATAATACTGTATGTGGCGCTTCGTCGCTGTTGACCGCCTAGACTTCCCTTTATCTGTTTTGTTTTCTTTTTTCTATATTATTATATTCTCACTTACTTAATTGTGCACACAACTAGTATAAATAGCTTGGTAATTTCATAATTAAACTGCTTCATAAAAGCTGTCTTTAATTGAAGCCAGATGCTGCCTGTAGTCAATATGTCAGCTTATTCATCGCACAATCCTTATTTGTAATCATCCACTGACACTGTAGTTGTGGACAGAAGATTTATAAATCAAGGAATGAACCAGTAACCTTATACCACAAGCCCAAGTTCAAGCAACCGAGCCTGATCATAAAGGTCATGAATATTTTTCACAACAGATTAGCCTGACAGATTATCAAGACTAACAATTAAGTGTAGCCCCAACCCACTGTATACATAACTTTCCTGGGAATTACAAATACATGTAATTAATTAATAACAAACAAGTTATCTTGTCAGTAACATGTTGCCGTCAGTGGCTAACAACTAAACTCTTCAGTTCAAACTGGTTTCTGCATGGTAATGTCATTATGGTCACCTACACGTAATGGATGATGACAAACATCTCCCCCTATACTTTGAGTACTCGTTACATGTATAATGTGTAGTAACAGAAAATATCTTTACTCCCCCCACAGAAAGTTTTTCTGTTTTGTCCCCCCCCCCTCAAGAGATTTCAGCTGAGCTTCATACTTTGCTTCTAAAATTTTGGCCTTTATGACCCCCTTCCCCCTAGGAATTTCCAATGACCTTCCTTGGGGTGGGTATCGATTTATGCAATAACTGTAACACAACACTAGATGAGTATTGTTGCTGGTTAACAAATGTTTGAGAACGCAGCTGACAAATCTTCAACATCATTATGTATCCGTGGTTATTATTATGGACGACTGTTGACAGTATCTCATCATATTGTACAAGTTGTTATGGTAGCACAACACTGTTTCTGTTGTTGAGTAACAAATTTTATGGACGACAACCAATATACAGGTATTCATGTCCTAAATGTAACTACTACTATAATAATGGCTAACAATGTTAACCAACACAGTTCAAAAGAATTACATATGTCAGGACTCAGAAACCAACATCTCTTCCTCTGTTGTATGCTACAGGTCATGTCTCCTTACATGACAGGCCCCGCCACTTTGTGAGAAGGAAAGCAATAAATCTTTGTGTCCAGCATGCTAATCAAAGTGAAAAATCCCGTCTGCAACCAAAGTACTCATCTCAGCAACAAACCTTTGAGAGGGCTCAGGAATCTCACGAGAATAGTCTCAAATCACTTGTTGAAAGCAACTTGAGGAGTGTTCACAACTATCTAGGTCAAAATAATGAAACAGTTAAAAAACAAACATCACTCATTTTTTATTCATTACAAGAACCACTAGATAATATATTATATCTACATTATTATTATAAGCAAATACATGTAAATGTATGTGATAGGTATGTGATAGTACATGATAATCTACATGATATTAACATTGTTACATACCTGGGCTTACTCAATTTTATTTTTGTTATGTATTTTTATTCATGAATCTGAGCATGCAACTATGTAACTGTATGCAAATAAGCTAAAGATTTGATACAAATGCCATGAATGCAATAGATTTTATTAACCCTTTTACTCCAGGAATCAATTATGGAGACATGTGATGTAGTGCTAACTTTTGAGTCTGTGGACAAAATCCTATGGTGTGTTCATTCAAATGAAATCTCTTTGGCAGTAATTTTGCAGGGTACTGTTTGTTTTGGGGGATTTAAAAAAATAAAAAGAAATTTAGCATTTTCTTGAATTTTATTTTGGCCACTACTAGGAGTGAAAGGGTTAAGTAAACGTATGTGATAGGACATGACAAATATCTGCCTGACAACAAAGTAGATACATACTTGGGCTTAGTTTTGGCTACTCAATTTTATTTTTGTTATACATTTTTATTCACAAATCTGAACGTGTATGTACCTATATGTAAATAAGCTAAAGATTTGATACTAATTACATGAATGTGATAGATTTTACTAAGGGTTGGTATGTTTTCTACTTGAAGAGACTTGGTAGAAGTCACTGTGTTGTACCAAAATCAAATAACTACAGCAGGCAAAGTAGCCTCAGGTGCAAAAAGTCAATAAAAATAATCATTGTTTTTAGAAAGCAAAAATGGATAGAAGGTCTTTAAGGCAGATCTCGCACAAGTTGCTATCTGTAAAAAATAATTAAAGTTATTTTAATAAATGTAGAATTCTAAAGTATTCATCACTTACATGTACATCACTGTGGATTTTACACATTAAAAGAATTGTAACACTGAGCAATTTTTCTTCCAACTTGAGACAACAAATCGGGACTACTGATAGTTGAAAGAGAAAATTAATGTCCTATTGTAACAAGACCTTTAGGACAGAATGTCACATGACAAAGTTGACACCATTTAGAATATGAAATTCATGACAGCTTGGGTGCACATGTACCGCTAACACTTGAGTGACCAGCGACATGTCCATGTAGATCACAGGTGGATGACAAATACCACTGTCTATCCTTGCATTTGAAAGTACATGTACAAACATAGTAACCAATGACAAATAAAGACATTGTACAGTACCATTCAAAAGTAAGTTGACAGTTTGTTGTGAGTCTCATTTCTTGAATTGCTACTCATTACTCAATTCCTGCATGAATTGAGCATTGAAAATTAGTATCAAGACTAACACAACACTATTCCAATTCGCACAAATCCAAAATCGAGTTAATCAGTTTGAGTTAATTATGTATAGAGCTGAAATGTTTTGAAATGTGGGGAAAGATAATCTTTTTTCGTTTTGGTTTTGTTTGTTTTGATGTTTTCTTGAGAGACAAGGCAAATACTCGAAACTGAACAAAGGCTGTTCCGGTTTGGTGATTTGTGCAGGAATCAAGTATTGTGAATCAAAAATCAATTATCGAGTCTCGATTCTCGATACTTGATTCATGTGAGGATGAAGTATTGAGTGTCAACTTACTTTTGACTGGTGCTGTATAATTTTTAGAAAAGTGACCAACATGTTGATGCCTTTGTATTTAACTACAAAAACATCAACATTACAAGCAATGTAACACTGGAATTAATTAAACATTCCAAACAAGCCTGATCAATAAAGGACTATTTCCTTTTCTTGTAGTAATATAAAGGGAATACATGTATATTAAAAGGGCAAGATAGCTAGATAATCCCGCAATTATGTCGACAATTCGTATTGGTTAATCCCAATCTTGAACATACAGTGGAATCCCGATTTTTTGAACCCCCTGGGGAAAAGGAAATTGGTTTGAATTTTCTGGGGGTTTGAAAATTTGGGGTAAAATTGCAGTGTTTGACTGGGATTGGGAAGCCAGTTTTCAGAAACCGAGAGCTTGAGAAATCAGGATTCTACTTTATGCTATTACAACGCTGGTTTGCTCGTCTCACCATCCCTACTTCCCCTTCCCCCCCCCTCCCCCCTCCCCCCTACCTAGGAATCGCTCAATCAGATTTTTTTTCCTCATTAATTATGCAGTTCTCTTTATTCAGACTTCTTTTAAAACATCTAAACACAAAAAATACATTCCCATAGAAAAACCAATTGTGTTTACCCATCAACGTAAAACGGAAACTTCGAAAACACAAGACAACTAGCCTTGAGTCTGCTTGAGTACACAGATGTCTGCCACATCAGGAGTGCTTCTAAACATGTCCGCAGTTGGTTTCCATACTGCTTCCAGCACTTTTCTGCGAGTGTTAATTACCTTCCCAGTGTTAATACAACATACTGTCCTACCGACGTTTTCTTCATTGCATTATACTCGGGATAGGCTATTTTAATTGACGGTTCCTTTGAATCAAGGGTCACGAGAGGCAAAAGTTTGAGCGGCTTCGTTAGAGACGATATCAGGTATCATGTGCAGAGTAGTTTCGATAGAGTAGGACTTCCAGCACTTTACGTCGAGTGTTAATTACCTTCCCAATGTTAACAATCCAAACTGTTACTGCTGGCGTTTTCTTCATTATATTTCACGCATCATAGGCTATTTAAATTGACGATTACACTGAATCAGGAGTCACGAGAAGCAAAAGTTTGATCCGCACCTGTATTGAAAATAGCGACATACTCGCCATGACATTACATGAAGCTGCCTGGAAAATGCCATCAAAACTGTACTAAACATTTCTGTTTTGCCAATATATCGGCTGAAATAGATGATCCAGTAACTTTGTAACATCTCTGGTATTCAAGATAAGCAATTGCGTGTCAGTGGTGGTCACAAGAAAGAAGAAACCATAAACTCCCGAGCCTCCATCTTGCAACTCGCTGAGCAAGCTGCTCGCCGATTTTTAAAACCGGATGTGACGTCAATTTTCGGTGGATCATCAGGTCACGAAAATTGGCGAAGTTTGCTTCCCCCCCCTGATGTAGACTTAACATGAACTGCTTCCCCACTTAAGACTCGTGATAAAATTTTGAGAGAAAAAAAGATTTGATTCAAAATGAAAACAAGAATTCTGATCACTTCTGCTTTTCCTCCTGCTGTCTCTGACAACTTTTCAAAGGACCAGGTTCAAATACTCTTGGAAAAAAGTAATGCATGGACAGGTTAGTGGTACATGTACTGTGAAGGCGTGCGAGGCTAATTGCGGGTTTCAAACACTCAAATCGGTCCTCAAACACCACAGGTAACCAAAGCGTAATATGAGAGTCTGTATGGAGCTGAAATTCGAGCGAAAATAATCGGCGGTTTTCCGCCGAAACTACATTAAAATCGAAATAAAGTTTAAAAAATCTTACCTGTTGTGTGTTTGCTGTGTTTTTATCGCCTTTCCGAGCTTCCGGAGGCCGTTTTGGGTTATTTTCTGCTTAAGGGCCCATTACAGTATCTTTTTAGGCCGTTGCTAGGGAAAAATGAGTTTGCTGTAACTCAACACCTGTATGCTTTCATTGGACCAAATTTGGACAACATTCATTGAGGGCAAGTATGGTTCAGTTTATGACGTCATCGGACCACGCCCCATGTCACGTGATCAGATACAGAAAAATGCGTTTTTACTTCAAGTGTTACCTTTTTGTCCATAATTTCTTGTACCGTACCATTTCATAAGCCGTCTTGAGGAAATTTAAGCATGCGTTTTGGTTTACGAAGAAAAATAAACAAATAAGAATGAAAACTGTGCTTTTTTGACCACTCTTTTGGGTATAATTTTTTTGTTTTCTGTTTTTTCGCAAAAAGAATGCTTAAATTTCGAGAAAAAAATATGTTTTTTCGAATTCTTTTAAAATGCAGCAGCTACGTTTACTTCTCGACGAGAAAAGTACATTTTTCGCGGCACCGGAAGTGACACTACTTTTTTCAATGGCCAGGTGCCTAAGCGTTAAATGGCTAGGTCGCTAAGGCGATAATTTTCCCATTCTTGGCATCGTGGACGGTAGCTGAGCTGAGCTGTTGTTGGAATAATGGCCGCGAGTCAGATGAAAGCCGTCGAACTGGATGTGTAATGATGATTGGTTTTTCCGTTGGATTGCTTCAGTTCTCGCTTCTTTCACGCTCCAGTCGGCGATCTGTTTTACGAACGGCGCAAGCCATTCAACAATGTGGATCCACCGAGTCGAGTTGACTTGGTCCAGATGGAGTCCAGAGAATTTTATGATAATCTTTGAAATACTGCCCACTGACAAGGAATGAAAGAGCAACGATTACGTTACGTATTGCAGACCTTGGACGAGTTGTGGCTTTCACGACAGAGGTATCATTCTTCAAGCTGAATTTCTGTCCACATCGACTGCACTCGAACTCAAACTCTTCAACTTTGTTTTGTTTTATCGAACAAAATTCGTATTTCTCAGTCCTTTCTACAGTCACAGTCTTTTAGATCGCTTAAATTACTTTTTGCTAATTTCTCAAGTGATGTTGTTAGCAGACGTTGCCCATCAGATGTATCGAGCTCACCATTATTTGTCAGGTATTCTATCGTGTGCTTTAATAACAGCATTGTCAATGTGGGCAGGAAATTCGCGCGATAGAGCTGCTTTCAAGGACAATTTACAAGCTTCCTTTCTTGCTGTATGCTGCTCCATGCTGTCTTGCGACAGTGGCTGCAAGTCAGTGGCCTCGAGAGCTTCGTTTCTTGAAGAGCTGTCTAAACACTGGAGTTGCTCAGGTTCGGAAGGACAGTTCACAGGTTCGCACATCGATTACAGTTTTCTAGCAAGCGACGTCAGGTAGTTTGGGAGCAGTCGAAGTCACGGCCGCGGACACAGGGATTTCTTTATGGGTTCGGGATGATGGCTAAGTACTTATTTCGGTTTGCCTCCGCATCGCAGACATTTCTATCCCCGACCTGACCCTGAAAATCTTTGAATGTCGGCTTTTCGCGATCTGTATTTCCCCATCGACTTGCAGCCATCGCTGCGCTTTCTGTTTACGTGCGTACGTGGATAGCTTCGAGCTCATTTTCAACTGAAACACCCAGTTTAAGAAATAAAGGCACAACTCACATGTTGTAAACGTAAAGCAGAAAATTAAAATCAATTTAAAAAGTAAACAAAAAAGTTTCTTTTGTGTTTGTCGCAACGAAATAAAAAAATTATCCGCGACTTGAACCGGCGACGGGCCGGCGCCGGGAGGCCAGAAAGCGCGCGAAAAATTTGCGGACGACCGGAAGTAAAATTGCACGTGCATGGCAACCGCGTATCATAGCAACGAGATACTTTAATGGGCCCTTAACGTTCGATGCGACAGCAAGTCACGTACTAAAGAGAGCTAAAGGTAGGAAAACGGGAATTCAAATTTGCCAACCGACATTCGAGGTCCCGATCAAAATGCCCGCTAAAAATCGATTCAATCCATAGTCAGCGCTTTCAAACCACAACACATTTCAAAAAGGATAAGTACCCTACCTTTCTATGTGATTCATCGTCAATTAGTTTATCTCTCGAAGTACAGCCCTGCATTAAAAACGAAGTAACTTTTCGAAATCGCTGCCATCAAAGGCTTGTAAGGAAAAGAGGGTCAAAACTAACGGTCAAGCCCTGAGACAAAGCGCCAAATTTCGCTCCACCGGGGGACGACATGAGTGACTTCTGTGCCACCAAATGCCAAACTCACCCTTTCTTCGGTAAGTCAAGTTTTATACCCAGGGCGATTTCCCGCCGAAATTTGAGCGGTACAACACTTGACTTACCGGAGAGAGGGTGAGTTTGGCATTTGGCGACACAGAAGTCACTCATGTCGCCCCCCGGTGGAGCGAAATTTGGCGCTTTGTCCCAGGCTTGACCGTTAGTTTTGACCCTCTTTTCCTTACAAGCCTTTGATGGAAGCGATTTCGAAAAGTTACTTCGTTTTTAATGCAGGGTTGTACTTCGAGAGATAAACTAATTGACGATGATGAATCACATAGAAAGGTAGGGTACTTATCCTTTTTGAAATGTGTTGTGGTTTGAAAGCGCTGACTATGGATTGAATCGATTTTTAGCGGGCATTTTGATCGGGACCTCGAATGTCGGTTGGCAAATTTGAATTCCCGTTTTCCTACCTTTAGCTCTCTTTAGTACGTGACATGCCGTCGCATCGACCGTTAACTCTTTACCGTCACGCCCTTTAAATACCCGACGCTCAAGTCGGGAAATGATAAAAAATTCGCAAAAAATGGCGTTACTTCCGTTTGCCTCCAAATTTGGAGTACAGGAAGTCGATAAATGTAGCCAATTACCTGGCGATTTTGGGCTAAGACACTTAAATGTGTCCTACATGACGAATTTTTTAAAATAACATATTTTGATTGTTCAATATGGCGTCCGCCCCGAAGAGATTCTGAGTAGAATTTGTCAATCCAGGAGTCATTTCCGAAACGATTTAGAATTCCGATGAGGAGCTCGAAGGTTTTTCAAGTGACAAAGAGTGTTATTTGGAGCGGCAGCTCGAAAATCAGAGCGAAGAATCAAGGTAAGCGATCAATAAACTTTCCAACACGAGGTTTAGCAACAGTGACGCAGTTGAAAATATGTTCTTGAAATGCGAAGATACACTCTTCGTGTCGTCCTCCTACTTCAGAATTCTTGCCTATATCATAAAATGTGTCTATAAATTCATATTTGAGAGTGAAAAGTGCAATAATTTTGGACGAAACCTTTTTTTTTTAGCGATTTTGGTCGAGCAAAGAGGGACGCGTAATTCAATCCCCCGCTGAGGTGATTATGTGGTTGCCACGGAGAAATGCTCCTAGGATGGTTGAGATAAAAAAATCATAACTAATTTCAGTTTTATTCTTTTTCAGCCAAATTTTCAGGATGTTTTGCCGATATGATATGGAACATTTTTCTTTTTAACATCTCTATACAATTACATCACCATTTTGGAAGAATTTACTTTTTTCCTCAATTATATGAATAATTTATGTTGTTTTATGTTAAGTAAGAATTTTTTCAGAAATAGTATGTATTTTTATGATGAGATCTATTTTGTCCTGAGAAGCCCATTTCATCCCCTTTCAAATGAGATAATGTAGCCCACATTGCTGTAAATGTCAGTTGAGATATTAAATAAAACATCCGTTGTGGTCAATTTTGCTACTTTCTTGCGTGACGGAAAAGAGTTAAGCAGAAAATCGCCCAAAACGGCTCCGGAAGCTCGGAAAAGCGATAAAAACACGGCACACACACAACAGGTAAGATTTTTTAAACTTTATTTCGATTTTAATGTATTTTCGGCGGAAAACCGCCGATTATTTTCGATCGAATTTCAGCTCCATACAAACTCTCATATTACGCTTTGGTTACTTGTGCAAACACAACATACAAGACAACTAAGGTAAGATGAATTTTTTCTAATTGTCAACATATTTCAGTTGCTAGGATGAAACGCTTTGGTCATATCCATAGACCGCTTGGTACAACATCACAAATATTAATAGCATCGTATAGAAAAATTATGCTCAAAATATGCCATGCCCACTATTTCATCCACTGACTGAAAGTTACAACCACTTAGCTTTGCACAACATAATAAACAACACTGCAGTACTGTGACCATGCATGCTGATTTGTTAATCACAAAAACTGCGTGTTCTGTTACTAGATTAGTGTTGTGTCTCTTAATACATGGATTAGCTTCTTTGGAGTTCACATTTAATATTAATACTGCTTCAATGGGCCTTATGCATTACTAACGTCAATTGCCCAAAATTCACCACCAAGCCTCGTTTGCACTAATTTATTCTCATCCTCTGGCACGTCGCATGTGGATATTCTTTTCATTTTTGCTGCTTTGGCATATTGTTCATGGTAAAATATACAAGTTTCTACTCTGAAAGAAACATGCATAAGGGCTATTTGTATGGTTTAATAACTCCAGCAATCCCGTAAGTTCCCCTTACTACTTCATGTAATGCATGACATTCCTCCTTTTCTTAAAGGAATAAACATGGTGCAAACAATTCTTGAAAGTTACAGAAATACAATGCCCCTAACCAAATGATATTATTCACTACAAAATATCGGCAATGTCACTGTGCTTAAACAATAAAGCCATGTCCACATGGGTGTCCTTTAACAGTCTGATCAACAGTGTCCATGACTTGACCAAAACATGCCCATTTCTTTCTAGTGTACCAGTCATTATTTAAAAAAACATCCTTATATTTCACTGGCAACCTCCTCTGTCTCTGGGGTTGTTCTTGTCCAGATGCTGTTGGCATTCTAGGGGTTGTCACTGGACTGGGTTTCGGCATTCTTGGAGTCGTCACTGGATTAGGTGTCACCTCTTCATTCACCACGGTTGCTTCGCCCTTCGCTCTTCGCCCTTCGCCCTTCGCTTTCTGAATTCACTGGTGTCATGGGTGTAGTTTTAGCTGCTGTGGGATCTCCTGATGCAACGGCTGATGTCGTAGGTGTGGTTTCAGGGGAGTCTGACACAGATTTCTAAATGTTTTCAGTCTTGCTCACAATTTGGTATCGTATGGTATGGGGTTAAATGGTGTGAAGAACTTGTTGGTTTTCTCCTGTCTGACAAGCGCTTGGTCACCAACTTGAACCTCAGATAGCTTTGCATTTCTGTGTTCATCTTCTTGGTCTTTGGTTTGAGCTCTGCATCTCTGTCACTTACTTCCAGGTCTGGACGATGATCAGAGTGCAGTTCCAGTAGTTCCCCCTTATTTTACAATTGAACAACAGTTCTGCTGGGCTTTTACTGGTGGTGGCATGATAGATTCCTCTGTACTTGGTCACATATTTCCGGAGTTCTTTTCTCCAGTCCTTCTGTTTGAGCAATGCGAATGCTCCTTAGACTTCCCTGTTAGCTTGGGGCCACTTTGGCGTCACCTTGAGATGTGAGATCCCATTATGGGCGCAGTAGTCCTGGAACTCTTCTGAGCAGAACTGTGGGCCGTTGTCTGACATGATGGTTACAGGAAGTCCATGGCAGCTGAAAACTTCCTCTAAGCTGTTGATTACTTTTGCACAGGTTGTGGATGTCAGTATCGCATACTCATGGTTATGTATGTAGTAGTCAGCCACAACAAGTATTGAGTGTCCAGATGGGAGTGCCCCTAATAAATCTACTGCCAGATCTTTCCAAGGACTTTCTGGAAATGTTGTGGATTTCAGTGGCTCGGTCAGATCTGGCTGTGCTACCAGCTGGCATGGTATCCATAGCAGGCCACCACACCTTACTTCTCAGGTTTTGTTTTGTTCCTACAATTCTTAAGTGACTTTCCTGAGCTAGGGCAACTGCTTGAGGCCTGAGTTTGTTTAGCAGTACGATATGGGTTCCTCTCAAAACTAACTGTCCAATTGCACACAGTTCACCTGCTGTAGGTGCGTAAGCCTTACATTGCTCAAATCTACCCATTCTGATGGCTTCTCTCAGAACTGTCATTTCCACATCCATTGCAGATGCTTCTTCTACCTGTCTTGTAGTTGGGGCTTTCAATGTGGCATTGATGGCTATGAACCAAGCACATACTCTTTGGCTCCACGCTTATGGTTGGAAACTTCATTCCGGTTTCTAAGCAGGCATGACAGTGTAGACGATATGGAAGTCATACATGTAGCTGTAGGTGCAGCACCCATGGTTCAATACGAGCACAAGGTTTACAGCAGGGACCATATTCAACCCCCAATGCTTTATGGTCGATGAACTAGTTCAAATCTCATACCATAGATGTATGCATGGCATCTCTCACAAACCCCATTCTGTTAAGCTGCAGCTTGCATAGCAAATTGGTACCCAGCCTCCATTCCAAATGTGCAGCGTTTTTTGACCAATTTTTTCGTGGAGTTTTTGGTCGAGCTCAACGTTACGTCGACTGGTTGTGTTGCGTTGTGTTGTGATGTGATGTGATGTAATGTTATGTGTTGTGATCTGTCTCTGACTTGTTACTCTAGTTTGTTGGCTTAAAATTTCTCAGTTGTCCTATTCCTTCGTTGCACGACTCGACACAACAACTAGACGGACGTACAACGGTTCGACCAGCGTGACCAACTCCACGACTTAATAAGCAAAACTTCCACTGTGTATTCTCCACAGGCAAACACCGTTTTCTCCGTGGAGGTTTCGTAATCACGACTACTTTTTATGTGCCTTCAGTTGCCCTGGTTAAGTTAGCAAAAATGTCATCTGTTTCACTAACGAGCGCATTTTGGTGACCATTTCATATGCTAAAAAGAATCGGTAACCTTGAAGGGGCACTGTCACCAATTGTTAGGATTGCTATAAAAAGCTAAAAGAGATATTGCAACCAGAGGAAACCCCAAAATACTGGTTCAGTGTAGTTTAACAGAAAGGAATCAAATGATTTTCTCAAAAGGAGACCAAACCATGGTCAGTTTCTGGCGATTTTGCCAAGAAACTAAGCAAAACTTTAGCCTAATGTTTTCAAGTTGCAATCTGTTTTTATCCCAGCCATCTGCTGCCAAACGGACACAGGTATGGTGTCATGGAAGTTTCAGAGAACTGTTAGAGTAATTTTCTAGGAACATTTCATGTACAAGAAAAGATATATGAAATATTTTTCAGAACATTCTTCAGCCGAAAACTGAACGTGAAAATCAAGGTGACACTGAGCCCCTCTAACTATACTGCGAACTTTAACAAGGCACCCCTTCACTCAAAAACTTAACAAATACTGTATAATTCAATTGCAAAAAATTGGTCTACCTTTTGAGTAAAGCCAACGGAGTTTACCAGGTTGAAAGTTTGATCTTTCAGAAGAATATACTGATGAGTTGGCTCATAGATGAAAATAACATGATGAAAGAGTTAAGATCGTCCAGAACAATTGCTAGTAGAGTCGGTGGAGTTTGTTGAGTTGGTTGTTTGCCGAGTTTACCGTGTCCGGTGAAATCCGTCTGTTGACTTTGTCGAGTCGTCAAGATGCTTTGCCAGTCAGTCGAGTTTGTCTAGTTAGTTCGCGTCGTGGGGTTCGTACTGTCTTACAGTACGTAAGGATTGTTGATCGATTTTTTAATAAGGCTTGTTTGTCGAGTTGCGTCGAGGTCTGGAACATTTCCTCTGCCAGATAGTGAGGTTTGTTGTGTTTGTCTAGTTGGTAAGGGTTGTTGCATTTATCGAGTTGTGTCGAGGCGTGGACATTTTGTCTGCCAGTGAGTGCGGTTTGTTGAGTATGTTGAGTTGTGTGGTTCTTACTGTCTTATAGAAAGTGAGCATTATTGAGTTTGCCTATTTGGTAAGGAGTTGTGTCGAGTTGGGTCAAGGTGTGAAGTTTTAGTCTGCCTCAGCGTGTGACAGTTAGTCGACTTTGTCGAGTTGGTCGCGTTGTGGGTTCGTACTGTCTTAAACTAAGTGAGGATTGATACCGGTAAGTTTGTCTGTTTGGTAAGGGTCGTTTTGTTTGTCGAGTTGTGTTGAGACGAGGAGATTTTGTCTGCCAGTGAGTGAGGGTTGTGGAGTTTGTCGAGTTGGTCGTGTAGTGGGGTTCGTACTGTCTTAAAGTAAGTGAAAGATGTTGAGTTTGTCTATTTGGTAAGGGTGGTTGAGTATGTCTAGTTCTCTGCTGTAGAGATAGTTAGTGAGTGAGGTTGGTTGAGTATATACCTGATTGAAAGAACGTTGTCGGGAGAAGACTACAAACCATAAATGATACGACCCAGTGGTATGATGGGAAACATCTGAACTATTTAGTGATTTGCATTTTGAAAGCCGTTCACTTGCATTGTTTGTCTGTTTTGATATCGCACTTTGTGCGTCCGTCAATCATGTACCCAACAGTAAACGAATGGTTGGTGGCAGGACTTAGTTCTACCGAATAGTTTTCCAGCAAAATTGCTTTAACTCAGGTACGGATGCAAACTTTGGCAAATTTCACACTGTGTAATGCTCAAATTGGCCCTTGTTGGCCAATTTCGCCACTTTCAGATAGGCTTGCATGGTTTCCATTGCCACGTGCAACTCACTGCAATCAACATCAGTCACAAGAAAACAGGCTTGAATTTTGAATATGTAAATGGTGATATACATCTACCCAAAAACCCTTTGGGTCTCATTGTCAATGGTTTATGCTTTTCAGCTGACAACATTTTTTCAATGAGGTGTATGTCTACTAAATGTACATCTTTAACATAGACGGAATACTAGAAATGCTGAACTTGTCAACAGCGCAACACAGCACAAGGCAATGCAACACAACGGATCACAATGCAACACAATGCAATGCAATTCAATAGATACAACACAACAGTTACACAACGGATCGCAACACAATGTAACGCAACAGAACAGACACAACACAACGGATCACAACACAATGCAACGCAACACAACATACCGGGGGTAATGGATTACAACACAACGCATCGCAACACAACGGACCACAACACAACAGAACGCAACCAACGCAACACAACAGACACAACGCAACACAACACTGTACTAGCACCACACTAAGTCCACCGGGCTTGCATCCACAATGACTTTCGTTGGAGCATTCTTATCATTCCATGTGCTTGCCTCTCCAGCAATCCCATAAGTCCCCCTTACTACTTCATGTAAATCATGACAGTCAGCACACTGGTTGAAGGCAGTGAAGTCTGTTTTTCTTCAGTTCAGGGATCGGCAGGGTATGCTGCTGACCAGTGGATAACTGGTTCACTAATCGGTCTTCTGTAGGTGCCTGTAGATTGGAGGTATGTATTGTTGATTGAGTCTTAAGTATGACTTGTCAAACCTAAATTGTGCATGCTACAGATCATCACTAGTTACATGTATCACACCAATCTCACATGTAGAACCTCCTTCTGTAAATTGGTCCACAACAGGGAGAGCAAAGGTTTTGTTCTACAAAGTCATACTTGCACTCATGCATCAGGGTCGGCAGGGTTCAGATTTTATATTGTGTACAGGGGATTTTAAAATTGGGTATATTGTAATTACTCGATTAAACGCCGCCCGTGAATAAATGCCGCCCTCGATTAAACGCCACAGATGGAGGCGCGCAAAATTACCAATTAACACCACCCTGGAATAAACGCAGCACCCAATCAGAAGAATGCAGCGTTTATTCGAGGATTATAAGAAAAATAATTCTCTGAACGTTGTTCAAATCATACAAGCCAGACAATTGCGATTCTATCTAAGCAAAAAAGTGAGACATTGGAACCTTAAACATGTTTCTGTTTTACATAATATTTACAAATGATTTACCGTAATTGTTGTCAGTGATTTAGAAATATGATTTTGAAATAAATGCCGCCCTTGAAAAAACGCCGCCCTTGAATAAACGCAGCATCCGAAATGCTAAAAATTTAATAAATGCCACGGCGGATATGCTACAGTCTTCACATGTGGAAATTAAGGTACTTAGTGTATCAAATATTTTGTTTTATTAAGACAAAAGAAATGTCAAGTTTCTGGTATGCAGTATGCTGTGTTCCTTTCTATTTTGATGGATGGGTCGGGAGCAACGAGAGGCATCTGTATTTGCAGGCTATTTTGATGGAAACTATTTAAGGCAAATCTGCATGGTAATTTATTTAAGGGATACTGGTATACCACTAATGAGCCTGTGACCGACCTGTTCTCGCACTGTGATCCGAAGCAAGGTTTTAGCTAGAAGGGTGTCCAGGTGTCCTATGGACATCCGCTTTTTGCATAAATTACTTTGAAATTCACTTAATCTCTCATAAAATTTAAAAGAAACATGTCCCTCAATTTTCATTTTCTGGCTAAAAGCCTGATCTGAAGGTTCATAATTTCCAGTTTTGACCCTTCAGGAAGTTGGAAAATACCTCTGACCAATTTGCTTCTTGAGAGGAGACAAAGTACCGGTAACAAATTACAACTTGTAAGTTAACCATTGTTGAGATGTGGAACTTTCTTAGCATATTTTTGCTCAGTTTTCAGCATGTAGAGGAAAATTAATGTCTGCAATGCCATGTTTTTACCCCTGGCTTTGTTTGCCTTGTCTTTGTGTGCTTTTATTTTCTTCATTTAATGATCTCCTCGGGTCAAAGCTGCTGTTGCTGTGGAAACCTGCAGCATTTTCAGGCTTGAAAAAGAGGTCAGACAGCATAGCTACAACTGGCGAGAGAGGTGGCATCTTACTGAAGCAAAAACAGGTTTAGAATGAGAAAGTCTTTATTATAATGGACAAGTTGCACTAGGAAAATTAGAAAATTAGACTTGTTCACATATTTTTGGGCCTGACAAACCAAATTTATTTGTTCTAGTGCGACCCCCTGAATGAGAATTATTGCATTTGTGAATTAATCACCTTTCAGACAATTTTTCTGATTGTACACCAGTACAGCCTCTATACACTTTGTATCTGATTAGGTCTTAGCCTAAAAAGTGCATATGAGTAAATGGTGTCACTGGGGACTCAATGGAAGTCCAATAATAGTATAATTTGTGAATGAAAATAAAATTTTAAGATTAACTTTGCTTGTTGTATTTCATCATCCTAATTATCTAGAATTGATTCATTCAATCTGATTGGTTAAAACAAAACTGCTGACCTGCTGTAGCTGGTGTCAAGCTTGAAAGACTCAAATATAGCATAATCTTGCTGAAGGTGCCTGATATCCTCCTCTGTGTCAAACATGCAGTTCCAGGAAATATTTATACTCATCCCATGAGTAATGGCCTCTGTAATTCCACTTGAGGGGGTAGTGGTTTCAAAAGCCAAATTTTTTTAAAGGAAAGCATTGAAGCTAAATTATACTTTCCAACACGTTGAGGGGTGAGGGGTGGGTAAAGTCAACATCCTTCTGTTGGGGGTATGGATGTTGTGCTGCCCAAACTATTAAATAAGTGCCTTGTGAGTTTGAAGTAGAAGGATGTAGAGTTTTGGTCTTAAATGGGTTTACATAATTATTAGGTTAATATTTTGAAAAACCTTTTCTTTTGGTAGAAAATTAGTCAAAGGTTTTTAGCTGACTAGCTTCAGGAAACACAGACTGCAAAGGAAATTTCTGAACAATGTCTCCCGCAAAGAACCCAGCTAAGAGAATTTTCAGTTTGACCTGATTCATCATTGGTAACAGAGACAATTTCAGGATGTAGGAGCCATTAAAAGCGGCTCATGTTAGTTTTGGTTTTTTTTTTAAATAAAGACTGGCTATGTGAGCAACACAAAATACTCAGGGGTTTTAAGCCCAGTGGCCAAACACAGTTACAAGTCAGCCCATGTTTGGAAATGCCAACTTGCATGCGTACACAGACTTGTAATGGGTGGTTAAATGAACTCGCAAGTAGACGCAAGTTTGGAGCAATTTGCAAAAATGCGATTTTAGTACAGCCTTGTGTGTGCACATTCCTACTAAAGGAAACAACACTGAGAGTCCAACTTACATTGACTTTAGCCTGCATAGCAGTTGGTTTCATTTCCTTTTAGCCAAGCGGGAGAAGCGGGAGTCAAGCGGATTAATACACGCGAGGTCATGGGGGAAAAAGGAGCAAAAAAATGGTTAAAAGGAAACGGAAACAACTGCTACACAGGCTACATTGACTTGAATGTGTTTGGTGGCCAAATAGGAGAAAAACTTGCATTCAATTGCGTGCCAATTTGAGCTCGAACAAAGTAAACGCAAGCTATCACAAGTACATGAAAGTCATGGCCAAACCCAACTTTGTTCCCAGGGTCCTCTCTTCTGGGAACGAGGTTGGGCCAAACAGAGTCAAACAGAGGCCTTAAAAGGTGCACTGGCAAGAGGCATAGTAGGTAATGCAAAAAAATGCACGTGTACAAGCATTTGATTGGAAAGGTTAAAAGTTTTTTGTGGGAGGGTGTGTATTATTCCCATAATTTGTTATTACTAATATCAGTAAATGTTCAGCAGCCTCTTTGTCAATGCACTCGTTGTTATGTTCCAGAAAATATCCATACCCCCACCACAGAGGGTCATTGGAAATTCTGAGGGCGAGGGGGTTCTTGAAGGCCAAAATTTTAGGAAAGTATGAACCTAAACTGGAATTTCCAGAGGGATGGGGGGTTCTGGAACAACTCAATAGGAAACAATTAATGCACGTCCTGGAAATCTATTACTCTTGTAACAAAGTTTTCCCTAAAAACAATTCTCTGCAGTATTATTTTTGGATTTCTATTTTATAAGGGTTTATTGCTTCAATTATTGTGCATTTGGGAGACTTGGAAAAATCTGAGTCCTGGAAAACTGTTTCTGAAAAAGGATACGAACCCTGGATGTCGTGATCAACATGTAAATTCTCATAACAGTGTGAATGCATAATTTCTCCAACGCTTAATAGGAACAAAGAATTTAATCATTAAAACTGGGGATATGTTTTTGTTGCACCACTAAATTCTCATAACTAGAGCACTAAACAAATTTGAATTTTCACCTTGGGGGCGAGAGGCTCAATGACTCATCGCAAGTGACCTCATGATTTCTAATCATAGGGATATTACAGTTGACTTAATTATAAGTAATTAATTTATAAGTAATTAATTAACTTAATTATAAGTAAATACATCAGACATCAGAGACTGTACACAATCTAAAACTTCACCAGAAAGATTTATTTAAATCACTGCAGAACTTTAAGGAGCACTGCCACCTTACAAAAGTTGTTCTAAACCAAACTTATTAATAACCATGCAATTCATGTAGCAATATTGCAAAAAGAATTAAAATTAAGAAATTGCTATAATTCTACACTGAAATGTTGTGCTGTTTCCATGTTTTTCGAGATAAAAGGCTAATCTTGATACTCATACAGTCTAATTGCTAAGAAATCTTAAAAAACTATGTTCATTTTAGAGTGATTTTTCAACCCTCTATCTCAACTGATGCTGATTTTCAGAACAATAGAGTGTACATGCACTTGAGTATACTATTGTTACTTTCATAATAATTTCATTGCTTCAGTTTACTTTGCACCTGCTGGTGTGCAATATCTATGTCAACTAATTGCTGTAACTGTAACAGTGTCACTTTACTAGTATTTTAACTAGAAACATTTGTGGTTATATTCATGTTTCAACTCAACAAAATTCTAAAGTTCTAATACGTCAAATATCCATTAAGAGTTTCAAAACAATCAATTTGGATTAGTTGCACTGATCATTTTAGGTGAAAACAATACAGTGCTACACAGCCTCCCACCCCAACCCACTCAAACTTCCAATGGAACCTATCTCTTGTCAATTAAAAATCTGGATATAAAGGCTCAGAAATTCATGATATTTATTCGAAAAACAAATGAATTAAATACTAATTCCTGGAATGTACAAAATTTATCCCTAAATTAATTCCCGTACAAATTATTTTTTTCTAAACATTTTCTCTTATTAATGACTCATTAATTGCCCAAACCTTCTTTCACTAATGGCCCAAACCTTAATAGACTGTCCCTTGTCTGTTATAAAGGTTAAGGAATTCATGCTATTTATTATGATATTAAACCAAATGAATTAAATTTTAATTCCTGGAATGTACAAAATTCATCCCTAAATTAATTCCCGTACAAATTATTTTTTCTAAACATTTTCTTCTACTAATTTCCCAAAGTTATTCCACTGACAAGTTTTTAGGATCGAAATTTTTGCTACCCTCTTGTGATTGGCTGATTAAGGAATAAAATGCTGACTGCAGAGGAAACAAGTTTGAACAGCTGACTGCAGAGGAAACAGACCTGAAATACTGACTGCAGCGGAAACAGGTCTAAAATTGAGCTCCTGATTGGCTGGTTTTGATCCGAAATGCTGACTGTGGAAACAGGCTGTGTGGAGGTTTGTGATTGGTGGGTTTTGATCCTAAATGCTGACATTTTCATGTTTTGCTCAAGTTTCTGATATTTTGCGTTTCAGTTCGACTTTTTGTGAGTATTCCTTGTGTTTTCTATCTCTGGGACGAAAGAAAAAACGCTGCTGTTCCGTAATGGTAATGGTGAAAAGCTGAAGCTGAAAAATCTTGTGGAGGTCATTTCAACTGACTGGCAAAACAGCTAGGTGATGCGCTTTTGCTGTAAATTATCTTTGTATTAGGTAAAATGTGGTGTAATAAAGTGCTGTTGAATCATTGAAATTTGTGGTGGACTTGTTTTGTCCATTCTCATTTGCACTACATCGAACTGTTGCCAGATATTATGCGTAGAATTTTTCTGCTATTTTGAATTGAAACATAAAAACACCAGACTTCAGCTTATGAAGTTGGGAAAATGTCTTTAAACAAGGATAAAAGTTTTTAATGAGCGTGCTTCAGACAAGAGCTTTTTACCTTCATCGGTTATGTTGTTATCCCTGAGGTTTAAGTACGTGAGTTTACACTCGTGGTGCATTAGTGCTTTAGTTAAATGCATTAAACCTTCAGCGGTTATGTTGTTATCCCTGAGGTTTAAGTGCGTGAGTTTACACTCGTGGTGCATTAGTGCTTTAGTTAAATGCTTTAAACCTTCAGCGGTTATGTTGTTATCCCTGAGGTTTAAGTGCGTGAGTTTACACTCGGGGTGCATTAGTGCTTTAGTTAAATGCTTTAAACCTTCATCGGTTATGTTGTTAGTGATGAGGTTTAAGTGCGTGAGTTTACACTCGTGGTGCATTAGTGCTTTAGTTAAATGCGTTAAACCTTCAGCGGTTATGTTGTTAAGCTGGAGGTTTAAGTGCGTGAGTTTACACTCGTGGTGCATTAGTGCTTTAGTTAAATGCGTTAAACCTTCAGCGGTTATGTTGTTAAGTTGGAGGTTTAAGTGCGTGAGTTTACACTCATGGTGCATTAGTGCTTTAGTTAAATGCGTTAACCCTTCATCGGTTATGTTGTTATCAGTGAGGTTTAAGTGGGTGAGTTTACACTCGTGGTGCATTAGTGCTTTAGTTAAATGCTTTAAACCTTCAGCGGTTATGTTGTTATAAGTGAGGTTTAAGTGCGTGAGTTTATTATTATCCTTATTGTGGTCACTTGTAAAAAACTTCACAATCTCCACACAGCCTAGCGGTCCAATATTGTTTTCCTCCAAATTCATGCGTAATATTCCCTTGACATTTTTAATAACATGTAGTACAGCTGCAAGGTCAACAGGTGTGAGGCTACAGCGACTAAAATCTACAGCATTAAAATTAATCTCGGCTAGTTTGTCTTGTACAAGTGAATCATTTTCATCAATTTCGTACAAGCACTTACATGCGTTCAGTGCTAAATGTTTGTCTGTCTCAGCCGGCCAACAGGTTAGTGTGCGTGGCTCTGAATCTTCACTCGTCACATCCCAGATGTCAGTCATTATTTCTCTTTCGTCTTTCTCATCTGTCGTCACGGGGAGCAGGTCGGTAAAAATACCAGTTGGTGGCTTTTTTCGTTCCTTAAGCAGTCCAGCTACAAACTGTGTTACTATCTGCCACGCACCGTCTTCCTTTTTCTTGCAAACAAATGTTCTTAATTGCTCGTCATCTTTCGTGTCGACAAGATGCTTCGCTGCTAAAAACTCCTGTATTGTTAGGTGCATGAAACAGTACTGTGCTTCGCGCGGCTTTAGTGGACTAGGTGCGGGTCGATCAGGTAAACGGTGGAGCAGACCACAATCCTCCAATCCCTCAACTTCTCTTGATCCAAAAATCAATCTTTTTTCTTTAATCCCTTTGAAAGCGATTGCCCCCAGTTTCTTAAACACTTCTTGCACTGTGGAGGGTAACTCACGAAATTGTTTAAAAACAAACTGATCACAGTCAGTCTCAGAGTAGCTATATGTTGCGTTATGTCTGAAGAAGAAAACTTTGATGGCGATACTGTATATCTCGGTAAGCTTGGTGGGAAGAATGGAAGAACCGCAGGTACGTAGGACATAAAACAAGCAGGTACAAATGATAAAACAGTTCACTGGGATGTAACACAATGAAAAGAGGTTTAAGTTGCTGCTGATGTGCTGCCATATTGATTGTTTTGTTTCATCGGCGCCACGATCATCTTTCGTGAATTTCTCCACATAATCTTTAACTTTCTCACGTGTAAATCCAAGAATTTCAACTGTTCTATCGAAATTAAGGTGTTTCACACACGAGACAGCAGTTGGCCGTGTAGTTGTTATTAGAGTAGTCCCTTTCAGGAGTTCTCCAGACGCTATCTTGTTGTAGAGGGTATGGAGAGGCGTCTTGTCTTCTTCTGTGGAGTTCCGGCTGTAGTACTTAGAGATTTTTGAATTTGTAGCAAGTTCGTCAATTCCATCGAAAAGTAAACACACCTTAGATGGGTTTTCACAAATGTGGTTCCAGACCTCATCATTAAGATCTGTTGGATATTCTGAGGCACACAGCAGTTCACGAAGGTTAATAGGCTCGGTCAGTCCGGAAAAACGTCTGAATTTCAAAAGAAAGGCTACGTCAAATTCCCTCTCTAACTTGTCAGATGCCCAGTCTCGAATAAGCTTGGTGCAGAATAATGTTTTTCCAATACCTGGACGACCGATGACGAGAATATTCTTGTATTGAGCATCAATAATATCTTCTGGTCGTACAAACTTAGAATTATTCGCATTGGGTTCCGGATATACTCTCAGTTGTTCTCCCCTGTCAGTGGGAAAGTTATATTTTGCCCTGCCTTCTTGAATCTTCAAATTCGTGTAGATTTGATCAATTTTTAGATCTTTAGGGTGTGGGTCTTCACCTGGATTGGGACGATAGATGGGTTGTTTAAGATCTGTTGGTTGCTCTGTGCCTTCAATGACTCTGTCCTTCATGGTCTGGATGAATGTTTGAAGCTTTTCAGCGAGTAAAGTTAATGGTATTTGCTGCGGATCAGTCTGCGGTTTGGCTTTTAGGTGATCAGCAAAAAACTGCGAGTCTTCCATGAACGTTTTTCCTTTTCTTGCTCTTGACAGGATGCAAACAATCTCAGTAAAAACGAGAAAAGCAAACGCTCCATTTACCACAATCACAGCGTTAGTCCAGAAAGTTTTCTTAGTTGCTCTTTGATTGTGGCAACTGTAGGCTTGTGTAATTTGTGTGAAGTTGGTGGATGGAGTAACTGAATTATTTCCTGCTCTCGGTATCACATCACATTTAAAGTCTGAAGGAAAGTTTGTAGGATAAATTACTTGGGTTTGCAGGGCCATGAAAAGAATCCCGAAAGAAATCCTGAAGGCTAGTTGGCAACAGTAGGCAACAAACAGTCCGCGGCGGCGAGTTGGGTGTGCCTGTTGAAGCTGGCTTTCGTTGTCTGCGTTGGGCGATTCCAGGTCATCAACTCGTGACTTGACGATCTGCGAGTAAATCACTGCCACAAGCGCGATTAGGCCGAAGTTCACTAGAACGAAGCTGTACACGGGTAGTTTGTTGTATCGTTTCTCGTATTGCTCGAAACACTTTCCTTCGATAAGATCCTTGTTGCTCTTCGCGGAGTCGCAGCTGAAGTCGAATCTTGGTTCACTGTTTTCCATATTCGCAAAGATTCCTAACAGAATTACTCCTAAAGGGATCCAGCAGATTACTGCAACAAAACTGAGTTTGCTAAATGTTTTAGGAGTTAAAAGTTCCTTAAAACATTCCATTTTGTGTCTCTCTTTAAGCTTAGTGTTTGCTGTTTACTAGAATATATAGTCTACTTTCTGAATGACGCGAGGTGGAGCTTTATACTATGATCACAAGACTAATTGCATTGACATGTTCTTTGATCCGTAAACCTAAGATCGTGAGAAACTTACTATTGCTATTTATGTCAGCTTTGTGATGCGTAGGATTTTCAGGTTGTGTACACGTGATCTATATAGGCTTTTATCTGTGTCTTATTGTAGTTCGTCCTGAACTGCAGTTGCTAAGGACTCACGGTTGATTCTTCATGCGAATGGCCTAAGACGAGAACCAAAGATATCCGATACCGTCCATATCGACGACACAACTGCAAGTTCTGCGGTTTGGCTGCATTTTACTTTCACTGCAACCGCCATTTTCAGCCAAAGAACTAAGGCGTTGAAAACACTTTCTCAGTGTTTTTGGGTTAATAACATATAACTGATCCTAAGCAAAAACAGCAACAGTTCATCTATATTGACGAGTTCGAAACATTCCCTGACATGGAACTTTCGCGAAAATTCCTGTTGTTAGTGTTATTTTGTAACGACTGAGTGAACGTTGAACGTTTTAGTCAACAGTCAACTTGTATTGTTATCTAATGTAGACCGATTATAATCGAAATTGACGAGACAGCTTTTCTTTTCTGATTATGGCGTGATGCAATGCGTTGTATACGTGATCTGAATAGTAGATTTCATACCGGGGGCGGGGTTGGGGTACTCAATTAAGTTTTATACGGGGAGGTTTTGCCCCAAAGCTCAAACCCATGCCCTTGTAGTAACGTTTACCCATTAGCACCCGTGTAAAAATGTTTACCCAAGTGGCACCCTTTCATATACCTAGAGCAAAAATTTCACCCCTTTCTTATACCTCAAGCCAAAACAATAGAATTTCCTATGAGCTAGCACTACATTTCCTCCTAGGCTTTCAGTCGTTCTGGTTCAGGTGCTCGAAAGCTCCAAAATTTGGCACCCTTTCAAATACTAGGCCTTAACTGCCATCTCTTTTAATTTGCAGCGGATTTTGTGCCCTTTTCGTATACTAAAAAGACAATTTTCCCTACCCTTCAATTTACTGCGAGCTTAAAAAGGCACACCCCGAAGAGCCCACTACAGGGATTTTATATATATGTATCACGTTGTATTATCACATGGATTGCAATTGCTGAGAACTAGGCTATAGGCTAAATTATGACAAAAGACGAGGAATACACTACAGCAGCTTCCAGGTAGAAACCTAAGACAAGCCCGTTTAACTGCTACAAAACCTCAAATTCCGGAGTAAATCGTTTGAAGGCGGCACAAGAAAAGTTGAACAAATAACGATAGTCCAAACATCCCTGTAATTTGCAAACGTAATTTTGTGGTCATTTATAAACGAGCCGTCAACTTTCTACTTAGATTGCGTTTGGAGACCAGGGACTAGTTAGTCCAGTAAACGTTTTTTTAGAAAGTACAACTTACAACTGTGTAGTGATATATATTTACTAAAGGAATTCTAGCTTGTTGCATCAAAACTTCAAAATTTGTAATTTGAATTTTGTTTTTGTTTTCCTTCATTGAATATCTGTTGATGGAATTTGAAATATTGTCGGAGTAACACAGCAAAATTTGGCCTAAGGGTGAGGGTTCAATGGACATGAATGGATGTGGCGACAGTTTGACGTAGTATTTAAAAGTGATTGGGAATTAATATTTCACCAGAGTTTCCAAACACGAGCCGTAAACTGAACGATTCAAGTGATTTCACATGTCACTGTGGTGCTTTCTGTTTAGCTGTGAACCGTTTACTTTGAGTAAGAGTGTAATCTGCGCTCTGTTGTTATTTCTCTTTTCGCTCACTAAATTATTGCCGTGTTTTCGGAACAGCCTAAAGTTAAACGTTTCAGTTTCGAAATGCATTCACGTGCTGGGGATACTAGCACACACGCGCGCCATTTTCGCCTTCGTTGTTTCTTTCTCGCCAGTATTTTGGCGAAAGCGGAGAGGGCTGAGGAGGGGAGAGGGGTGGTCAAAGCTCAAATTATAATAAATATTTCTCCCTTTTTAGACCTATTTCTACTTCTGCACCTATTTACAATGCAGACAATGGAAGAAAAATATGTGTTAAGAAATTAACATTTCAATTTAATATTTAAGAGACAATGCACTAATTTGTGTAGGCACTCTGAAATAAAAAAGCAACGCATCGTAGAACCCAAACAAAGGATCAATGGTGAAAAATGTGGGGTGCGTGACTGCGGCGTGTAGGTATGAAAAATGCGGGAAAAGAAAATGCAGAAGTGGAACATACAAAAGGAACAAAAGACAGAACACAATACAACTCGAAAAGGGAGCCAAAACACAAAACCTCCGCCTCAACAAAAAAAGGACAGTGTGTTCTAGTACTTGCAGCTTGAAGAAAGATCCAACATGCGGGTATGCAGACGTGCGAAATGCGAATTGTTGAAAATAAGAAGTGTGAAAAACGACAAATGCAAAGAATCAACCAAAAAAAGAATTTAATGCTTTTATTGAGGTACAATACTCTCTACTGTTTTTTTTTTTCGAATTATGTCTTTCAGTAGATTGGCGCACCCTGTCTTCTCTTTTCCCGTAGTAAAGCGCAAAAAAATACGAGACATGTTGTTTGGTTGATTAATTAGTTAATACGAATCTGAGTATGTGATGATCGCGCAGATTTGCTTGGTTTGTGTTCAATATAGGATTAAATATATTGGTTCGTACCTTCCGCTTAAATTACCTAGCAAAAAGTGGTTCCTTCTAACAATAATTTTTTCCTTCTTTCACAGGATATGTGAATATTTATTCATTTGTCCAAAACTGTAGCATTGTGGATTTAAAATAAACGTTTTTACCACAAGGGAAATTCTCTCGTAATTGTTTATCTGACAGGGACCGCGCAGAGGGTGGTCTGAGGGGGCTTTAGCAACCCCACCCTTAATTTTTAGTACCATTAATTAACTAGTACCTAGTTTTCCCCAGTTAGCACTAATTTTCATATGGACCAAACAGGAAAGGAAAACTCTCCAAGAGTTCAAATCGCCTTGCACTTGTTTAGCTGGATTATTTCAGGAAACTGGCTAACATGGGCTGCTTACCATTCGGACTGAGCAAAGGCGCGCGACAAATAACGTTTCTGGCACCTTGCAGGCATCCGAGTTTTGGCAATGCAAACCGTTAAAGAAAAAAGCGACTGATTGGCGGTCCATGTAGAAGCGCAACTTCCCCGTTTCCCTTTCAAGGCGCGGTGGGTGTCTTTCACGAATGCGGTGCGCTTCTCGCTCGCTTTTCCTGCCGGGGCCTGGTTTTCACAAGCGACGGAAGCCAAGTCACAGATGTTCTTCTTTCACAGTGAGGAAAGCGCGCAGAACCTTTATTTCCCTTCGACTGTTGCCCTTGCCCGTTTGCTTAGGCTTTTTTGTGCTTACGCATGTGAAAACCACGCCTTAATTCGTCTCTTCAAGACGGGTGCCAACTGCATGAAAAACTGATTACACGACGCGGGGAGAGATAGAGTAGGTGTACGGTTGTGAAAAATGCGCAAGGCTGCAGAAGCTAGCGACGTTTCTTTGAATTATGCCACATTTTCTAAGCTACAAAGTTTGAGAAAAGGGTTCCATATCAATTGGCTCAGCTTTAGCGTGCTGGTATGGAGTCATGGGAAGTTTGGACAGTACAAGGGAAGCGCAAGAATCGAGGCGCAGCAGAAAGCAACTGTAGCTTCTCGATTGCTCGTCAAACTTCCCAAGTACATCATATCTCGATGTTAGTGAAAATTAGACCACTCTTAAAGTTTATACGAAACTACATCCGGGACTCGAGTGGCGTATTTTCCGTATTCTCACTGGTGAGGTCATTTCCCGCTTTACACTGTTTGTGCCAAGCGAACGATAGATTCATGAAATTCACTGAGGCTGGCACAAAATCGTCCACTGAGGAGCAGAAAATGTTTATACGAAGAAGAAAACTTCATTTGACTAAAAATTATTCAAGGAGTTCCTTACAAGGGAAGACGAGAGGAGAGAACTACAAGAAATTCCTGCCACCGAACACTGCAAACTCAGAACTCTAAGGGTCGATTATTTAAACGAAGTTTAGTCAGCGTTTAACGAAACTGCGTTCTAAACCAACTTCAAAATGGCCAACCCTATTTTTAAGCGTAGTTTATCGTAAACAGTGTCAAGAAAGCATAAAGTGTAGACTAAAACAAAGTTTATCTCCTTAAAATGACTCATTAATAACCAGATTTGACAGTCAAGTCATTGTCTTAAACCGCCGTCTCAGTTAGACTTCGTTTAAATAACCGGCCTTAAGTCAATGGAAATGAGTCCCAGACCACTCGCAAATAAAACTCGTATCTTCGCGCCCCCGTGTAATCAATATCCTTTATGAATTCCGCTTCGCATCGACGCCCTTTGGGCGCCCGCTTATATAAATCCAACAAAAAAATTGCTGGACCAGGATTTTTCTGTGAAACATTTATTTTACGCCACTGGTCGTTTAACTCTAAGTCAACTAAAATGAGTGCCAGACCACAAGAATGCAATGTTTGAGGCTATTTACTCAAAGGTACTATTCTCACTGCATATATAATTAGCCCCTCCCTCCCAGAGGGAGAAGGAGTGGGGGAGGGTGGAGGAACTCCACACACCACTCTCCCACTCCCAGAGGGAGAAGGAGAGGGGGAGGGCGGAGGAACTCCACCCACCACTCTCCCACTCAAAGAGGGAGAAGGAGAGGGGGAGGGTGAAGGAACTCCACCCACCACGCTCCCACTCCCAGAGGGAGAAGGAGAGGGGGAGGGTGGAGGAACTCCACCCACCATTCCGGGGGTTAATTTATTCATAAATTTTATTACGACGTGTTGTTTTTGTTTATTATTCCTGCACTGGGGCTAATGTAATTTTTATTAACTACGAGCAGTATACAGGAAATGTTACATGTCGTCTGGAATTCATCCGCTTACTGGCGGTCATGTACGACTGTTTTGTCTTTTTTATTCAACTATTTGAGGACTTTAATAGTCCTTAGCTAGTCCCTTTTAGGTTTGGGAGTGTGACAGTCTTTTACATCCATTCTTCCCTGCCACTTGCCATGGGAGAGGTAGGTGGTGTGACATTCGCCCACAACCACTCCTCTCTGCCACTAGCGAGGGGAGGGGTGGGGATGGGAGAGTCTTCAACTCCTACTTCCCTTTGGTAAATCTATTCATATATTAATTTTTTTAAATTAAAATTTTTCGTTCATTCTCGCCGGTTTTAGGAGTGATAGGGGTTTGGCTGTTTAACCATTTTCTTTGTCTAGCGGTATGGGGCTTGGAGCGAACCCCGGTCACGCCTCTGAAGAATAAGAGAGTCTACGAGCCACAGCCACTCTTCTGGAGAATAAGAGTGTGGAAAAGGTGATATTCGGGCTGTTCGCTGTCCCGGTAATTTTGTTGTGTGTTTCCGTACTGGTGCTGAAACTTGAGAGGTGTGGTTCTTTGCTCAAAGTGTTTCTTTTTTAACAGTGTCTAGTGTCCGGTTAGAATAAATGAGACCTTTTGGGAAGAATAGATTTTACTATTCGTTATTGCTTTCACGGTAGAGCCAAAGCCGAAAGCTTTCTCCATAAAGATGATGAAGATGATGATATCCTGCAAGCAGAGGTTTCCTTAGTCGCCGTATGTTCCGGCGGAACATAAGGCGACCGAGAAACCTCTGCTTGCAGGGTATGACGATGATGATGATGATAATTGTCATTATCATCAATATTAATATTATTATTATTATTATTATTATTATTATTATTGCAATTATCATTTTTGTGTTTAAGTCTCTAACATCGGAAATCCCTTTTCCCTCCAGTTGTGAGGAGGCGACCATTTCAGTGAGTATTCCACTCAAAAGTAGCCTGCGTAGCAGGCGCCGAGAGAGGAGGAAAATTAATAAATATTTGCAAGTGCGAAGCGCTAGACGCCAGCACAGAGCGCGAGAGAAAGTCAGAGGGGCCATTATAGTAAGCGCTCCTTTCCCTTATCGTTCTGCGCTTGCGTCTCGCCCCCCGCCCCAGTTTCCCCCACTCCCTTTCCGTTTTGCACCTGCCACGCAGGTTAACTAAAAAGCTGCCATCTTTTCAGAAGGAGAAGGGTTGCGGAGAGAAGTTCTCCCTCCCTACCCAAGAGCTCCCTGTTTATGAGTGGCTAGTGGGTGAGAGAGTTTATCTTCGAAAGTTCCTTAGGCCCAGGAGATGGGGTTTGAAAACACTGTTTCTGGTAGGCTACCCTGGGTATCAAAGGTTCTCTTGCGGCACGCTTTTTATTGCGCTTTTGCAAGAAGTCTGGTGGGCCGAAGGCCGACCGACTGGCAAGAGGCGAGTAGTTTGAGAGGGATGAGACTGCGAAAAGGCCTCTGACACCCCGGGTACTGGTAGGCTACTCGCTGAAATGCGGCTTGAAGGCTTCAGGACAGTCAAGCAACAACACATGGAAAACTTTTTTTGGCTATTCACTTCCCGGCATTGTTTTGAATTTAGTGTACGATTTGTTCTCTTTCCACCCCCTGTCTCTACCCTGGCCTCTGACGGGGAAGAATGGGCGTGGGAGACTCTGCTGCCCCCTAACGGAGCCCCACCGGGCCCCCACCCGGCTTCTCCTTCTCAATTCCCTCTCTTTCTCTGTTAGGTTTTTTAAAAAACGTCACAACAATGGACTCTAACACAGCTGTTGGCCGCCGAAACCTTGTAGGTTCTGCCGCAATTTAGGGACGGACCATTGGAAATGTGATGGGGGGAGTGGGGAAAAAACCAAAAAAAAAATTCATGCAAGGGAAAATGTCCGAAAAAAAATTCATGCACAAGATGGGCCTCATTTTGATATGAAACCATAATTTGTTCTGCCAAAGTGCTCAAGTAGTGTCTCCATTGTTTTAAAAATTGGAAATTTTCTGGGGCTCTGCCAGGATGCTGATAAAATATTGTTTTCATAATTAATAGGATAAGCCGCACATTTTGAACTTCCCATCAAAAATCTAAAGCGCCTTCGACAGAAATGAAACATGGATAAGTTTATACCTGCTCTGAAGCAAAGATGGCGTAAGCATTGATCTTTACGACAGTGACCACTTCATTGTTGCGGGATAAAATCGATCCTCAATGTCTCATTGTTTCCCCAGGAGGGGTTACTCGAACTCCCTTACATAAGCAGGAACCCATGTGACACATTAAAGACAGATAGGTATGTGCGGCCCCAAAGGGTACGGTTTTCGCGCCTTTTTGGTCTGAAATGGAATTAACATTTTCACCACTTTGCCCTGAAATAGGGAACGGATTGTGCGTTCTTGTCTGGAATTAGGTAGTGTATTTTAAAAGAAGCTACTTTTTTAGTATTAGTATCATGCCTTGAGAAGTGCGTTTTGATTAATATCGGTTCGGAAATACAGTATCGAATTCTGATAGGGTAGGGAAAATCGCATATTTTGTTCTGAAATGGGGTAAGAGTTTCAAGAAGTGCGCCGCACACTGACAATCCTAAGGGTTGTTTCGCAGTTTGAGGGCGCAGCGGTCTTGATCGCAAGGAGTCACACCAATAGACGTGATCCCTCCGAGCCCCCATTCCCAGGGAAGTGCAGCCCCCTACCCCCCAAACACCCCCCACCGTCGTTCTCTTGCACTGTTGTTTATTAATAGGAGGGCATTATCGGGGGGGGGGGGCTGTATCAGTAGGTAGGGGGCTGCAATGACTACGATGGATTGTGGGAGAGGAACAGAAGAGGGCAAGGACTAAGGAAGTGCACTGGAAAAGCCTTCCACTCCCAGTGGCTTCCTACTCTCCCACTGTGTCTACATCCTCAAAAAACTGTTACATTAAATTATAACCCTTAACTTCCCAACAAAGTTTTAAAGGCAAATTTATGAGCTACGTTTTTGAAAAGAATTGTTTTTAAATTAAGGAAATAACAGTGTATGTACTGTATATTTTATAAATTAATCTTTCTGGACACCATTGTTTGTATCAAATCATTTCATATGAATACGTCTTTTACAAAAAATCCATACATGTATATCAATAATATTTCACAATTTTTCACTGTAAATCGCTATTTACTTTTGAAACCTCCTTCAGTAAATTAAATTTTTCAGCCAACATTATTAAAAAGTGTTTATCATGAAATAAACTTAAAAATGTAAAGTAACTGAACAGTACAAGCTATGTATTTAGTAAAACAAAGTTGCATCGTTTTTAATTAATTTCATAGCAAATTGTGCATAAGGAAAATATTTTCTCAAAAAAAAAAATTTCATGCATAGGGCTGTAGCCAAAAAAAATTCTTGCACAGGAAATGGGCCAAAAAAAAAAATTCTGGCAGGCTAAAAATCCCCCACCCCACCCCCCCCCCCCCATCACTTTTCTAATGGTCCGTTCCTTATTTTCCGGTTTCAGTTTCTCCTGCTTTGTTGTTTTATTTGATCTTTTTTTAATTTGTTATTTGTCTTTTTTATTTTGTCAGTCCGATTTTTGTTTCATTGGTTTTTAACAGACGATTTTTATGAAAAGTTAAATGCCTGTTAAGGAGGCTCGCAACAGTTTTTTTGGCCTTGGAGTGTATCTTTTGAAGTCAAAATTTCGCATAGAAGGTAAACTTCGATTTCCTTGATACTACACCACCTTTTCAACATATGATCAAAGTTTATTTTCTCATTGTTTCCTAGCAACAGCTGTCACCATAGCAACGGTAATGGCCAACCCCTCATTTTAAAAAATGTCGAATATCTCGAAAACTAGTCAGACACTTTATGACGAAACTTGAACTAATTGAACTACTCAACCTACACAACTTGTACGCGAAATTAGGGAAAAATCTGTAAGAGCGTTTTCATGTAAATCGTGATTCATTTTTTACGGGCTGATTTTGGTCATTCCTGCAACTTTCTCCAATATTTCAAGAAAGATAAAACTTAACACTTTCTCTTTTCAGTTGAAGGATCTTTTATGATATCAAAACATTCTTAATGTACATTGAGCTTTCTAGGTGGCTGCGATTTTAATATATTTATATTTAAAAACTGCTAAAATGCAGCACAAATCAGCCAAAAAGTTCGTAATTTGCATAAATAGAAATATTTCTAAATTGCCCTTACAGTTTTCTCTCTTAAACTGATTGCCGTTAGAATAATAATTCTTTTTGATGTTCCAGTGAGTTTTAGGCTGAATAAACATTTCTGTTATTAGATAAGAAGGCTGAATCTCGGTCAAGTTTCAGTCGTTATTAACTTTCAACGAGCAACAGTCTTATTTTGTTTTTCCTGGTCTATTTCACGGTTATTCACGTGCAATGAATATTTATACACGCTGCGCTTGTGCCCTTTCGTGCATTTATAATTTCTTCTCATAATAATAAAACATTTTCGTCTTCTGAGCTTCTTCCTGGAGACCCTTTTTCATTATTCTTTAAATACTGACTGGCGTTTCAGCATTTTTAATTACGGATTTAATTACACTGGGGCCGAAAAATGAAGAGAAACAAGCTCAGAAGACGAATATATTTTTTTATTATGAGAAGGAATTATAAGCGCATGAGAGGACACAAGCGCAGCGTGTATAATTATTCATTGCACGTGAATAACCGTGAAATAGACCAGGAAAAACAAAGTAAAACTGTTGCTCGTTAAAAGTTAGTAACGACTGAAACTCGACCGAGACTCAGCCTTCTTATCTAATAACAGAAATGTTTATTCAGCCTAAAACTCACTGGAACATCAAAAAGAATTATTATTCTAACGGCAATCAATTTAAGAGAAAAATCTGTAAAGGCAGTTTAGAAATATTTCTATTTATGCAAATTACGAACTTTTTGGCTGATTTGTGCTGCATTTTAGCAGTTTTTAAATATAAATATATTAAAATCGCAGCCACCTAGAAAGCTCAATGTACATTAAGAATGTTTTGATATCATAAAAGATCCTTCAACTGAAAAGAGAAAGTGTTAAGTTTTATCTTTCTTGAAATATTGGAGAAAGTTGCAGGAATGACCAAAATCAGCCCGTAAAAAATGAATTATGATTTACATGAAAACGCTCTTACAGATTTTTCCCTAATTTCGCATACAAGTTGTGTAGGTTGAGTAGTTCAAATAGTTCAAGTTTCGTCATAAAGTGTCTGATTAGTTTTCGAGATATTCGACATTATTTAAAATGAGGGGTTGGCCATTACCGTTGCTATGGTGACAGCTGTTGCTAGGAAACCAGTGAGAAAATAAACTTTGATCATATGTTGAAAAGGTGGTGTAGTATCAAGGAAATCGAAGTTTACCTTCTATGCGAAAATTTGACTTCAAAAGATACACTCCAAGGCCAAAAAAACTGTTGCGAGCCTCCTTAATTAAGCCTGTAAAATTTTCTAGAATTCCAAACTAACCTCGTTTCTCACAATAACGGAACTTTTTGATGCTGGATGTCTACTAGTTTGGTAGATACTAAAATAGTTTTTCACCTTAGTGTCGGTGAGGAGGGGTAGATATTTACCTCGCTGCTTTAGGGCAAGTTAAACCGCTTTTCACCTCCCCTTCGGTGAATAATTGTTAAATACTAAGGTAGTCTGTTTGTAAGCCTGGGTGCCCTTTGGTAAAACAACAACACAAATACTGGAAATATAAAGGTTTACTTTATTTTTCCTTTCTGGCACAATGTCAGTGCTCGCTCGTATTCCCTCTTTTTGATTATTAACAAATGTTCATTGAGATCAGGGTACTCAGTCTCACTACCTTATCTTACTGTCATTTGTACGAATGTCGGGATGCTTTATTGAAACCCAAACTAATCGTGTTTAACATTGTCTGCTTGTTAGTGTTACAGCGTGTTATGCAAAAAAAAGGAGAAGAGAGAAGGACAAAATAGACAACTCAAGTTTTATTTTATTTTAGCATTGTGGTATTTTTGTGTTGCTCGTTGCAAAAACATAGTGCAACTTAAGTTGCACATTGAGATAACAGGGTACTCAGTCTCACTACCTTATCTTACTGTCATTTGTACGAATGTCGGGATGCTTTATTGAAACCCAAACTAATCGTGTTTAACATTGTCTGCTTGTTAGTGTTACAGCGTGTTATGCAAAAAAAAGGAGAAGAGAGAAGGACAATTTTTTATTTCATGTCCACTTGTTTGTTGATTTTTGCTATTGTTGTTTTTGTTAGACTGGATGAATTCGTTTGTAGCTTACGTGTAAACATTTATTCTTACTAACCAAAAACTGACGCGTTGTTAAAAAAAAAAAGTTACTTTGCACTGGCCAAGGAGGCAACTATATTCATGTGCTACATATGAATCCACTCTGTTGTACAGGGAAATAAGGGGAACTTATACGAAGTAGTAGATGTCTATACATAAGTGCTGCCAACGATCTCCAAATGAAAATTAGACAAATATCTCCTAATAAATTGGTTTTACTTAATCCTGTGAAACAATAACTAATACAGCAGGGAATAACTGAAATAAAAATTCCTTCACGAAAATGAAATTCCGTAAAATGTTATTGAACTTTTCTAAACGAAAATGAAAATTTACTTTTCGCTAATGAAGGGCAAAAGGTGTAATTTAGTAAAAATCAGTTAAGTAAAATCACTCCAAAACATGAGCAACACACTACAAACCATTCTCTTTCGTCTCTCAAGGATAGTCGAGCAATAAGCGTAAACCGCACGCATAAAAAATTTCCGCCCAACTAACATGTGAACTCTTCATCGTGTTTGCTTAGTACGCATTCCATCTTAAATTAATTGATGATAAATTTTCATTCATTCGTTCATTCATTTTTCATTTATTTGTCCATCTATTCATTTATTTCTATTTCTTTATTTCTTTGCTTGTATCCCACAAGGAAAAAATGTCGTTAATATATCGTTTCCAAATTGTAGGTTTTACGACGCTTTTGCTAAGAATCTGTGTTTCAATTTCGGCCATAAAAATATTTGCAAAGGCAACGGCCATTTTGGATTGTTGTTGTTTATTTAGTTATTTATTTATTCATTATTTATCATTCATTTATTTTATATAACGGAGTTCCTATTATCATATGTACAAATAAATGAAAAATAAATGCATGAAATAATGAATGAATGAATTAATTAATTAATTATCACTTCATGGAATGCGCCCTAAGTAAACATGATGAAGAGTTCACAATTCAGATGGGAGGAAATTTTTTATGTGTGCGTTTTACGCTTATCGCTCGACTATGCTTAAGAGACGAAAGAGAATGGTTTGTAGAGTGCACGTGTTGTTCATGCTTTAAAGTAATTTTACTTAACCCGTGAAATAGATACTAAATTACAGGTAATCGTTCGCTATCCTTGAGGTGAACAGTGGTGAAAGAGAAAGTGTAAACACTTATCATCCTTGTCGACTTTCAGTTCATCTAACCACTTATCTACTATGATTTGTGCGGTTTTCTTAAAAATAAATTAAAAAATTAAAGGAAAAAAAAGCGTTATAGGAATGTTTTTCAACATGTTTTAGCTCGACAAAAAAATACTTTAAGGGATACGAAACAAGCATCCATAGGATGAAAAAACCCCACCACGCTTGTTGTGGAATTACACGGGGAAAAATCCCAGCCCTATGGATCGTATGCCTCGTACCTGCTGGGCTCGGTCTACTAACTTCCAAAAGTTCTTGATTGCAATTGACTATAATCATTATGAAGGCAACTGAGCGGGTCTGTCTTATGCGAGTCTGGAAACCACACTAAAAAGGATAAGAATCTATGTCAAGCAATGTGCCAAATTTTTCAGTGTTCACGTTATAAAGCCTGTCAAACATATATAAAAGTATATTCTTGGGAAAGCATGAAGTCCTAGTGGAGTCCTTGAGGATATATTAACAGCATTAACGAGCCAGCGCACCATGTGTGAAATCAAAGTAAGTGAATTCGAAAGACAACGATAATGAGACAACAATTGCCCTCTCCACAGGCAGTAATATCATGTAGAAAAGGATGCTTGAATCAAATTCTTCAACACGTGTTTAAGGCTACTGATATTTCCTGTGTGAGTGAGATTTTTTTAAATTGTCTGTAAAACTGGAAACAAACAGTTAAAAACGCACCTGTGAGTCATTTCATATTTTTGGTTTTGGTTTTGGTTTTGTTTCTGTTTTCCAGGCATTGGAAAAGTTGAAAACTTACACAGTATGTAAAAAACATGTAAATAACATGTAAATCGTCAAAAAGATACTGTAAATGATAATTTCCATACTTTTTACCATGATTTACATGTTTTGAGGTATTCCTGTAAAAAACATGTAAATAATTTAAGTGAAACATGTAAGTTATGAAGACGATCCTGTAAATTTCTCAAACCAAGGGACATAGACATGTAAATGGCATGTAAGTCGACTAAATGTTACCTGTAAATAACATGTAACTTGTTTTAAGGAGCCTGTAGATATCATGCAAATCGAATGAAGGAGCCTATAAATATCATGTAAATCGAATAAAGGGGCCTGTAAATTTTCATGTAAATCGAATAAAGGAGCCTGTAAATATCATGCAAATCGAATTAAGGAGCCTGTAAATTTTCATGTAAATCGAATAAAGGAGCCTGTAAATACCATGTACATCGAATAAAGGAGCCTGTAAATATCACGTTAATCGAGTAAAGGAGCCTGTAAATTTTCATGTAAATCGAATAAAGGAGCCTGTAAATACCATGTAAATCAAATAAAGGGGCTTGTAAATACCATGTAAATCGAATAAAGGGGCATGTAAATTTTCACGTAAAACGAATAAGGGAGCCTGTAAATGCCATGTAAATCGAATGCCATAGAACAATGGAATACCGCCATAGAACAATGGAATATGTTAGGAGCAGACCTTAAAAAAGCAAATCACCGTTAAATCGTTTAGGCGTGCTTTGCACCAGAAATTTTTGAAAAATCAGCAATTTTTACCTCATTTTTAGTTTTCTATATTGTTCATTTTAATCTTTATATTAGTTTTTATCGATTAATTTTTCTTTCTTTTTGTTTTTTCATTACATGTATATATTTCAGTATATTTATACAGTAGGTTTTAGATTTTAATATAACTCATTGTAAATATTTTTTAGATAATTCATTGTAAATATCTTAGAAAGTTAGGAGGGCCACAAGTTTATTAGTGCTTTGCACTATTTCGTGCTACCCTCATTAAATAAAGTTGTTGTTATTATTATTATTATTATTATTATTATTATTATTATTATGAAGAAGCCTGTAAATTTTCATGTAAATCGAACAAAGGAGCCTGTAAATACCATGCAAATCGAATAAAGGAGACTGTAAATATCATGTAAATCAAATAAAGGGGCCTGTAAATTTTCATGTAAATCGAATAAAGGAGCCTGCAAATATCATGTAAATTGAAAAAGGGCGACTACATTGTAGACCATGTAGTGAGATGACAGACAAAAAGCCTTTTCTGAAATCTTTATTGTTGAACAAATAACGTGTTGAACATTTCCAGCATAGAAAAACCTTATAAGCAGACCTTCTAAGCAGGTTTGCATCAACACACTGGTCTACAACCACTAAACTGTATGAATTCAAAATAGGCATGGATACATGCCTTTAAAAGGGGCTTTTAAAAATAGACATTTAAGAAAAGTAATGCAAAAGTAATGCAGGCACATTGGTTACACCAACGAGCACCAGCAGTATCACCTAAGCAAATGAATCTGCATCTGTGTGATTGATACCGCTTATGGGTGTCAAAAAGTGACGACATTAAAAATACACTGTAGTAATCCTTGTGATGCCCTTGGCTATTTATATTGCTTACGCCATTGCATGTATTTTATTTTGTTTTTGTTTTGGGATTCGCTTTGTATCTTGAGACCTGTGGAAATAACAAAAAAATGCAAACAGTAAGCAAGTACAAGGCAACTATGGTGTAATGATCTGAGTTTAACTTAAGAACAGCTTTAGACATTTCGGTTCAAGTTTCATATAGCTCTTTCATTCCCTACCCTAGCTAAGAATGCAACATCTTTACTTTGACTAATATTTTGAAGATATAAGGGTGTATCCCTATGCATGTGCTATTCATCAGGTACATGTACTCTATAATACTGTTACGTCACTTTTCCGTCAACCAACCACAGCCTGAGAAGATAATATGTCCAATAACACTTAACTAAATTGCCAACAATGGAAGCGTTAAAAAGTGACCCCATATGAGGTTCTGGGCTATATGTGTGCTGTTGGCAAATGACAATATTTTTATCACTACCTTACCTTGTAAGACATTGTACAGGATGAAAAGTACCATAGACTCCTAACACGCATAGGAGTGTAACAATAAATCGAACTATCAATGCATTGCGATTGGAGTGTTCCGATAGCGAGGCATTGATCGCAAAATTCAACTATCGATGACAATCGCAATAGTTTAGTTAATTATCGATAGTTAAGATAGTTTTCAAATAGTTTCCCTTATTGAAAAATGCCTCTATTGTTCTCTGCTGTACGTTACGTCCATTGTTTTGAAATCAAGTAACAGTATTACTTTGTTTTCACAAAAAAACAGACTTCATTTGTCTCCAGGGTCTTGTCTGTGTGCAAAATGGTGGTTCAAATATTATCTTTACCCCCCCCCCTTTCTTGGGGAATTGACTGTCACTTTGTCAGCAAACATGGCAGTCTCGAAGGCTCCTATAGCCAGTCTTTTGAAATCGTACAAAACAAAAAAGGAAAGGCAAACACATGAGAGCACTTTGGGTTAAATATATAGATTTAGCCAAGCCTAAAAGCGGAGCCCCCCTTTTGTTTTGTTTGTTTGTTTGTTTTTTTGCTGGCAGTTATTAATTTGTGAAAATACTCTCATTCAAGTCGATAAATTAAAAAAAAAACAAAAGAAAAAACAAAAGAAAAAAATCCCTATCCTCGCTGAGAGCCGAACCCGGGTCGTCGGCGTATAAAGCCAGATATTAGTCCACTTGGCCATGAGCGCTTAATGACACCTTGCAAGTTAATTTTAATACTTATTTCTTTCTTCATGACAAGTTGCCTATCAGCATGAAAATGCTGGTGTTTTTCCTGGCAAAATGTGTTCAGAACGCCGTAAAAACCATGGTTGTGGACAGAAAAAACCAAAAGCACTAGCTCTGCGATATTTGGCGTCCAAACCGCTGCGAAAAGCTGCGAACTCAAGCGGTGTGCCGACCGAGTTCGAACAGAACCGACAAGGCAAATTTGAACTTTTCGCCTGAACTTCATTGCCTAATTTTTTTCGCTTAAATTGAACTTTTCCCCTTGCACCAAAAAGACAACTGAGCATTCTTTTGAACATTTTTTCCATTAACAAATTTGTTTTTGAATTTTGTCTTTGCTTGTTTTGCTACAGCGCGGGTCAACATGCGATTTCGTGTCAAAAACACATGGGATTCAGCACAGGGTTGTATCCAGTGTATGAAGTGTATTGGCAACCCTGTGGTGCGGACGGACGGACGGACGTACGTACGTACGGAAGGACGGTCACGTGACTATTACGTCACTACCAAAATTTCTTGGCTTGATAGGCTACCACATTTCCTTAGCAATGGAGCTCCGCTGACGCGCTAGCGCGCTGGCTCCGCTATAAAAGAAAATAATGGTTCAGAGTTGCATGTACATGTAACTTGTGTCCCAGTAGAATGGTACTAAAATATAGTGGTACATTTGTTTCTTTCACCTCTTGTCTTGACCTAGATTTATATCATTATGCAGACAATTATTAGTTGAGCTTAACTGAGGTTTCAGTTTTAGATTTAATTTGAAATTTTTATGCAGTTGTTTTGTTCTAGTGTCAGTTAGACTTTTTAGCCTGTAGCCAGTACTAGCCCGATGGTTGCTCTATCTCCAATTTTGGTCTGACTGGGTTTTTAACAGGATTTTGTCTTGCATTCCAAGGGTATTGCTGAGTAAGCGAAAAAGCTGTTTTCGAAACAGTTACTTTCCATCAGCGCTCAGTGTGCTATAGTGGACGGGTAAGTATTGACAAGAATGATCGCATGTTGTTTTGTCCTCAGAGTATGTCTTAAAAATCGCAAATACACCAGGATGAGACTTGTCATTTCAACATAGGTCAAGTACGCAATGCGTGCCTATCTTTTTTTCGCGTTATTGTACGGAATATATTTTGGATTATGGTTTTGAAATCCGTTGCCAGATATCTGTACCGGTATTTTTGATGGAAGAACAGAGATAAAATTCAAGACATTGATGAACCGGTCGCCATTGAACAGACCTGAAGTGTCTGCAAAAATTATATGCCTGTGTGCACGCAAGCAAGAAAATCGAAAGTTTTTTGCTGCCAAAAGTAAATTGTTTATTCGAATAACATTTTTGGCTGAAAAAGCTTTCGGTCGTTTATATTCTGTGTGTTTTTAGGGGTAAGCAATGTTTTGTAAACACGGCTAATTTGCATAAGCGGGTTGAAATTTGATATACCAAATTTAGTTTACAAACACGTTCATGTACGTTCTCGGCTTGTAGTGCTTTAATATTATTTTGAAAGCTAATAATTCCGCTTGGAAATTAAAACAAGGAAACCAGACAGAAACAAATTACATGTGCTTGGTTGGAAGTCAAAAAATAATATTCTCCTACGAAAGCTAATAATTCTGCTTGGAAATTACATGTAATAAAGGAAAACAGAAGCAAACTATGTGAGATCAGGTTACTGTTTTGTGTAAACAAGTGGTGTTTTGTCACGTACAATCATGTGATGAGACAAAGTTCAATGGCGAGTCATGAGACTTTCATGAGACTGTCATCAGTTCGTTTTCGGCGCTTGTGGGTTATTCAAAGGCTCTAAAATAGGGAACGGGGAATCGAGGAACGGGGAACGGGGAATCGAAGAACGGGGAGCGGAGAACGGGAAACGGGAAACGGGGAATGGGGAACGGGGAATCTCTAAAATAGGGAATCTCTAAAACGGAGAATCTCTAAAATAGGGAATCTCTAAATAGGGAATCTCAAAAACGGGGAATCTCTAAAATGGGGAATCTCTAAAACAGGGAATCTCTAAAATAGGGAATCTCTAAAATAGGGAATCTCTAAAATAGGGAATCTCTAAAACGGGGAATCTCTAAAATAGGGAATCTCTAAAACGGGGAATCTCTAAAATAGGGAATTTCTAAAATGGGGAATCTCTAAAATAGGGAATCTCTAAAACGGGGAATCTCTAAAATAGGGAATCTCTAAAACGGGGAATCTCTAAAATAGGGAATTTCTAAAATGGGGAATCTCTAAAATAGGGAATCTCTAAAATAGGGAATCTCTAAAATGGGAAATCTCTAAAATAGGGAATCTCTAAAACGGGGAATCTCTAAAATAGGGAATCTCTTAAATGGGGAATCTCTAAAATGGGGGATCTCTAAAATAGGGAATCTCTAAAACGGGGAATCTCTAAAATGAGGAATCTCTAAAACAGGGAATCTCTAAAAGAGGGAATCTCTAAAATAGGGAATCTCTAAAACGGGGAATCTCTAAAATAGGGAATCTCTAAAACGGGGAATCTCTAAAATAGGGAATTTCTAAAATGGGGAATCTCTAAAATAGGGAATCTCTAAAATGGGAAATCTCTAAAATGGGGAATCTCTAAAATGGGGAATCTCTAAAATAGGGAATCACTAAAATAGGGAATCTCTAAAACGGGGAATCTCTAAAATAGGGAATCTCTAAAATAGGGAATGTCTTAAATGAGGAATCTCTAAAATAGGGAATCTCTAAAACGGGGAATCTCTAAAATAGGGAATCTCTAAAATGGGGAATCTCTAAAATAGGGAATCTCTAAAACGGGGAATCTCTAAAATAGGGAATCTCTGAAATGGGGAATCTCTAAAATAGGGAATCTCTAAAATGGGGAATCTCTAAAATAGGGAATCTCTAAAATGGGGAATCTCTAAAATGGGGAATCTCTAAAATGGGGAATCTCTAAAATAGGGAATCTCTAAAATGGGGAATCTCTAAAATAGGAAATCTCTAAAACGGGGAATCTCTAAAATGGGGAATCTCTAAAACAGGGAATCTCTAAAATAGGGAATCTCTAAAATAGGGAATCGCTAAAATAGGGAATCTCTGAAACGGGGAATCTCTAAAATAGGGAATCTCTAAAATAGGGAATCTCTAAAACGGGGAATCTCTAAAACGGGGAATCTCAAAAATAGGGAATCTCTAAAACGGGGAATCTCTAAAATAGGGAATCTCTCAAACGGGGAATCTCTAAAATAGGGAATCTCTAAACCGGGGAATCTCTAAAATAGGGAATCTCTCAAACTGGCAAACCTTGAAATCATAGCATTGGTTCTTTAGAAGCTCGGCTTAGCGGGGTAAAAAGGTTAAGGTCGCGTTCTATGACTGATTGATGTCGATCACTTCGTAGCTATGGGTTTTCCGTTTTCATGGGTGGCGGGTTAGCTGTCGATGTACAGTACGATCGGACCTCAGACGTCCGTTAAGGATGTTTTTAAGCTCCCTTCACGGACTATTGATTTCACTCCGCGGTTTGAAAAAAGTAACCACGTGATCACAAGTTTATGGATCGCAAGATCAGCAAAGATCAGCAACGCTCAATTTTCGGTGAATGAATTTTTACTCGCCGTCATGATATTTCTTGGCCTCAGATAACACTTTTCCTGAATTTTTCCTCAAGGGCGACCTTTTATTTCAGGAACGGCGTTATTTGAAAGCATTTCTGATGATTGCCAGTTCATTCATTCATCCCATTTTCAAGTTTACAGATCTTGGGTTCAGCTTGTAGTCATCGAACTTGTGATCATGGGGTCATTCTTTTCAAACGCGCGGAGTGAAATCAATGGCCCATGAAGCGGGCCAAAAAAATCCTCCCCTCAAAAACGTCTGAGGTCGATACTAACTATGATTGTCGGCAGGGAAACATGGGGTCATCAGTTGGGTTGTGAATTTCAGAGTTCGCGTTATGTAAATCTCTGCTTGAAAGGCGCACTAATAAATTACCTGCTTATCTATCTGATCTATACTCAACGGGCCTGTGGAGCCAGGGTAGCATCTGTGAGGCTTACATATGCACGTGAAAACGTATTTATTGTAATCGCCAGAGCCTGTATAGCTTACTTGAGGAGATCGACTCATTCGGTTACCTGAAGCGCAAAGCATAAAGGTTGATTTCCACTGTTGCGTAAATTTTGCGTGCATACGGGCATGTATTTAGCTGGCTTTACGTGCCTAAATAAAATTAGAGACGATGAATGAACGGCTCACGTAAACGTAAAATGGTAACTTCCTAAATCAAGTTCAGATCTTTAAGCAGCGCTTCCATTAATTTGTAAACCAACTGTAGTTTGTTTATGGTAATTGCGAACACGGAATCGAATGGAACCAAACATAACGAAAAAGGAATAAAACGAAACAAAGCGGAAAAACGAAAAAGAAACGGAAATTAATTTCACGTACGTGAAATTATTAAGCTACTAAATTTTTTCTTAAAATTTCACGTACGTAGCCTGCGTACATACACGAATTATGGGAAGGAATAATTCATGTCTGCACGCAAGCGATGTCGGAAATTACAATATCGCGCGTGCACCGGTACCACAATTTCTAGTTTTGGGAAACTGATCAATGTAGTCTCCTGTGCATTTGGGTATAATCACGCAACGCTCCTTCGTGACGACCCAAATAATGGCTACATGGACTCTGTTGAACAAAAATGAAGGCCGGCGAGTATAGATCGCAAACACTTCAGGAAGACTACTAGCAAAAATCTGTAATGACAAACATAGCAGCAAGGCTGATCTGACTACGTAGAAGGATTTGACTTTGCAAGACATCAACACGACACTGATAGAACTTCAGCAGAGCTGGGTTTCAACCGTAGACAGCTGTTTTGCTCTTCTTAGAGCTCATCAGTACGGCGTAAGTTGTTCTGGATGCGGGTTCTGGATCGGCGTGCAAGTGAAACGCTGAGTTAAGAAGAAATTTACCCGCCGTGGAAAGTATGGCAGCTGAAGAAAGTTTGTGCAAATCCAACAGACTTAACAAATTGTGGAAAAAGGGTTGCTTAATACATCCAAAAGTCTCGAGGGAAATAAGTTTTGCGAAATTTGATAAGCCCCACAGACAAAAATAATTACTACACCTTCCAATAACGCGAACTGACCGAACTAAACGTCAAAACCCAACTGGTATTCGCTGTTTTTTACTACCGGCTATGATAAATACATCACCAACCAGAGAACCGTTAAAACGAGAAACCAACAAGCTGCTGGTGGTCGCACCATTCATACCCCACAAACTTGACCTTTTGACCCCGCTGAGTTGAGTTTCGAAAGGACCGCTGGGAGAATTTTTTGTTTTAGGGATTCCCTATTTTAGAGATTCCCCGTTTTAGAGATTCCCTATTTTAGAGATTCCCCGTTTTAGAGATTCCCCGTTTTAGAGATTCCCTATTTTAGAGATTCCCCGTTTTAGAGATTCCCTATTTTAAAGATTCCCCTTTTTAGAGATTCCCTATTTTAGAGATTCCCCGTTTTAGAGATTCCCTATTTTAGAGATTCCCCGTTTTAGAGATTCCCTATTTTAGAGATTCCCCGTTTTAGAGATTCCCTATTTTAGAGATTCCCCTTTTTAGAGATTCCCTATTTTAGAGACTCCCCGTTTTAGAGATTCCCTATTTTAGAGATTCCCTATTTTAGAGATTCCCTATTTTAGAGATTCCCCATTTTAGAGATTCCCTATTTTAGAGAATCCCTATTTTAGAGATTCCCCATTTTAGAGATTCCCTATTTTAGAGATTCCCTATTTTAGAGATTCCCCGTTTTAGAGATTCCCTATTTTACAGATTCCCTATTTTAGAGATTCCCCATTTTAGAGATTCCCTATTTTAGAGATTCCCCTTTTTAGAGATTCCCTATTTTAGAGATTCCCCGTTTTAGAGATTCCCTGTTTTAGAGATTCCCTATTTTAGAGATTCCCTATTTTAGAGATTCCCCGTTTTAGAGATTCCCCGTGTTAGAGATTCCCTATTTTAGAGATTCCCCATTTTAGAGATTCCCTATTTTAGAGATTCCCCGTTTTAGAGATTCCCTATTTTAGAGATTCCCTATTTTAGAGATTCCCTGTTTTAGAGATTCCCTATTTTAGAGATTCCCCGTCTTAGAGATTCCCTGTTTTAGAGATTCCCTATTTTAGAGATTCCCTATTTTAGAGATTCCCTATTTTAGAGATTCCCCGTTTTAGAGATTCCCCGTTTTAGAGATTCCCCGTTTTAGAGATTCCCTATTTTAGAGATTCCCCATTTTAGAGATTCCCTATTTTAGAGATCATCTACGAAGTGTATGGGAATGTCTCGCTCATAACGTAAGGGTTTCAGTGTCCCAGTGGCACACCCCTACCCAGCAGCTCACAGAGTACCCCCCAGCCTCACATACATGTAAGACAGATACCGTATATCGTACATCGTGCCCCGTACCTCGTGCGGCGCCACGATTTTTAGGTCTACAGCATCAACCGTTGACGTCATAATGACGTCATCGGTTAATAACTACATAAACTGATATAAAGTGCTGTTAGTATTACTATTAAAAAACTCAGCTTCAGTTTGACCAGGGTAGTGATCAACATGACTCTGCAGCGTCAGGCAAGGAACTCTGAAAGGCTTCTACTGTGCTTGCAAGTTTAGCTTTATTTGGAAGTGAATTCCACGACATAGTACCACTGACTATTATTTAAAGCTTCAATCTGTTTTTCAAGAACTTCCATTTTGGCTCATGATCAGGAGGTTCAAGATTAGTTACACGAGACTCTCCACCAAGGTGCATAGAATGTAAATGAGTAAAAAGTGCCAAGATTAAATACAACACTATTATAATATTACCTCATCTTGATTGAGAATTTTGCGGTACTTGGTGCTGCGAGCTAAAAGAGTTATTCTGAATTCTTCTTCCTGAAAAATTATTTAATGATGTCAATTTCATAACAATGAACAAGCACAGATTGCAGTAGTTTTCTCTCATTATCTAAGTATGTAGCACTGATGATGAGTCACTTATGTAAGAAACACAAACTGGGGGTAACCAGCTTCTTTTCAAAGAAGAAGCCTGAGGAAAAATACTGTACCCCAATTTTATAAAATCCACCCGTTTTACTCTATATGGCCTCAATGGTTACTCGGGTTGGAATTAAACAACAACAAAATGATTCTCTGGAGACCCATTTTCCTTCAAGTGAAATTTCTTCTAAGTTGGTCTACTGAGTGAATAATTTTAACTGATGTCATCCTTTCGAATTTACTCAACCGGTTTAAGGTGGGCATTTCCAAAGCCCCAAACCCAAAAAAATTGCAGAATTTGATTGCACGTGCATGGCAAGAAAATGGCAAAAAACTGAAACTTGCAGAAAACAGGATTTTTTCAATTTTTATAAACTAAACGTATATAATAGATGAATAAAACGATCTATTTAAAGAAGAACTTGGTTTGTTGAGCATGTAAGAGAGTTGAATCCATGGGTGCTCACCAATGCTATATTTATAAACATTTCTTCCTGAGGGGGCGTTTGATACAAGATGTGGTGTGATATTGTGACAAGAATTGCATGCACTGTTGGCCTCAAAGACTCAAAACAGTGATTTAAGTGGGTTTTGATCCATCTATTGTTAGTGTAATTCTTGCTCCTTTGTTGGTAGTCAAGGTGAGGATGTTGTTGATAAAGTCATTTACAAGTATACATGTAGCACAGGTAATTTAACCTGTTGGCACGGGCATTAGTGCCGACAGGAATTTAAGGACGACTGAGTGAGAAGGAGATTTATAATTAAATGGTTTTGCCAGGTCTTCAAGAAGAAACTCATCAACATGGACTTACACTGTGATGGTCTTGTGTTATACCAAGTCGATGAAGAGTGTGTTCTGAGAAAGCTTTGAAGAGTCCACTATTAACGCAGCTTAGAACCTAAAATGCACAAAAAACAATCAACTTAGCTCAGTAGTAGTCCTGTCCAGTGTGAAGTCAGCAGTGCAAAACTGACTATAAGTGGCACATGTTGAGATGGCTGTTAAATGTACTCATGTGCTTTGTATTTTTGTACATGGGATTAAATAGGACTGTACTTGTTGTGGAATTCAGAAATATCTACAGGTCAGTGGTATTTAATTCAATTACATGTAACAGCTATTAATTCTGTGGTATTTTTGAAAATCACTCTATTCAAGTAGAAATAAGGAGTTAAGGAAAGGCTGGATTCTTTCAAGTGAAAGCTACAGGCTTTTTTATATTGATTAATCATAATCATAATAAATCATTACTATTCGGTTGACTTAGGTTAATTTTCAATTTGTTTTGTTTTGTTTTGTTTTTTAACACTTTGTTATTTTTATTAGTTGTTATAACTGGACAAGAATTGAACAAGGCCGTAGGATGACTTCATGTTCACTTCCAATAATTATTATTAATACGTCAAGTCACGTATATTTTTCCAAATTGAAAAAGCATTCATGTTTGTGCAGCCCTAATCACCCATTCATTATATAAATGCACCATGTGCTATCCAATTTACTATTGGTCAAAATAATTATATAATAGGGGATAGCTGATGGTATCAAATTACATTTACATGGATCACGAAGTAAATGCAGAAAGAACTTTTAAGGAAGTTACACACCAAAGGCATGTTGTAGTAGAGCCCACGGATCATCCTTGGATTGAAAGAAAACACAGCTTCTTTGAAGCACACCTATAAAAAGAAATGATGATAACGGTGATGATGATGATGACGACAATGATGATGACGTTAATAGATACACAAGATCTTAAACTGGTTCAGCTCTTCACTTGCTTTACACCGTCACATTTGTCAGCCAGGGGCTCTGATTGTGTAGTTTATTTTCTAACAAGAAATTCTGAAGAATTTACAGGCGGCACATAGTCTCTCATCCCCCTCCCTCCTCCCCTTTCCTTAAGTAGTTCGTGGTTTCCGGTGACCTGTTATAGACAATTTGTACTTCCGCTATGTAAGGAATTAAATGTACGTATGCAACTTGAGCACTTTGTAACCAGTGACCTCTGTACAACTCTTTCAAATTGTTCCTAAACCGTGATATCGTTAAGCTACAACAGGCGGAAACGTTTTTTGCTCAAAAAGCTTTACTTCTCCTCTTTTGAGCTCAAACTTCATTTTGTCTAGTATTCTTGATTTCACGTAGGGGTTCAGACCAATTTTTTATCACCAGAAAGCTGTGTTTCTAAATTGAGACATTAAATGTATTCTAGAAGACATATTCACGTCAATGCTGAGATAGCTAACAGTCACTCGTGACGTTTATATTTTTGCGAGTTCACCCGTGCTCTTATACAGACTAAAATAAACGAAACTTTATTAAATTAGTTTGAAACCGTGGAAAGACATAAATGAAAGACTGAGAGGTCTTAGTCAAGTTTAGACAGCCAAAATTCTAAAAATTTTTTTTTTTTTGTAATTTGTTTATTTTTTTCAACAACAGGTTACAATGCATACAATAACTTACTTACATTACACGTTACAATACATTACTTATACTTACAACTTAACTACATGACTATTTACAATACACTACTGGAAGTATATAGCTTAGGATAACCTACAGTACACAACTTACGATTATATTACATTACTTCTTACATTACACTACAAATTTACATTTTTCTTAAAATTATAAAACACAAAGACAGCGCAGTGCATACAGACATTATATATGTGTAACAACATACAGTTCAGTAAATTACCTTTAATTGATTAGATAGTTGTTCCAAAAAAGAAACAAGAAGTGCCGTGTGCTTGCCAGCTATTTTAAAAAGAGAGGAGGTAACCTAACAAATCTTTCCATTTGTCATAATGAAGATTGATCTTTCTATTTTCTTTAGCAATTAAACGTTCAGAATCAAACACTGCTTTCAAAGTTTTTGTGAAACTGATTGCGCTGGGAAGAGAGTTGTTATGTTTACATCTGAAAATATGTTGTTTTCCTAATAGAATTAGATGATTCTTTAGAAATACATTTTCAACTGTGTCGGTGATCCCTAGGATCACTTCTCTTTCAATTAGCTCATAACCCCCCAATAGATGCTTAACTGATTGCCAAAAGTTTGCTACCAAAGGACAATGGAAAAAGAAGTGGGACATGTTTTCCTCAGAGGATTGGCAGAAAGAACAGAGAGGAGAATTGGACTTGCCAATTTTAAAAAGGAAATCATTTAATGGAAGTATTCTATTTAGTATCTTGTATTGAAATTCACGCGTTTTGGTGTCTATTGCGCATCTAAAAGCATTGCTATAAATTCTTTTCCAGTCAAGGGCTTGCTCTGTAGAAGCATATGAATCTTCGAATTTCTTTTTTGCCGACGGACTAATCGAAATCTTTGACACCAAAATATTGTAAATTTTTTTAGAAGACAATTCACTTAATAAAAGGGCATCATTGCTTGAGTACAAAAACACATCGTCCCATATATGGTTAATTTTAATGAGCACCGATGGAGGATCGTTGGTCATCACCTTTTTCCATTCAGGTGGAAGGCAATCATAAAGACCATTCAAAAATAAGAAATCCACGGTATTTAGATTTTGCAAGGTGGTATGTGGCTTAATATATATCTCGTTAAAAAGGTCTCCTACTTTATGTAGCCCCAAGGAGAAAAGTTTGCGGTTAAAAACTGATTTCTGTCCAATGCAGATGAATTTGTTGTTCCATAAGATTTGGTTAACGATCTCATCCATTGAAGAGACAGGTGAGGCAGTTAATTTTGTCCAAGTTGCGAGACATTCTCTGTAGTAATCGGGGAGGTCCAATGGGAGCTTTGTGTACTCGAAGTTACAGTGGAAAAGTAAACTGCCCCCGACTTTGTGAAGATAATGGTCGAGAATAATTTTCCAGGAACAGGGTGAATCACCCAAATACTTTTTGATGCATACTATCCTTTGCGTGTCAATGAGAGACTCGATGTGCGGCATATTTAACCCACCGTTCTCGACACTGTTTATCAGAGCGAGCCGTTTAACTTTATCCTTGCCTTTCCACACAAAATTATACAGCACCTGATTGACCTCTTTAACAAAGGTTTTGTTTGTTGAGACAAGGGAGAGGCGATAAAGAATTTTAGGAATGGCGAACGACTTGATTATTTGTATTTTCCCTAGCAAAGTGAGACCTCTCCAGTTCCAGCTGTTAATTGACTTTCTAATCGATTTAATGATAGTATGAAAATTTAACTTATCTGAGAGCGTCTGATCATAAGTAAAATGTATCCCTAGAATTTTGACTACCTTTTTTATTTCATCTATTTTTAGTTCTTCTGCAGAGATTTCAGGGGTTCCAAGCTTCATAACCTCAGTTTTTCCTCTATTAACGTTCAAACCAGAGTATTGACCAAACAACTCTAGCTTGGCCAACAGGCAGTGAAAAGATGCGCTATCCTTTAGAAAAACCGTGAGATCATCAGCGAAGATGATAAGCTTAATTTCGTGGCCATCAACGTTTATTCCCTTAATGCATTCGTCATTTCTAATATGAATCGCGAGTGTTTCTAGGACTAGAATAAACAGATAGGGCGAGAGAGGATCACCCTGACGCACGCCGCGTGAAAGTTTAAAAGGTTGTGTAATAAATCCATTATTCATCACACAGCTGGAAATATTTGAGTAAAATGCTGTAATCCAAGTAATAAAGGATGGACCAAAATTAAACTTCCTCAGGGCGTGTCTAAGAAAATTCCAATTCACTGAATCAAAGGCTTTTTCGAAGTCAATTGCTACCAGTACTGAGCCCATATTATTTGATGATAATATCGTCGATGGTTCGGACAGCGTCGAAAATAGTTCTTCCCTTAACATATGCGTTTTGACTATGATGTATGATTTCCGGCAGAACTTTTTCTAATCTTTTAGCTATAGCTTTCGTGCCAATTTTTACATCGACATTGATTAAAGAGATTGGTCTCCAGTTCTTTACTTGCCGTCTATCTTTATCTTTCTTCTCAATTAAGACGATAAGCGCTTGCTTTTGGGAGGAAGATAATTCACCGTGTTTGTACGCGCAGTTTAGACAATTAACTAGCAGGGTACCCATGAGCTTCCAGAAACATTTATAGAATTCTACAGTTAGTCCGTCGTTCCCTGGTGTCTTGTTGTTTTGAAAACTCGAAAGAGTATTAAAACACTCTGCAATAGTTAGCTCTCCTTCGCATAATTCTCGCATTGCTGGTGAAAGCTTAGGTATGTTCCCAGAATTTAAGAAAGGACAATTTTCATAAGTTAGCTCTTCGGAGTTCTTCTCTTCATAGAGATCTGAATAAAATGAGTGTAATTCGTCCATTATGCATTTCGGGTCAACAGTAATATTACCATTCTTGCGTTCGAGTTTCCTTATAGTGCTTTTTGTCTTCTTATTATTTTGTAGATTAAGGAAATACTTATTATTTTTCTCACCTTTTTCATACCAAGTTGCCCGTGATCGTATTATTGCGCCTTTCGTGATGTAATCGTATTCTTTTTCGTATGCGCTTTTTAAAGCGTCAAATTCATTTTGTGTATCATCATTTGGAGAGTCAGCTAATTTTTCCTCAGCAATTTTCAGTTGAGTTTCAATGCGTTTTATTTTTTCCCTTCGTTCTTTTGCTTTCGCTTTGCTATAAGTAATGGTCTCCTTACGGATATTGTATTTTAGCCAATCCCACTGAACTCGAGCATCATCAGAATACTTAATCTCCTCAATCCAATCAGGAACAAGCTGCTCAATCAATCTAATGTATTGTTCATCATCGAGTAGACTATTATTAAATTTCCAAAAAGATGGACCGTGGTTTAAGTTCTTTACGCTATCAATATTCAAAATAATTGCGGAGTGGTCACTTTTGACGGAAGTTAAAATGTCAACATTTTCTATGTCGTCCTGTAGAGAATTGCTGATTAACCAAAAGTCTATATCGTCTTTGAATTAATGGATTTTCTGTCTCCAAGTGAAGCGCTTTTTGTCTGGGTTGCGCACTCTCCATATATCGACCAGGTCATTTTGTAGCATAATATCATTTAGGTTCTTAATGCAATTCTTTATGGAAGGCCTTCCACCCGAACAGTCAAGATTTGGTTCGAAAGTGGCATTAAAATCACCTCCAGTAATAATATAATGTTCAGATTGACATACTTTATCTGCGATGTGAAAAGCAATTTCATCTAAAAACTGACATTGTTCAGAAGCTTTTGTTGGGGCATAGATATTTACTAGAAGAAACGGTGAATCCTGAATTAAGGTATCTAGAAAAATAAATCTTCCCGAATCATCGGTGTACGTTGATTTGACTTTAAAATCCAAATTTTCCCGCACTAAAACAAGGACGCCTTTACTGCGCGATGTACCGTGAGAGAAAAACAACTCTCCTCTCCATTGTTTCCGCCACTGATTCTCAATCTCTTTTGTACTGTACGTTTCCTGCAGAAAAAAGATGTCTGCATTTTGCTTGAGCAACCAGTTGAAAACACATTCTCTTTTTTCGAAAGAACGTATCCCTCTTACATTTAAAGAAAGCAGTTTAAATTGGAAATTGTTACCCTCCATCAGATAAAAAGGATATTAACGGCCTTTAGCAAGATCACCTCTAAAAATACGCAATATGGCAACTGGTAATGATATAAACTGAATGCAAGGCTTAAACTCAAAACAAAAAGAACAAACAAAACGCTAGATAAATTACACCAAGCTGAAAACAGTGACATAATGCAAAGAATACTACATGCGACAATTAATACTACCATAAGTAAGGAAAAAAAAAAAAACAAAAGCGTAACCAACACAAAACAAAGAAAAAAAAACACTTCACACTAAGTAATTATAAAAAGCAACCAGCAAAGCTGTTGATTAGCTGCTAACAACCGAGTCTTGCAATCTAGTTATCAATTTGCAGAGCGGTAGCTCCAGAATATTCAAATTTTTTTTTTAAAGTTCAAACGAAGGCCTACTGTTTATAACTTTAAACTGAATTACTCTGAAACAGGGATTAACTGTCCATCCACATAAAGTTTGTCCGGCTCTGCTCTACTGAAATAAGCTCTTTTGCCATCTTTTTTAGCCTTTTTCAAGGTTTCGATCTGCTTTTTTCTAATATCTACGACTCCTTTTGGGAGATCGGGAGATATTCCCATACCTGTGCCTTTAAGTTGTCTTGCCTGAGAAAAAACTTTCTCCCGGTCCCCATAGCGGAGAAAGCGAGCAATGATCTGGCGTGGGTTGTGCTGTGATGCGTCAAACCTGCCAACTCGATGTACCCGTTGAAATTCGATCTGTGGCGCGTCTTCAAGGTTTAGCTCGTTTATCATAAAATTAACAAGCACATCTCTGGTGTTTTCCTGCTCATCCAGACGTTCAGGAATCCCATAAAAACGAAGGTTCTCTCTTCTTTGATATGTTTCTAAGTACCATTGCTGCTGGCGCAGAGTAGTTACCTCGTTACTGGTTTTATTGGCCTTTGCTTTCATTTCTTCCACATCAGCATTTAGAGAAGTAATTCCAGCCTCCATCTCATTTACTGTTTTGGCGTTTTCCTTTACTGAGCTTTCGAGTGTTGTTACCTTGTTTTGAAGCTGGAGAACTTTAGCGTCGATACTGCACACATGCTTGTTAATGCTGTCAACTTTTGTCTCCAAACTGGAAAGTTTATCGAGGACAAGCTCAAGTTTCGGTAGGACGCCTTCAGCCATGTCGGACGGCGTGGGCATGTGTTTTGCCTGAAATTCACTGATTTTTGTTCTTTTTTCCTCCGGCGTTGCGCCTTCTGAAGACTCAGAGCTCGTTTTTCTGTCTTTTCGTTTGAAGTATTGAGTAATTTCTTCCATTAACGCCTTCAAAATTTAGATTTAAGACGGAGCTCGATTTAACCGACTACGCTGAATGCATGCCCGACCCAGTCCCCCCCCCCTAAAAATTGGGCAGAACTGTATTTCTGTCCTGGTGCGACGGAATCAATTTAGATTGGTGATACTCAGGCCTTGTTTGTTATTTGATTGAGATATCATCACCACAGAATTTTTTTGTTTACTGTTTTCCTTTTTTTTAGCGTTATAGTTTTTGGGATGCTATTTATTAAACTATATAAGTTAGTTCCAGCTTTGATTCTGTAAGGGAAGGTACGTTTTTTCTTGGGGGGGGGGGGAGGGCTGGGGAATTTTGGTATTTTTTTCCCAAAAAAGTGTTGGCCCTCCCTTGCGTTTTAATAAAAAAACTCCTGACCCCCCACCTTTAGGTGACTGACAAAAGTGCGACCCTCCCCTCACTACTACATGGTATGTTCCATGCTGTAGAAACCTCAGAACGTTTCGCTTGTGAACTCAAAGTGTTTGAATATGAATATATCTCGATATTGAATATGCGCGCGCTGAAACAAGGAAAATGCGAACAATCAGTGTGGGATATTTACATTTTATAGCTGAAGTTTGAATATGGAAGCATTTGAGTGTTATAAAAGTTTTAAACATAAAATAGCTAACTAAGGCAAAATACACGCTCTTCTTTCTCCGACTAGCCGGCATTGCTGTTTGTTATTTTAACAGAAAGGTTTATCTGTTTAGCATGTGAAATCTGCCTCTCAAAAACAAATATTTCCTACATTTCCGACAGAACTAAATGACTCAGGAGATCAGGCAGCGGATAGCCAACAGCAAGAAGCTGAAAAAAGCTGAGTCAAGTACTTATCGATACGGACGGCCGAGAAAAGGACACGAGTCCTCTGAGAAAAACTATGTGCCATGACATAATATACATGTAGAAATGTAACCTAGTACCTGTAATAAAACACCAAATTAAATTAAAGTAGGTGAAAAGAAAATCTTAATCTGCAAGAAAAATGAAAAGCAACATCACAAAAATTCTCATTAAAAAATTCTGGAAAATATGTGTGACCCTCCCTTGAATAGCTCACATGAGGTATGGCCCTCCCCTTTTTGTGCTCACTTTCACTGATGACCCTCCCCTCTGAGACCCCAGCCCTCCCCCCTCAAGAAAAAACGTACCTTCCCTAAGGGCTGGGTTTACAGTGGCAGGTATATTGCTTTCCGTCTCCTGCAATGATGAAATCTCCTCAAAAACAGCGAAATAAAAATTTTAACGCTTACCTTTACTCAACTTCAATAAGCCACGAAACTCATCGAAATTACGCTTCACATGCAAGAATGGTCAAACAAATCGTCTAGTATTTGGAACATTAGCTTTCAATCTCGTAAAATCCACCTCATTATAACGAACCTGATTGTTTAGAGCCCACGTGGAGACTAAGTCTACTGACTTCTGTAAATTCAGGAATGTGTGTTGTATTTTATGAGACGGCCGCACGTGCCTAGCACGTGCACCGCCTTAATACTTACACGCTTCCCTGCATATTCCTTTAAATGGATTATTGGATGCCTGGTAAATGCCTTCCAGGTATCTGAGAAGAAGTCATGGTATGGTAGAGAACTCTGTGACAAAAAGTGACAACAGATTGAATGAACTGTGGGTACTTGAAATCGATTTCACTGTTGTGTGGGGACATGGGTTTAGGAAAATTAATTGAAAGAGAATGATATGTAATTATACAAAAATGTTGACACCCAGCTGGTAACTTATTTTTGAGCAGTACTAGTTAATATTTAAACTGAAGTTTAAACATAGTATGAGTGGAATGATCCTCAGTGTGTACAGTGCAGGCTAAGAAAGCATTCCAACTGCTGTCTTAACATGAAGTTAACAACTCAGGAGGTTCCGTGCCTTCCACATCCAGGGGCTTCCACTGGAGTCCAGCCAACCTTTGATCAAGTACCACTCCCATGGCTGGCAATCCCGGCACAACCCCATGCAGCTATAGGCCCCCACACAAGGCTCCAGGCACCCTGACTCGTCCCCAGTTGTCTTCATGTTGGGCCCTACATGAAGCGGACTGGGGACGAGTCAGCCAGGCACCTATCACACTGACTAAGCAGTGGAAATTTGAAAGACAGCATTAATGGGAGAGGGTGACAGAAGACTCCCAAAGCCCTGAAGATGGTTGGCAACGCTACCTGACTGAAACATGCAATGACCCACCTAAGCATGCATTGAATGGTTGAGCTGCTGACCACTGGACAGTACAGACCCACTCTTTGTTGTTTATAGAAACTTTGTACTTACTGTGTCCCACATGACAATACTGATGTCAGTATTGAAACTTCCGTTCATGTGTTGAGTCACATAAAGGTTTCCAATGTCACAAAAGTGGTGATAAAAGTTGATACCTAAAAAAAAGGTGCAAGTCAAACACAGTGTGGATCAGCATACACGTTAAGCAGACAATTTCAAGAGGTTTTGCTAATAATGACAACAAGCGGATTGTGATATGTTACAGCCAGAATTTCAACATCAAAAGTGTAAAAACCACTGGAGGTGTTAGTTTCTGGGAGGTCCAGGACGAGGGGTCATGCCCCACCCCCCCCCCCTGGAAACTTTAAAAATTAGACCTTCTGAATCACCATCATGTTTCTAAGTTTTTCAGACTGTAGACTACCGACAGTTCTCTCCAAGCTTGTCTTCTCACTACCCAAAAATCATTCTGTTACATGTTACTGTTACGTCAGTGCAATTCTCATTTGCAAAATTTTGGCTTCTGTGTTTACTTTTAATAAGTATACATACATGTATACTTCAAATACTTTGAATCTTGCACTTATTGCTCTACCAAAAGGGCAAGGGAACATTTTTCATTGCTTAACAACAGGAAGAAAAAACAAATTTCAGTGCTCCCCATTCTCCTCGCGGCTTCACTGCTGGTTTTTACAGCTTCACCAGTTGCTTGCATGCGCTCCCCAACAAAACTGCCAGCTACTTTCCCAGACAAAATACTCAGAAACCATCCAAATATATGCACCCACAAGAGGAGAAGTGTCAACTGGCTTGTTATATCTATCTAGAGCATGGTTAAAACTCGGGTATTTTCACAAAGAGGTTGCGTGAAAATAATTTTATTTTAAAGTAGAATTATATATTAAGCACCTGCATCTAACTTCATAAAAATTGTTGGTCTGTGAACAACCACATCACAAGTATCCAAGCTTAATTGGGTTGTGACTGAGTGAAGTAAAATGCTGTAGTTCAGCAAACCTAAAAAAAAATGTCAAAAGGGCTTGTTAAATAATAAATTAGATTGCAGTTTAATTTATGGCCTTAATTGATTAGCAAAATTCAAATGGGAATTAAAAAGTTTGTCTACAAGCACAGGAAAATTTAGTGAAATTTTTGTTAGAATTCGAGAGTGAAAAAAATTTACAACCAGTACTGCGATTGGTTGAAGGCATACTTAACAAAGCTAAAGGTTAAGCTTTAAATCAGTCTTTCACACTAAATTTTCAGTGGTGTTCTCTTTTTTTATTTTTATTTGTTTTAACGATTCATATAAGAATCAACTCACCATGACTGAAGAGGACTTTTGTTTTTGCCCTGGTTCTTCTGTAAATCTTTCTTGAAATTACAATGACCACCAACTTCACCTTCTCTAAATACATCCTCACGAAACCTGCATCGCCAATCACAGTTTAAGAAAATTAATTTTACTAGCATTCCTAGTATCGAGAGATAAGTGCCAAATGCACTGCAACGAATATGCATGGTGTGCTAGTTACTGTCTGATACGTAAAACATATATGTGCTGTAAAAAAATCAGAGATGATTTAATATTTTCATTTATTATACTACAAAAAAGCAATACTAAAAATGTACAACTGAAATTATTATTCACCAATAAATTACAATCCACCATTTCCAAATTTTTTCTCCACCTTTTACCATATTCATCTAGTTGACTTTGTAAGAAATACAGTATATTAATATTAGTTTAGACTTTGTGTGTAGCAGACACTTGGCCAAAACAGATCAATTCTAGGCCAATTAACTGGCCTAGTGCAATCGTTATCCAAGCGATCTCAATTTACATCAAAATATCAATGTTTTTATTATATTTTATAAAGTAAAATATAAAACAGTTTTGCACATGACTGACCCGTCATTAGAAGAACCAGGGTTAAGATTTTTGAAATCAAAATAAAGGTTTGTTGCATGGCAATACCATAGATTTGCAGTGTATGTCAGGGAAGAATCTTCCTTGAAAAAATAAAATCCAAAACACCTGTGTTTTTTTTAGAATAATTTTTATCACTACAATGTTACCATATCTATCAGCCTTTAACTCAGTGTTATAATAAACTACAGACCAAGAAACACTTGCCAATGAAAAGAAAAGAAAAATTAATCCTTGCCTTCTCGTATTTCTATTTAATTAAAATTAATAAGTGTATTTTTACAGTTTATGTTGCTAACATACACTGATGTAGTATAAATACAGACAATTTCAAAACCACTGTTTTGAAACTAATGATGATGGACATGGGACGATAGAATTTTCAAATACTGTACAACTGTATATATATTAATCAATAATTTTTTATAAATTAATTTTAGATACCTTTCCCTTGGGCAGGCATAACTCCAACACTTGGTCCCTCATTTTCTTAATGTAACCAAAATCCCCCTGTTCCCAAAACATCCTTACTTGATCTTCTAAAGTCTTGGCCCTGTGCATGAAAAAAAAATGCAGTTTGAAAATCTGAAGAAACAAACTCATAAGCTGACACTGACATGTTCTGACATGTGTTGAGCAGATGGATTGAGCTGAGGATCTGCTACAGTGTAGGTCTGAACACATTAACTTAGAGCCAAATGATTTCCAGTGTGCCCACTGAACTCAATTAATGTTATTATATTATTATTGCACTGGCTACAACAGTAGCTAGGTGTGGAACACAGTTATCCCAAGTTCAAGCCCTTAAATCCCTTTAATTGCATTGTGCATCCGTGATTAGTGTACGCATGAGCATGCGCACCTCCAATACTTGATTCAGCTGTAGGCTTTCTATGAAGGCTGAGCAATTCAGAGAAATAATTGGTCATTTTCTCCTAAATGAGCTCCGTGACCCCATTTTTTAATACATAAATTCAAATAGCACACGGTCGAATACAACATATTGACCACAATTTTAAGAAAAGTTAAAAATTCTGCTTTGAGATATTTTTATTTAAATGCCAAAGAGAATACGTCTTTAGGTTCAGCACGTGGCAAATTCTTTAATTTTTTCATATCCTTAATCCCTGTTTAACTAAAATAGTACACAATGCAAGATAAATGTCTACTTTGTTGAACTGCTCCAATATTTCAATACAAGCAATGACTTTTTAAAGCAATTATAGCGGAGCCTGCGGGCAAAGCCCGCCAGCGGAGCTCCATTGCTAAGGAAATTTGGTAATCTATCGATCCGGAAAATTTTGGTTGTGACGTCAGCGTACGTCCGTCCATCCGTCCGTCCGACCGTCCGTACAGACTCTGGGGGAGGGGGAGGGAAGTCCCAAGGCAACCCGACCGGGAGTGGAGAATGCCATCTTTTCTTGGCGGGAAATCGCGCGGTGCTTTTGGGCAACCGGCGTTTTCTTGGCGGGAAATCGCCTGACCATCGTCGCTTTTGAAAAAGAGGTTTCTTTAAAAAGCTTAAGTTTATTTAGCAAAACGATTGTTCGAAGGTACTGTAGTTTTAAACTTGAGAAAGAAACATTTAATACCTATAAATGGAAAGAAAAAGTTCAAAAGAATACTGGTAGTAGGCGAAAACTTCAAGTTACGAAAGCTGCCTTCAAAGGACCTCATCGCTTTGTTTTCTTCACGGCGGAGAGCTTGCCTTGTTCTGAAACACAACCGAGTAAGTGAAGTTTTTAAAGGTTTAAGGTGCATGATTTTGAGTATTTATTACGGTCAAAGAAATTACATTTTGAAATTGAATTTATGTCATTAGAAATGTGTCATTTACTTTTGACTTCAAAAAATTATTAGAAAACGAGCTCAGATTTGTGACAGATGTAGTCTTAGAATATTTTGCCATGCTGGAAGTGTAATGCGAATTGCATTTAAGTATAAACTTACGGGTTTTCGAATAAACTTTTTCAAAAATGATTTCTCTGTTTATTATTTTGTGTTTGTTTATTCATGACAGTAGGTCAAAGCACAGTCGCAAGGCAACTGCACAAGCATCACTTACGGCGAATAATTGCTTTCAATTTTAACTGTCGGATCGGTTTGTGCAATTGTCGATTTTCTTGTCCTAGAACTTTTCAATAGTAAGCGAAGCAGTTGTCGGTTTAAGGCTATTTTATCCGAAAAGCTTCCGAAAAACAAGTTGTTTTGCGTTCCTCAAAGCGCCTAACTTTAAATGGGCTTACTTCGCATCCGCAAAACTTATGCCATAATTTAAAGCGTGTTTGGTGTTTGCTCGTTTTCAATCTTGATGGTATAAATTTTTGACCAGACTAATAGGGACAGTTCATGTTATTTGTTAACTGAACATCCGAACGCGATGAAGATAACCCATTTACTTCAGAATAAGTTTTATTTTGTTGTTGTACATGAGCGCCGTTTCAAGTTCATTCGAGCCAACAGCCAATAATCCAAGGAGATTTGACAAGCCTTGACAGTTAATGACAGGATATGGAAACATTTAAAAAACCAAGCAAGACTGCTCCTGGGTAAAATATGCGTTCAGTTTGATGCCCGAAAAAAAAAATTAAGCTGTGCTCAGCCTCTAGAATGACCTTTCGAGCTTGGTTTTAAAACAGATCCTCAAAATTTTGGAGGACAATTCGGAACACTTTCGGGCTTTTTGAGAAACACTTTTCGAAAGGGAACGAGCCAAAGAAAGCCCCGAAATATATTTCAGAGCGAAAAGTTTCAGGACTATTTTTGAGAAACGAGCACCAGTTTATTCCTTGGAGGCTCCGCTTTTAGACATGGCTAAATCTATATATTACTGTCAGTAGTTTTCATTTCTGATTACTGGGGTTTGTCAGGAAAACCTTACGGGTCGTATAGTTGCTATATTGATTAATGGCTATCCACGTTGTGCCAATACAAGCTCGGTGACCCCTATTTTTTTAACGCATTTTTGATATGTTCTAAACATAATTACCAGTTGGACCAAGAAGTCTTAAAAAATTTTAAATATTCCTTCTATTTCGATGGAATCACCTTAACACTGACATACTTGAAAGCGGGACATTTGGGATAGTGAACTTAATCTAATACCAAAAATGACTTTGAAAAGTAAAAAACGAGAAGTCACCTTACAAAAGCTATTTCAAAAACAACAAAATACCAATATTAATACCATGAATAAAATTTGAAAACTGTGAAAAAACTTTGGAATAACAAAAGCAAAGAAATGTCTAGATTAGACTGACAATAATAATCCACTGCCATAACGGTAGGAGGGTAACAAGGGTGGTAAAGGCTCGTAAATTTGAACTTGGAGCTTATGACTGACAGAACATGTCAAAGATAAGCTACATCTATCAAGTGAAATCACGCAACAATTCACCATCATCACCAAGGTGATTATCTATCCTACTACAAGGTTAGATGGAACTGCAAAACCAGAATCTAAGGTTGCTTTCCATTGGGAAATTGGGATTTCGATTTTTAAATCCTGAAAATTTTCAGATTTCCCAATAAAATGTGAGATCCAAAAACGGATTTCGACGAGACAAAATCCTTTTCCAAGATGGATTTCATCAATTAAGGCTCCTTCATTGAAATCCATCTTGGAAAAGGATTTGAGTGCCTCGAAATCTGTTTTTGGATTTCGCATTTTATTGGGAAATCCGAAATCCAAAATTAAAATCCAGATTTCCTGATTCGAAAGCACCTCTAAAGATTGAAAAATATATGAAAATGGCCCAAGACTGCAATAATGCAAACGCCCATGCTCTTCTTACAAGTAAATATAAATACAGACTGCGGTAAGACGCTTAGGTGTACCAAGTGTCATTTTTAACAAGTGTCTGCTCAATTTCCACAGATTTATACCAACGATTAATAAGCACATACCATGGTTTGTGATGATGAATGCAAATGTGGCTTTGAGAAGCTAGCTATTCTTCATGTCACAGTCTCTCTCATAACCCCAACACGGCAGATTTTCATCATCTGCATCCTTACAATAAAATACAAGACAGTATTACAATTTTATTACTCTCGGTCTGAGCTATTTTATTTTGGGTTATCATCATTTACTTTTACAGTATTTTTTACATCTTGTGGGTTAAAACAAGAATGCCAGTCCTAGCTTTATAAATCACAACATTTGCAGATTTGTGTGACCATCAAGATCTGGCTACCATCAGTGAACCATACTGCCTTGGAATAATTCTGAAGGTATGTCTTATGATTGTGGCAGTCACACTTAAGGTGCCCAGCACAAAGTGCATTAAGGGCCCATTACAGTATCTTTTTAGGCCGTTGCTAGGGAAAAATGAGTTTGCTGTAACTCAACACATGTATGCTTTCATTGGACCAAATTTGGACAACATTCATTGAGGGCAAGTATGGTTCAGTTTATGACGTCATCGGACCGCGCCCCATGTCACGTGATCAGAAACCGAAAAGTGCGTTTTTACTTCAAGACTTACCTTTTTGTCCATAATTTCTTGTACCGTACCATTTCATAAGCCGTCTTGAGGAAATTTAAGCATGCGTTTTGGTTTACGAAGAAAAATAAACAAATAAGAATGAAAAATGTGCTTCTTTGACCACTCTTTTGGGTATAATTTTTTTGTTTTCTGTTTTTTCGCAAAAAGGATGCTTAAATTTCGAGGAAAAAAGATGTTTTTTGGAATTCTTTTAAAATGCAGCAGCTACGTTTACTTCTCGATGAGAAAAGTACATTTTTCGCGGCACCGGAAGCGACACTACTTTTTTCAATGGCCAGGTGCCTAAGCGTTAAATGGCTAGGTCGCAAAGGCGATAATTTTCCCATTCTTGGCATCCTGGACGGTAGCTGAGCTGAGCTGATAGTCTGGGAGCTAATGTATTTCCGTGGGCATTTTGAGAAGAAAGCAAGCCAGTGGCCTAGTAGTGTTGAGTAGTCCATAAGGAACTCAGAAAATGTTGTTGACATTTTTGTAGAGCGCCAAGAGAGTATTAATAGGATGTTTTAAAATGACCTGTGTGATCCAGCATGGGAACGAGGCTGAAAAGCTTTAAGTGGCCATAACTTCTTTCTAGTTCGAGAAAACTCAACCAAACTCACCAGAAATACTAAGTAAACAACACTCAAGCTAGTACAATAGTTATTGCCATATATGAGGGTCACGTGATAGCTCCAGCATGAAATCGAGGCTAGAAAGCTACCCATCAAAAAAGGCTCGATATATATGGTGGAGGCGAGACCTAACTCAGGGGACATACTTGCTAGACAGCCCTGAACCCAGCAAATTGCTTATATTTATTAATAAGAGTCACGTGATTTACATATAGCATGGAAACGAGGCTGGCAAGTCTTGCTTGATGAAACAAAAAAATGTATATCATCCCGTTCAAAATTGACAAATATAACAAGCCACATCCTCTAGAACCACAAAAGTAGTACAGATTGATTCAATCGATAGTCACGCTACCAATTAATAGAAAACAAGGCTACGCGTTTTCTGTAATTCTTTTTAGTGAATTAGAAATTAGGCTTGTCGAACAAAGGAAAATACCTATGGTTTAGAAACAGCAGAAGCACTGTGTCTTCTCACTCCAAAATGATTTATTTACTCTTCACTTGAAAATCAAACTCATCTTCATGAGGTCATGAAAGGTCACTTCGTAACTTCTACATATCTCCGACATCGATGGCAGTTCTAACCTACAAACTAAGAATACTCCTTTTATGGCGAAACATATAAACATATATGAGCTGACTATCATGAAAGCAAATCAGTTCAGTTTCTTTAAATCTCGCCACAGTTTATTCCTCATTGTATTCATCGTCGTCTACCACCTCAGTAAAAACATTCTGGCAGGGTTCATCTTCTTCATCAGAGCATGCACAAAGGTCTGTGCACGCTAGTCCATTCTTACGACATTGGCATCGGTTGCTTGCGCACTGCTTCGTGCACCCGCATTTAACTAGCTGAATGATAGCTTCTGGCGCTGGTGGTAGCTTTGTCATCACTGGAAGCCATCTGTTGTCATTTTTCTCCCAGCCATAGTTTTCAGGAGATGGAATATCAGGGTTTGCAACAACATCGTTATTCCACACCATAGTTTGATAATGGGCGCGTAGAACAGCTTGATGTAGGGCACCTTGGGTTGGTGGAAGTCGTTCTGATTGGGCTTGCTTCTTACGAAATAACCACCATCGAAGATCTTTCACTGTGGTAAGTGATGTATTTGGAACATAAAGTTCGCATACAAACTTCTCAATAGCCTTCATGGTCTCGTCAGATGGTCTTAGTGTTGTGCCCAGCTTTGCCATCTCTCTGACAACATCTTCATCGACATTTAGAAATGCCTTCCAACACAAAGGTTTTGCATGGCCTGAAAAACATCCGGTATTATCTGCTCCACTAAGTGCAACGCTGGAAGAGCAGCTGTTCTTGCTTCCCCGAGAGCTTGAACTATTGGCTTTAGCATGATCGATCTGCGGTTGCGCCCTTTCCCTGTAACAAACGAAACATTGCCACACAACTCTGGTTCCCGTCTTAATGCCAGAACAAATACATCAGTGTCAGGGGAGTGGATTTGGATCTCTGTTGCGCCATCTGATGTCGCGTCAACAGCGTGAAGAATGATCTTGGTGTCCGCTTCTTGGTTGCTTTCAAGATCTTCAACATCTTTGTGTGTTGCCTTGCATTCACTACCCCACGCAACAACAAAGCGCCTTCCATGCTGTATCCTGAAATACTTCATCGCCTTCTCTGCCAGGTATTTTGTGAGCTCCATCTTCGTCTTAGTGTGAGACAGAAGCTTCTTCATTGACACTTTTGAGATGTTGGTGGAGTCTGTGATTCGATAGTAGATGGCATCCTGACCTCCTTGCCTCTTTTCCCTTGTGGCTTCTTTTAAGGACATAGTTATGTCGTACCTATCGAAGATCAGGCGAACCTCGTCATTCTTTCCATACTTTTGTTCTATTGTTTCAACGAAATGATCTGCAAGCTGGGTGCAGTTCTTCACCCAATCTGGTTTGTCCAGGCACTGCAGCTCTGCCATACCGTCAATGATGGTGACTTTCAAATGGGGTGCAGCGGTATCTGTTGTGGTGCCGTCATTGATTCCCTCGTCAGGCAGTCTGGATGGGAGCTTCTCTAATATGGCCATAAGTGCACTTTTTGAAGAGCAGTGCAGCATTGACCCATCTGATGCAAACATGGACCTTGGTACTAATGCGAACTCATACAGTCCGATCGTCTCCTTGATGTCCATGTCATGGTGGCTGCGGCATACCATCATCATCCTGGCAAAAAGGGATCGGTCCTCTCGCAGCTCAATCATCTTCTCCTTTGTGGACACTTTCACCTTCTTCGCATTACTCTTCCATGTACAAAGCTTTTGCTTCTTCATTGTAGACCAAATGTTGACTTTCTCGGACTGAATGCGCTCCTTCACAAACGTATCAAACAGTGTTTGTCCTATGGCAGTCTGGTTGCACAAGTCTTCCTTGACTTTATCTGGCATTACAACTTTGGTCACAAGGTTGAAGAGATCCAAGCTTTCCTCAGCAAAAAGGGCTGGTAAAGGTCTCAATAGTATCCATCAACGCTTTGACATTCTTGTCTTCTCGGGACAGTACAGCTGTAGTGTGGTGGTGATGTCGAGTTTGGATCTTGGAAGCTACACCTGCCATACCCTTTGCCTGCTCTGCAAGATTTGCCATTTCGGGAGCAATGAGAAAAAACTTGGTCCGTGCAATTTGGTTGAGGGTGATTCCTACCAGTCCCCCGCTTACTTTCATCGAGCGATTGACATGCTCAAGTCCGTGATCTGCACCAAGTGCACAGAATGGAATGCTGGAGTTCTTGTTCACTATCCAGTTTCCCGAGAGGAACTCTGCATAGACGTCTGGATCAGTTGTTGATAGGGAATCCATTTCTGCAAGATACAATGGCATCATACGGGCGTAATTCAGGCGATTATGTGCAAAAAAGTATTTCGTGAAGACTTGAAGGGCTTGAAAGTGAAGTTTCCAATCACCTGTACGTACTGCTCTGATAAACTGGAGCATCTCCATGACCATACGCATGTACTCTCTCGTCACCTTAAACAATGGGTGCTGATCTCGTGTTGCGTCAAACTCTGCCATCTTCTTTAGAAGATCTTGGTTCTCAACAGCTTCTAACAGCTTAGTGTTTGCTTCAGTTCAACATTTGATACTAGGGTGCATGCTTCAGCAACTTCTTGTGAGAGATCTGCGATGCTCTTTAAATCTTCTTGAGAGCTCTGAAAGAATGCCTTCTGATACAGCGCAAATAGCGCTTGAAGAGTAACAACATGTGCCACTTCACCTCGCTTGACATGATTCCCATCAAGTATCTGCTTCACTGTCGCTGGGCCGTAGATATCAGCCTCTATCCAGCACATGTCAAGACCGCTGTCTTCGATAAAAATGCGCCAATGGTGCGCAATTGCGCCATAACAATGTGCAATTCCCCTGGACGGAGAATGAGATGTTGAAGATCGTTTCTTGCCATCTGGAGCTTTTTCGCTGGCTGATAAAGGCCAACATCCAGAGAGATGACAGTTTTTCTGCCTGGACCAACAACACTCGTGTTAATATTCTGCGCTTGCATTAGAATAGTCAACAGCGTCGGCCACTCATGGGCTGGTGCAGCTAACAGTGGCGGGGTGCCTACCTTCGTCACTTCGATAGGGTTACCAATGAGAGAGTTGTATGCTGACCACACAGGTATTCCTGTTCTTCCAGGACACTCTTCTCTTTCTGCTTGAATATCTCCATCCCTCTCACCCTGTGGTACCTCGTCTCTTATCTGTCGCTGGCTGGAAAAGTTACGCGCCAAGAGCCATGCGAAATCTTGCAAACTGACGGTGATGGGAAGCTGACTGGCATCAAATGAAGAGAAAACTGGATTTGCTGGCTTCGGGCAAGGATTCGGGCATTCCAATAAGGCTGTGATAGTTTCCGGAACATCCTTTACTGAACGACTCTGGTCTTTGGTGTCAACAAGCCTGTTTTAAAAAACGAATTATAATACTCCCATTTAGACGAACGCAGTTCAAACTTAAAGTAAACTTTCCATAATAACAGCCTGACATTTGAATACTTTTAACATGCCATTGCAGTCTCGACCACAGAGACAAAATAGAAGAGTCAGCAATATTAAAATGATGTGGCACATAAAATAGGTTTTTGGTTTCTAAGAAGACAAATTTCAAATGAATATCATCTGGCCTATAACACGGAGCCCCATTCTCTCTTAACCAAAAAATAACGACTTGATTGCTTACCTCAATTCCTGCTTAACGTCTTGTGGGTCCTTTTTCTGGTAAATTGCCATGGCCGTTCCATGAAGAGTGCGCTGTCCATCATACGTGTCCTCAGCAAAATCGACATTATCTATAGCAAAAAATACATGTCGTCCCTTGACAATATCAGGTGGAAGGTACACTCCTCCATTTTGTTCCATCCGCTCAAGAACAGTAGCCTCTATCTGAGCTTCCACTCTCATTACTCTGTTATACTCGACTGCCATTCCAAATCCATGAAGCATATTCACTAGCTCTTTGCTTCGGGTAAGCTGATGAATGGCTAGTCCAACAGCTAGCTGTTGTGGCATCTCCCTCGATAGACGTAGTGTTTTAGACTTGTTGTTATTACTCTGCCTCTCTGTAAGACACATTGATATTGCCGTTTGAGACAAACTCACTGCACGCTTCTTCACGTCTTCTGTCTTCTCCTTGCGCAACCTATCAGTTTTGGGACCTTGGATGAGCCATATGCAGAATCGATAGAGCTCTTCTGGTACAATATCACCACTGGCGTCTTCTAGTGTCCCAGTGAATTCCCACCGTTTGGATCTATTAATGGCTTTCCTTAAAGTTATGGCAGCATCAAACAACACTTTCATTTCCTCGCTACACTTAACCCTCATACTCTCGGACAACTGAATCGCCTCATCTCGAGTTTCCTTTATGGTGACCCGCTCAGCCTCGTTAACTCGTTTTGGCTTGTGAAATTCTATGTGTGCTTAGTTTGACTCGCAATACATCATTTCCTGATAGGTTAATGGCTTCATTCAGGGATTCACCAGCAGAAAACGTGCTGACATTGTGCAGAGGTTGTTTTGCATTCTCTTTTTCTTCACAAAAGAAACAAACACTTTTGTCATACGGTGACGTTTGGGAGCGAGTAAGCTGCGAAGGATCTTTCACTTTTCTTTTTGCCTCATTAGGTCCCTCCAGTTGTCTCTCGTACCTGAGTGCAAATGTTATCGTTTATCAGATCTTACCTGCCGATCTACACATGCAACATTGAATGCATGCAGGTGAACAAAGATTTAAAGCTAGGGAAAATAACAACGTTATTTGTCAGCCTAGGTGAGTTCATGTTGGGAAAACTCTTCCATTAAGCACCGGGTTTCCAAATACGAACCCCTGAGTTGGAAAATAGCATATACCTACTTAACGTTATTAAGACAATCATGGTGCATCACTCTTAAGTAATGGTCCGCGTAAAAACTAGGCAGGCAGATTGCAAAATCGATTAAAAGGTGTTAGCTTTTAATTATTAAATTCAATTAAATCCGTGAATCTGATTGGTCGATATCAAAAAATCGCCGAAAAATACAAGAAAAACGTGACAAAAACAGCATTTTTTGGCTTAGTTTTCTCCACTCCCCTGTGTTGTTCCTCACGGCCAAAATTCAGCATTGTTCTATGCGCCAATCAAGAGTTAGAACGGAAAACGTGCCACACGCGCGATCTTCTTGCGTCGCCATGTTGGATCTGCGATCCGAGAGTTGAGCTAACTGGCCTTTAATGGACTCGTATTTGAGTATCTTGGCCCGTAAGATCTTGCGATTGTGGCTGCAGTTTGCCTAACATTCAAGCGATTCGTATTTGAAGGAAGGAAACCGACTGCACAAACATTTTTAGTGTGAAAGAATCATCTCACCTTGGCTGACACGTAGGAGACGCGGGAAGACTTGTTTATCAGAAAGTGCCGCAAAGAGGCTCTACAAAATCGACTCGTCTGCAACATGCATTTCTTCTAGCTGCTTCAGGGGAATGAATTTTATCACTGCTTTCCTCTGCCAAGCGACTGCAGATGTTGAAGATACCAGGTAGTAAGGAGTAATTTCGCGAAGGACATGTTCGCGCGAAGCTAAATCGTCGTTCAGGAGCATTAGTACACATATAACGAAGAGATTAGCCTTTTGGCTATCGCTTGTTTCTGTTCACTGAAGAGTCTTTTGCAATAACAGGGGACTAATATTCTGAAGAGATTGTATTTTTTGAGAGACCTTCCCACGATCACGGCGTAGAGACAGTGGACAGTGATTATTTAGTATTTTGATGCAGTGGATATTGTTTCAATACTTCATATTATTGAAAATACCTACCCGTCGCACGTAAAAGGTAATGTAAGGTAGATGCAAGTAAAAATCTCTAACAATTACAGCGAGGTATTTTATTTATTTGTTTTGTTGCAGTTTTCATAGCGTAGCATAGAGAGATGGCTCGTGACTCTAGCGCATTCTACGTACGTGAGCGCGATTTCTTGCTGTTTTCGATCACCAATTTGACAGTTCCTTTGTGAAAGCCGAGCTAAATAATTTTCACGCGGTCGCTGACTGATGTAACACTGTACTAATCCTGATGTAATTTTATACAAGTTTAATTTCCTCGCTTTTGGCGTATAGAAATTTTCCAAAATTTAGATATGTTACATTTTTTAATTTATTGAATGCGTAGCCGAAATAAAACGTTGTATGAATGGATTGCAAACTATCTTATTTGAAATTTGAAATTCAAATTTCGCGCTTTTCGCCGTATTGGCCAATCAGATCATTCAGACCTAATTTGATTAGAGCAATTAGCACCTGAAAAATAACTGCCGCTATTGCAGTGGCCTATTGTTCTTTTGCCTAGTTTTTACGCGGACCATTACTTAAATGTTAAAGTTCCTTAGTTGCTATATTACAAATAGTAATATAATGAAAACATACCTATCTTTGGCTCTTTTAAGAAGTCCAGTGTGCACAGTTTCCTGATAGCAGCTTCTGTGCCATGATGTTTTCGTCTCTATTAATTCACTGATTGAAACCAATTTAAGTTTGGACCACAAATCATAATATCGCAAATCGCCGTATCTAGCCCATTCCTCTACAAACTAACACTTTTTCATGTGAACTTGGATTGTGAACAAGCTGCTCACTTTTCTCCCTTTGGCATATTAAACAAAGACTGAAGTTAAACGACATCTCTGCAGCACTACATCATCTGGAAGTTCAATATGGCGGACTGCTACTTTGATGAAAACGTCAGCTGACCAGTAGGTACTGGCAGAACTGAGGTCCCAGTCCCCTTTCATAAAAACTAACACACGATGAATCTTTTCTGTTGATATATTGAAGTTTATACTGCTAATTGAACGAATGTTAATAACAATATATATAATTAGATATTTTTTTTAAAAAATGTTGGGATTTTGGCCAGGACTAAATACATTTTTTCGTTTCATCAAGCAAGACTTGCCCAGCCTCGTTTCCATGCTAAGTCAATCGTGTGACGCTTACCAAAAAACATAAGCAATTTGCTGGGTTCAGGGCTGTCTAGCAAGTATGTCCCCTGAGTTAGGTCTCGCCTCCACCATATATATCGAGCCTTTTTTGATGGGTAGCTTTCTAGCCTCGATTTCATGCTGGAGCTATCACGTGACCCTCATATATGGCAATAACTATTGTACTAGCTTGAGTGTTGTTTACTTAGTATTTCTGGTGAGTTTGGTTGAGTTTTTTCAAACTAGAAAGAAGTTCTGGCCACTTACAGCGTTTCAGCCTCGTTCCCATGCTGGATCACACAGGTCATTTTAAAACATCCTATTAATACTCTCTTGACGCTCTACAAAGATGTCAACAATATTTTTTTGGTTCCTTATGGCCTACTTAACACTACTAGGCCACTGGTTTGCTTTCTTCTCAAAATGCCCACGGGAGCTAATTATCCAACATATGCTCCCAGACTATGAGCTGTTGTTGGAATAATGCCGCGAGTCAGATAAAGCCGTCGAACTGGATGTGTAATGATGATTGGTTTTTGAGTTGGATTGCTTCAGTTCTCGCTTCTTTCACGCTCCAGTCGGCGATCTGTTTTACGAACGGCGCAAGCCATTCAACAATGTGGATCCACGGAGTCGAATTGGCTTGGTCCAGACTTAGAGTCCAGAGAATTTTATGATAAACTTTGAAATACTGCCCACTGACAAGGAATGAAAGAGCAACGATTACGTTACGTATTGCAGACCTTGGACGAGTTGTGGCTTTCACGACAGAGGTATCACTCTTCAAGCTTAATTTCTGTCCACCTCGACTGCACTCGAACTCAAACTATTCAACTGTGTTTTGTTTTACCGAACAAAATTCGTATTTCTCAGTCCTTTCTACAGTCACAGTCTTTTAGATCGCTTAAATTACTTTTTGCTAATTTCTGAAGTGATGTTGTTAGCAGACGTTGCCCATCAGATGTATCTAGCTCACCATTATTTGTCAGGTATTCTATCGTGTGCTTTAATAATAGCATTGTCAATGTGGGCATGAAATTCGCGCGATAGTGCTGCTTTCAAGGACAATTTTAATACGAGCTTCCTTTCTTGCTGTATGCTGCTCCACGCTGTCTTGCGACAGTGGCTGCAAGTCAGTGGCCTCAAGAGCTTCGTTTCTTGAAGAGCTGTCTAAACACTGGAGTTGCTCAGGTTCGGAAGGACAGTTCACAGGTTCGCACATCGATTACAGTTTTCTAGCAAGCGACGTCAGGTAGCTTGGGAGCAGTCGAAGTCACGGCCGCGGACACAGGGATCTCTTTATGGGTTCGGGATGATTGCACAGTACTTATTTCGGTTTGCCTTCGCATCACTGACATTTCTATCCCCGACCTGACACTGAAAATCTTTGAATGTCGGCTTTTCGCGATCTGCATTTCCCCATCGACTTGCAGCCATCGCTGCGCTTTCTGTTTACGTGCGTACGTGAATAGCTTCGAGTTCATTTTCAACTGAAACACCCAGTTTAAGAAATAAAGGCACAACTCACATGTTGTAAACGTAAGGCAAAAAATTAAAATCAATTTAAAAAGTAAACAAAAAAGTTTCTTTTGTGTTTGTCGTAACGAAATAAAAAAATTATCGGCGACTTGAACCGACGACGGGCCGGCGCCGGGAGGCCAGAAAGCGCGCGAAAAATTTGCGGACGACCGGAAGTAAAATTGCACGTGCATGGCAACCGCGTATCATAGCAACGAGATACTTTAATGGGCCCTTACGTACATTGTAGGGACCTATGGGTATCTGTGATGGAAAGTGGAAGCAGTGTTCCAGCCAAAAAACAACAAGATCAAGTCCTTTTACCTGGGCACTGATTGTCGAAAGGCACCAGTCTAGAGACAGTCTTCAGACAAGGCACATTTCACCATAGACTCTTTCTCCTGTCTTTGATTTAATCTATACCTGCCTGTTGATCAATGACATCGATCTCACGCATCGAGGACAATTTCTCCTGCCTGACTCACAATTCTAGACTACTTGTTCATCAACCATTAACGTGAAAAATTTAATTTAATTTCCACCCAAAATAGTCTAGTGAATGGCGCTAAATATCGCATTTGAGTCCTAAATAACAAGCAAATGTGATCACGCCCAGATTTCGACCTTCGCACCGCGACATTCAGCAACCTTCCGAAAACATCGGGACATTTTCGGGGATTGTCGGCAATGTTCGGAAGTCGTCAGGACATCTTCAGTAATGCTCGGACATCGTCGAAAATATTTCGGAAATTCAGGTGTTATGGATACGATAATCTCACGCATTTGACTTAGGAAAAGTTGGCAGCTTAGTTTACCCAGATTTTGGAAGTCTGATACCACATGAAAAATCAACTTCACATCTCTATCAGGTTATCAAAGTTCTCTGTAACACAATGCCAGGCTGAGATTTTTCCACATCTTTGCAGGCTTATCTGGCCAACGTTTCCTTGTGACTAAATTTCACTTTTGTTTTCAATAATAGATTATTATGTAATGGCAAACTGATATTTTTTCTCTATGTAGCAGACCATAAAGATACATGAAGCTGAAAATGATGCACAAAAACGTATTAATGAAAGTAGAATCACTCAATGCATTCTCTTTGTTATAGTGATTTTTAAAAAGACAGCACCTTTACTTTTGATTGCTGGCTGATTAACCTCCTTTATTATTCCACTCTTGCGCCATTTTACCACATAAGGTCAAGAGAACGCGGAAAATATGCCACGTGTTGACGCATTTTAACCGTGGAATACTTTTTAACAAACAGTGATAACAATTCCAGTCATTAACTAAACTTTAATTGCTTCGCAATCCTTCTTTGAGCAGCGAAACAATTCTAACACACATGCCTGACGAACTCATGCTCCCAGAATATTCTTAAACTTTTTCGGGCAACGTCTTTTGTCATTAACGCCGTCAGAAGCCGTTTCATTTGGAAGTATTTCATACAAGTTCTCATTTAGCTTAACGGCTTAAGAAACACAGTCCCATTTTATTCTTTGTTGTCTAAAAAATGACGCGAAGTTCAGCGGGAAAAAACACAAAGCGATGTTCTTTGACTAAATATGAGTCCACAAGCAGATATTCGGGCACTTTAAAGCAAAAACGAAAATAGTGACTCAAGACGTCACTTAGGACATTCTTGCACGGAGTTCTTCATATATTGCACTGTAAAATCCAGGTTTCAAAGGTCTTCTGGTCAAAGGACTGGAAAACCAAATTTTGACGGGATTTTTTCAAGCGGAATAATAAATCTCTTAATGGTGCCTCCTTTTGTTATTGCGCCTATGTTCTGCGTATCTCGGAATATTCCGGTTTCTTAACTGAGGAATTTGCCCCCTAATACAACTATATTTTTTTGCGCGATTTTTGATTATGTCGAAAAAGCAGATCTTAGCAAGGGCTATCAGAATCCAAAGAGATTATTGGGGGTAACCATGCATTTTTCAGAGATAATTGAGCTTAACTTTGGAAGAAATTGCCATACATTCTCTGTATTTTAATGCTTTTTTAGAATTATGGTTGCTTACATATCTCTGAAAAATGGGTGGTTACCCACATTTTTCTTATTGGATTCCAATAACCCTTGCTAAGATCTACTTTTTCGCCACAGTCATAACCTTTGCAAAAGTAACTCTGTATTGGGAGGGACCGTCCTTAACATATAATATGCGCTGGCATTTTGCTCATTGCCTGTAAATTTAAAAAATACTACACAACTCACAAAGTATCCCCCCGTATTATATGTTAAATTATCGAATAAGGTGTATGTAATACCAGGCTGAGCCTCATAGTCATATCAATCATCTTGGCAAACCAAGCTGGCCTGCCACAGCCCAGCTAGCCCAGCCCAGCTAGCCCAGCCCAGCTAGCCCAGCCCAGGTTATCTACCTCTTGCTACACGAAATGTCTTAAAAGGACAAAGGTGCCAGATTTTGTTTTGCAGGTGAAACTCTAATTAGGTTACAGAACTCAGAGGTAGCAATTATGATAAGGTAGTGACATACTTTAGTATCATACTTCTTCAAAATAGCCCACAAAAGTGATCAGTATAACACTAAAGGAGTAGTCATCTTAGATGTTAAAAGAACACCACATATAAGCAGTTAACCAAACCACGAATTTTAACCGCAAAACTGTAGGCGAGCAGCCTCCCCCCCCCCTCCCCCGTCACTTGGGATATATTTTATCTCTTCCAGAAATCATTTATCCATTCAAATTTTTCGAGAAAGCAAGTAATTTATCCCCTCTTGTCGTAGCAACAGAAGTCAGCCGGAAGAATGTTCACTGATTGCATGTTCATAATACTTGGAGAAAAATTTGGATGAGTAACATGATAAAGAAGCTTTTGTAACGTTAATTGATGCACAGTTATTAATTTGTATGATCTTCTCAAATGAATTGATGATAAGAACACCGGAACTACAGAATACAGGGCCATTCTTTGTGGTCTATTATTTGAGTCGGCTCGTCGGCTCGCCAGTCGCGTTGAGTGTTTATAGAACGAGTAAGGTATATAAGGTATATTATTTAGTGGCTCGGCGGCTCGTCGGCTCGTCGGCTCGTCGGCTCGCCAGTCGCGTTGAGTGTTTATAGAACGAGTAAGGCGTGGCTCGGCGGCTCGGCGGCTCGCCAGTCGCGTTGAGTGACGAGCCGACGAGCCAGCTGAATAACATATCTTAGAATCGACTGACGAGCCGCCGAGCCATCTCAATTAGAATAGCTAGAAAAGTGGCCCTGTATTCTGTAGTTTAGCCAACACGGAGCTACCCTGGGTGCCAGAGGCTTTTCATGCGCGGTTTCCGGTTGCAGCTTATGGACGCAGCTCGGCCTACGGCCGATTTCTCCCGACGTTAGCGAGGAAAAAACCTCTGGTACCCAGGGTAACACGGAGCCAACTTACCTGGAAATATTTCCGCACAGCCCCATACTGTGCATGTAATCATGCATGCGCTCTATTGTCTTTGAAGACAATGGCTTTTTGAATATATACATGCATTAATCACAGGTAGCCCAAGCTCCAAAGGGAGCCGTCAACATGACATTGCGTAACAGCGTTATATTTATAAGAGTTTGTATGGGAATAGCCTCACACGCAGTCGTTTTTAGGGGAGCCGTATTTCAACTCCCCTAAAAACGACTGCGTGGGAGGCTAGTATGGGAATAGAACGATCGTAAAAAATAGTTCAAAATAGGGGAAAGAGATTCAATAAAATCGACTTACCCTCCCACCTTCTGTGTATAACTTGTGTTTCTACGGCATTCGGAGGCGTTTCAAAGCGATTCCAGTGGGTTTTTGGTTCGCTGTTTTCCTCTCCATATATAGGAATTTATATATGGAGAGGAAAACAGAGAACCTAAAACCCACTGGAATCGCTTTGAAACGCCTCCGAATGCCGTAGAAACACAAGTTATACACAGAAGGTGGGAGGGTAAGTCGATTTTATTAGATCTCTTTCCCCTATTTCGAACTATTTTGTACGATCGTCATATTCCCATACAAACTCTTATAAATATAACGCTGTTACGCAATGTCATGTTGACGGCAACAGAGAACCAAAAACCCACTGGAATCGCTTTGAAACGCCTCCGAATGCCGTAGAAACACAAGTTATACACAGAAGGTGGGAGGGTAAGTCGATTTTATTAGATCTCTTTCCCCTATTTCGAACTATTTTGTACGATCGTCATATTCCCATACAAACTCTTATAAATATAACGCTGTTACGCAATGTCATGTTGACGGCAACAGAGAACCAAAAACCCACTGGAATCGCTTTGAAACGCCTCCGAATGCCGTAGAAACACAAGTTATACACAGAAGATGGGAGGGTAAGTCGATTTTATTAAATCTCTTTCCCCTATTTTGAACTATTTTTTACGATCGTTCTATTCCCATACAAACTCTTATAAATATAACGCTGTTAGGCAATGTCATGTTGACGGCTCCCTTTGGAGCTTGGGCTACCTGTGCATTAATAATTACTACTTACTTTTTCAATAAAAATGGATTCAGTTGCGTCTGCCTTTTTTTCTCACCTGTCTTACTCCATCTTTATTATTATTCCTATATTTGATTGTATATATTTATAAATTGTACATATTATGTAACTTAGATCTGAGCAAATTTTGCAAAACATACCCCCGAACTTTTCGGGTTAAAGGCGGACGTGTCCGCCTTTAACCCCCCTGCGGCCGGCCAGACTTGAGGGGGGTTTGCGTCACCCGATATGCCAGCACACTGCCCAGGGACTGCCCTTTCTGACGGTAGGCATTGTAGGGGTCCGGAGGCCCAATTGGGGGGGTAGGGTGGGGAGAAATTGGCCTGTTTTGCCCAGCAAACCTGATTTTCAAGACAAGACAAGTGCTCTGATGGTGCTTGAAAGACATGAAGGGTCTTTTGTGTGTGTCTCTGGGTCAAAGGGCGATCGCAGCTGTACTGCCACGATAGACTGCAAGCTGGGGAACCACAGAATTCAGCAGAGCTAGCCTTGGGGGGTCAGAGATCCACAGGGGAGGGGAGGCAGGTGGATCGGGCTAATTTGCTGGTTACAGTAGCTGCAGGTATGTTTTGGCAAATTCAGTCAGATAGCAAAGGGCAATATTTTTAAAATGTCATCTCTTGCTGCAGGGCACTCCTTGCCCTGTCAAATGAGACAAGTCCGTGTTGATTTGCAGCAAGCCGGTCACTTTTGAGCCTGCTATCTGAGCAAATTTTGCAAAACATACCCCCGAACTTTTCGGGTTAAAGGCGGACGTGTCCGCTTTTAACCCCCTGCGGCCGGCCAGACTTGAGGGGGGTTTGCGTCACCCGATATGCCAGCACACTGCCCAGGGACTGCCCTTTCTGACGGTAGGCATTGTAGGGGTCCGGAGGCCCAATTGGGGGGGTAGGGTGGGGAGAAATTGGCCTGTTTTGCCCAGCAAACCTGATTTTCAAGACAAGACAAGTGCTCTGATGGTGCTTGAAAGACATGAAGGGTCTTTTGTGTGTGTCTCTGGGTCAAAGGGCGATCGCAGCTGTACTGCCACGATAGACTGCAAGCTGGGGAACCACAGAATTCAGCAGAGCTAGCCTTGGGGGGTCAGAGATCCACAGGGGAGGGGAGGCAGGTGGATCGGGCTAATTTGCTGGTTACAGTAGCTGCAGGTGTGTTTTGGCAAATTCAGTCAGAGATAGGTATTCATATTTTTATTAGTTAGATACTCTGTAATGCGCTCTTGATCATATTTATGTTAAATAGCGCAATATAAATTAATAAATTATTATTATTATTATTATTATTATTATTATTATTATTCCGTTCCTCCTCTTTTCTTCTACCCTTCTCTTACCCAGTCCCTGACCAGTTTTTTCCTTTTTTTTTTCTATGAAAACTCTCGAACTCTCACTCTTCATCTTACCTTTGGATTAGCTGTCCATCTACTATACCACTACACCACGGTGATTTGTTGACATTTTCCCTGCGACAAATTATTTTTGTGTTTACCAACCAATCATCATTATTAAAATTCAACGAAATTTACATTTGAATTACTTCTATTACAGACACTTCACCTTTTAGACTTACTGCACGAAAAAATGATTTATTTTTGTCCATCCATTAGTTCTCAGTCGAACAAAAAGGCCACGCATTTCACTCTTCTGCTTGACCCAGTCATCAGCGGCATTTGCCACGAAACGAAGGCCTGTTTCCTTCAGTCCGGTAGAGCGCAAGGATAAAGAAGATACACTTTTTGCCCATCATACGTGCACACATATTGCCAGGAACACGCCTGATGAGCGACAAGTGAAAAAGCTTATGATTGCCTATCAAACAAGGGCTATATTCATCTCACAGTGAACCGGTACAGCCTAAACTTCGTAGACTTAGGCGCCGAGGTTTAATCCGTACAGGAACGTCTAAAGAACTCTTCGAAAGCTAACTACAGGAGTGGATGTAGCGTCAGCATTATAACAAGGATCCTTTTGGCAACCTTGTCAAGCATATCGTCGACCTTTATGAGGTTCACAAGGACGCATAAATGGTTCAGTTCCCTGAGTACCACTTATATATGCACCGTTCGGAATTCGGCCACGCTACATTTCAACAGAGAAAGCAAGAATAAAATACGAAAAATTCCTGCTTCACTAGCATTGTCTCCATGTTAACAAGGAAAGCAAAAATAAGGAAAGCAAAGTAAATAAAAAATAAAAACGACCCAAGACACAAGAAGGGTAAGAAAACCTTTTATTTTTAAAATCAGTTATGTAGTTTACGTTAATAAAATACGCGCTCTCCATAACCTCATTTATAGCTAACCTAACGACTTAAATCCGCATTTTTCCTAAAAGTTTACGCTCGAGACAGATTTAAAAACACGGGAGAAGTAGAAAAATTAAAAAAAAATTGCTCGATTTTCCGTAGTTTTGACCCGAAATCCGTAAATTTGTCTAAGCCCATGGGCTTAGAAAAAAAGTATAGACTTTGTTGAACAAAGGAGAGTCATTAGAAATGTGCATTAGAAATACGCGCTATTGTTTTCTTTAACCAAAGAACTGTATGCATAATGAAGTATGGGGCTGTGCAGAAATCTTGCCACTTACCTCGAAGTATTAGACGAAACGACCCACAATTAATACAACAACCGAACAATTTGCTCCGTACCGCTCCATGGCAGCCATGTTACCGTGACGAAAGGCTCCGCAAAGGAAACTGGAACCCAATATTTTTCCCGCGTTTCAAATCTCGTACCCAGAGCCTGCTCTCTTCTGCCAGGAGCATAGCTGGTGCCGCACATTCCATTTTATGCTTGCATTTGTAATCGTTTATATGCTCATGCTCGATGCTCAGAAACTCTCATCGTTGCCCTCAAAACGTTGCATCACTATTATGCTGTCGAATAAAAAGCAGGTCTCAAAGGGGGAAGGTTTTTACTAGAGTGCAAACCTCTGGACCCGTTCACGTATCCCCTTTTTAACCAAAGCCCGGGGGCCCGAAGGCTGATCAAACAAATAAATGCTTTCCAACGTAACAGCGTGTAGCTGGAAAGCGTTTTCATTACGGTTCGTAGCATTTTCAGCACGTTTGTGATAGCCTTTTGTTCTTAATTATTTTGACATTTAAGATTACGTAACTACGTTTGATGGTATGCTAATAAATATTTGTATAAATATCGAGGTATTAGCATTTTTTGGCTATCTCGCCTTTTGGACAGTCGCCGGGTGGAACCATCAGGCACCCAGCACGAGTCACACTCCATGATTGTCGTTGTGTTATTACTTGCGCTTTTCAGGCGCGGTGTGCGAAGGGTAGTAATGAAATGCTGATTCTGGTTGAGCGGAGCCTGAGCTTCGGGTAAAGTGGAAGAACCCAAGAGCCTCAATATTTCTGTCTTGGCGCCTGCAATTTTATGTCGAAGCCATGGGCCAGTTTGACTGTTGCAGTTGAGGTCGAGGAACATTTCATTTGAACGACTGAAGATTTGAATAATTTCTGAAGAGGTCATCTATATAGTATCTTGGCATTACACAAACGCTGATTTGACTGGTTGTTTTCTAACAACAGTTTACAAATATTCGCATAGTCTGAAATGTCAGCCGTGTCCTCGCCCATGTGTCGTGTTGGTTAGGGAGAGGAGACGGCTGATTTTTCAGACTAACCTGGCATACGGTCCACGCGACTGAAATTGAAATTGACCAATCAGAGCTCAGTACGCGGGGCAAACTGAGTTTTCCTACGTCATAAGGAAAGAGGACCCCGGGAACGATATTGTCGCCTGTTCAGTCGAGCATCGTGTTTGTGTACGTTCGTTTACCAGCAATGTCAGCAATGCCAAGCACACCAGTGACTCTAGTTAGTTTTACATTTATATATATGAATGCAGGCAAACAAGTGCTTATCTCGATGCAGTTGTAGTTTTGTGAAAGTCAGTTGTTCCATTTTCTACGTTTAATCATTAAAGAAATTTCGTAAATAAGCGATCTGATGTAAGCTTAAAAAATTACAGTTCAGTGCGTAGTCTTTTAAGATTTTTTCGTTAAAGTTCGTCTTTTGAGCAATTCTCATTTCCCAACTGGTTTACATTTTATCCCAAAATTAGATAGTGTAACTATTTTAGACTTGGTTGGTGTTGTTTTCTCAATCCAGTTTAGTATTCGTCACCGCACATTGGGTTGTTTTGACTGATTGCCAATTTAATTATCCAACAAACTGAAGAGTCGCACTGTCTTCAAGTTTATAGTCTTAATGTAAAGCTTTATAGGTTTTTTCAGTCGTGGAATATTTTATCAGCTCCCTGTATTGTTATATTTTTCAGCTTCCTCACTTGAAGTGAATGCCATTTCTGTCCTAATTTAGAGACTAAAATAAATCAGAATCGCCGATTCAGTGAGTGAGTTCAGTGTAGCATGGTTTTGGTGTTTGTTTTGTTTTAACCTCTAAGCCATTTCAGCGTGTCTCTAGTTAGAGATCGAAATAAAGAAGTTATTCAAGTAACTATAAGTGAAACAGTTCTCAGTATAAAGCTATTTTGTCCAAAAAGAGACACTTAAAGCTTCCGAAAAATAGTTTAGGGCGAAGAAGTTGTGTCATTTTCCCTCCATAATTGTGCTTGGAAGCTTCAGAAAAGCTTTCTCGGGTGACTTTTCCCAGTAAACGGCCTGATGCCTGGGCGATATTGATTATTTTAGCAAAGTTGTTTAATGAATGACAGAACTAAACAGCCAGTGGGCATGCGAATCAGTGAAAAATGCGTACCAGTACGTATTTAGATTGGAAAGTCTGTCGAATCGCTGCCGGGAGTAACTGAAGTGAGTTCATTTATTTTTTATGTAATAGAGCAACTGTAGTTTCACGAGTACTCTTCTTGACCTTAATTAGCGTTTCAAAGAATGCTGCAAAAAGAGCTGTCGGTGAATGTCTTGCTGAAGTCTTATTTTTGAATGAAAATAAGTCGACTTTACAGTTTCCTCAGCGGTCCGCATTGTGTTTTTGCGTTTATGTTTTCCCTTGTTGTTTTTCATCATTAAATATGAGCAAGCAACCTACTGAGAAAAATGGACGAGAAAAATCACTTTGCAACGAATTTAAATTAAGCAGAAATTTTCCAACAGCGTCACTAAGACACAAATCAAAATTGTTCCGGAGTACCTGATTTCTTAATACGACAAAAACCTGTGAAGAAATAGAAATTTAAGCAGCTAGCGTTGTGTCTCAATTAATTTCTTTCATCGTCACGTCGATCGTAAAAAAAAAAATTACAAGCGGTATGTTTTAGTCAGGAAGGCTTTCTACTCCGAAATATCAAGACAAAACATAAAAGAAAACACAGTAAAATGAGAGAGGAGCATTAAATAAAAACTGTCACACATTCATGGCTAGTCAGCACGAAAATCAAGAAGCAATCTAAACAAGAACCGAACAAACTACCAAGAAAGAAGGAAGGGCGACATTTTTTGGCTATACCACGCAAAGTTGACTCTGGTTTACCTGCACTCGTTGTAGCTCTCTGTTCCAAAAGCTCCAAATGTTCTGATACAAATCGGATGCTATCTAAAAGAAGTTGAATCGCTTCCCAGAAGTTTGAGTGTTGTTTTTACAATTCCGTCCGCAATCTCTAAACCGGCTGAGAACAACTGCGTTATGTGCCTTGCCTTTAACAAACTAAGATGATGAATTCTGACGTTCCTCACTACAGTAATCCTGTTTCTGAGCTGCATAGGAATAACCTGTTCAAGTTCAAATTCTGTCTTCAGTTCGATTAAACAAGCACATGATGACAGAAACCGTTGTGCGAACGGATTACAATCTTGCTCCGCTTCAACTCCCGCAGCCAATGTGGTGAAATCGTACAGCTTCAGTCCACTTTGAACGATGATTATAACAATGTTTCAAGAAAAATCAAACTTTTACCACATTTAAGAGCCAAAAATTAGTACATTTTTTTCCCAAAACCTGTGCGACTTCGTTCACTTCGGTTCGGAGCAGTTTCATTTTGATTCATTCAGCTTTGGAAAGAAACGCTGCACACTTAGCAAGCTTTTGGCGCCTTTTTCGTTCAGTCATGTGACCGATTCTTGTCCCTTTTTTAGCTCCTGCTCATTTTTTCTTTCTGTCTTGATTTTATAACAATTGTAGTGGTTGAGTTTTAAATAAAACAATTATTCTACTCGGAATTGCTGGATATCGAATAACTATAACCAACTCGCCGCTATGCACTTCGTTGGTTATCTATCATTGCAAAAACCTTACGCTGGACGTAACAGCTAACTGGAGACGTTAAAATAGTTACTTTGACTGGAGTAAACGTCTGGCATTATAGGTTTATTCAACTCGCCGACCAACTCGCCCCCGTTGCTTTCGTGGAAACTAGACAATTAGAAAATGACATGATGTAATCCATATCGGAATGTACTCAATGTTATGATGACGAATGATGACGTAGGAAAACTCGGTTTTCACTGCCGCTAGCACTGCGGGCGCAAGCTCCGTATGCCAGGAATATTTGCACGCATAAAACATGTAAAACGCGACCTATTGAAAATACTTGAAGTTCTATGAACCAGAAAAAGTAAAAATATAAAAGGTTGCTTTCGGTTATTATCATTCAACCAACTTGGTATCCAGAAATCAATTGCAATGGAGCAGTTGTAAAACCAGAATCAAAGCATTCAGTTCTGACCAATCACAAAACGGCAAACAACACGATAAACCAATCAGAACTCGGAGCAAGCAGTGCGCGAAAACGCGCGCGTGCAAGAAAGCTACGTGACTGAAGTGGTGCGGGTTTAGTAAACGGTACCCTGCAAGCAGAGGTTTGTTGGTCGCCCCATGTTCTGGCGGGCGAATAAGTAACCCCTGCGCAAAACCGTCTGATTCTTTGATCTGCCGCCGTCCAGGATTTTGGTCGAATTAATTAAAAATACTTGATTCTAACCGGCTCTCAACCGGTTTTGAAGCTGACGCATGCTGTAAATGCTGTCACAAAGTGCGCGCGCTGTGATACGCTTGCAAGGTTGTTGTACGCGACAGATTTGCTTTTTTTGTTACAAAATTCTTTTGTCATTTCTCCTAGCTCAGAAATACGCAGAAAGATAAGGCAGCAATTGTTAAACCTTTGCTTTACTGATATTTATCCGGAGTTGAAAGTAACGCTCAAATAAAGCAGGTGCAAGTAACGTTTTTATGGAGTTCACAAGTTTTATCTCACGTACGAATGAACGCGCGTGCAAAAGGAAAGTGACGACGCGTATGACGAACTTTGCGCATGCACGACAGGAAATCGGACGGTTTTGCGCAGAGGTTACTTATTCGCCCGCCGGAACATAGGGTGACCAAGAAACCTCTGCTTGCAGGGTAAGTAAACGGGGAAGGGGAGCCAGAACGCGGGATGAAATAGCTCGTCCCTAGCCTCTAGTCGACCAATTTCCTCCCGCGTTTTCGCTCCCCTTCCTTTTCCAGTTTACGCCAGTTCGCAGACTATTTATTATTTAATTATTTGACCAGCAAACCAAAGCATGTATACGCGACTTGTCTTAGTGTTCGACACTCAATTGAAAACTGCCCCGATCTATGCGATATCTCCTGTCAAGTACGTTTTTTATTTTTCGGTTAACTTTACATACGTTTCGTGCAGTGCATGGTAGCAGGAGGTGAACACATGAGCTTACAGTTAGGTATGTATCGACGAAAAGGGACAATTTACTGTATTTTATGACAAATATACGCAGGTTGAAGCGGCGCTGTGTAATATCTCGAGGTAGTGTTTTTGTATCCACGAGTACAAGTCGCGCTCCTCACATGATACCCAAAATACCGTGTATCACTAAAATTTGTGAGAGTTTTATTTTTGGGGATGGGCGATTCTTTGCGTTTTGCAGGAAACAATTTTTGCAATTGCGAAACACCGGTTTTTCTCGTTGGGGATTACGATTTTAAGGGAGTCGCATTAAGAATTATAACATTTTTCGTGCAATCGAAATACAACTGAAACAAGATACAGAACAATATATATATAACTAAGGTACCAATTGATGTGTCTAGTTTCATCGACAGAGAAGTTTAAGTACGTACCAACACGATTTTTAAATTACATATAGAAAGTGATGCTCGTACATAATTTCGACAGTGCACTAAATTTTTGCAAAGAAAATTGTTGTGTAACTTTTTTTGCCGGAACATTTTTTTGCAGATCGTGAAAAAAAAAAAAAACGGGCAAAACTCGCAAAAAAGAGAACTCACACAGAACGCGTACTTTATGTGCAGAACAGGATGAGCAGTGCCGGCTAAACAAGGGTATCTCGTTAAAACCAGGTTAAAACTCAATTGACCCTCATCACGTGGGTGTAACCGCAGTAGTTACGTTTTGAAACAGTTTGCAGAACAGTTTGCACTTCTTGTTCAAATTAAAGTTAAGTCACTCAATAACTTGAACCATTTTTACAGGATAAATAGAAGACAATTCTCTCCTAAAGCAAACCGTTTAAGGGCCTGGCTAAACTAGAAAACATTGCTGCAGACGCAATTGTTTCCAAGTTTAGCCGCGCGAGAAAGATATGCTGTGGAAGCAAGGAAATGTTTCTGAATCAAGTCGAAGACATTTTTTGCTTCACAGACACAAATTTTGCTTCCAAAACGTATGTTTCCCAGTTTAGCCACCCAAGGAAATATGTCTGGTAACAATGTTTTCTAGTTTAGCCAGGCCCTAAGTTTATTGTTAATTTTAAGTTCAATTTTCACAAATATTTTATAAATTAGGCAATATATACAAAAGAAAAATAAATTCAACCAATTTTTTTTTACATTTAACAACTTGGAGGCATATATTAAATAAATATCAACTTTAAAAAACACTTTTTAACAAACGTAGAAATATCCTGCTTTTAACAGGAAAACAATAACCAATTTACCTTTTTTAAATAGTACTTCACAATGCAAAAACATGCACGACTTTCGATTTTACTTTGTCCAGTTATAGTATAGCAATAAATTCCAGGTTACCAGCTAACAACTGGTTCTTAGGATTTTGTACTAAGGTAAGGTAGAAATCGCCTTGGAAACTGTCCTGTAAACATCTCTCTCATAGTTCTGAGGGAAACAAAGTGCAGCGGTTGAAGAACAAGGGCAAACAAAATGTTTTCTTAAGTTGGTTAGTAAAAAGAACAGTGTGACCGAGTTGATTTAAACACTAAAATGCTAATGAATTTGAGAGGATGTTGTTCATGATGCTCTCAATCCTGATAGTTCCAATCAGAGGAGAAAAGAACAATTCCTCGGCTGCTTGCTGCGTCAACATTCGCGTTGCTGGCAGGCGTAGCAGAATCTTGGCAAATCTTTCGGGATTGCTTGGATGCGCGTTTTCAACGTACTTCTTGAGGGCGCAATGTGCCTTCTCTTGTTGCCGCTCAACTTGTTTGGGATTCTTCAGACTTGAACAGTCTGCACAAAAATATAACCAAGAACACCAGTTTACAAAAGAGAAGTTTGCGTACTAGTTTAACCCTATATTACTCTAAGTATTTTTTAGCAACTTGACTGTAATTTTGTTGCGACAAAAGTTGCACGATAACTTTCCTAGTCCGGTAAATACCTTGCAAACGGCAAAAATTTCTAGCAATTTCCATGTTGCTGCAATCATTGCGAGAAGTAGAAGTTGATCGCAACGCCTCTCGTAATGCTGCAAGGAAGGTTTTCAACCGTTGCCTAGTGTAACATGTTTCCTGCATCTCAACGTTCTGTGACATCAGCAAATCAAATGAGAGAGAGAGAGACACGTTACAACTGAGAAACGTTATCCAACGTGCAACTTGTGTGGCAAGTTGAGGACAAAAATGACGTAACAAGGAAGCTTTAATCAGAGTACGCATTCATTACGGCCACTTATTCGTGGCCCGAACAAGGCTCAGTTATCTTAGCTGTAAACTTCACAAGAATAATCTGACCACTCCGTTAAGGGGTTAACGTCCCCAGGGGTACCTAGGGGGCCCATGACCCCCCCCCCCCCCCGGGATGAAATCAGCTTTCTCGTGAAAACCAAGCCACGCTTATTGGATTTATGAGTTCAGTGTTTCATTGCCATACAAATAGTAGGCTTTCAAATTGGCACACTGCACAGGCACTTATAGCACACGTTTATTAGTGACTCTTCATATGGGAGAGAAAACGTGGCTACGCCCCTGGTTTCCCTCTGGAGTCCCATTGCTATCTTCCTTATAAGCTTAAAATTTACCACGTTTGTACGTCATAAACATAGTTGCAGTCACTACAAAATCTTCTTCTTAAGTTGTATTTTAACTAAAACACTGAATTACCTGAATTGAAAAGTATGATAGCCTTGAGGAATGCATACTCCACTGAATCCAGTTCGAGCTTTTCAAGACTGAATAACAGATCCTTAACACTCATTATCTTGTCAAGCATACTTGTCCCATGATCAGTGGATTTGTGGTCTTGATTCGTACCCTCACTCTGCGCTACACGAACTGCGGCAAGCGTTAGCAATGGAGACAAGGGGAAGGAACTGGAGCATTGTGCCACACCCAACATGAAAAGATCTGACCACGTACTCTGAAGCAAAACAAGCTGATCTGTACTTTCCAGACTGCAAAACGACTGAATGCTTCTTGCCCAATCGACAGTAAGAAACAGGAGGCGAGTGGCAATTTCATAAACGTACTCCATGGACAATGAAGATACACCAAGTGTTGGGGGTTTGAGCTTAAACTGGACTTCCTTTGAGCTAATTATTTCATCACACTGTCCTCCAGAGAGGAATGTAGAAAGTGGTTTTTGAGAAGGGTTAGTAGGTGCTATCGGAAGTGGTGAAGCATTGTTAGCTGTCAGAGGTTGACTTTCTAGTTTTTCTTGAAAAACTTGGGAAATAGGACTCTTAGGAGACAAACATGCACTGCCCAGGTGGTTTTCACTTGTGCCATTTTCCATCCGTTTAGTGGGCCTCCTTTCACATTGCACAGCTAAAACAAACAGTGCAAAAAGTTAATATGTTACAAAGAACTATTCATAATGCTCTTAAAGTTGGTACAGTTCTCTTGCCACATAGACCCCAATTAAACTTAGATGGGGACTCTTATGCATGTAAAATACAAGTTCAAGACAACACAGTGGCATTTACTGCTACAGATATGATTCTAGGCATGGAGAACAAATACAATCTGTCTTCAGATAAAGAATTTCTTGTAGTGAATTGACTATTATAATTATGAAAGTCACAGGTTAGGCTCCCATGCAGGTCTCCTGAATATTTCGGCATGCCTAGAGTATGTATCACGTGCCAGAGGGCTTGACAAAAGCTTGAATTTCTGCTTGCCCCTTGGGCAAAGAAATCTTGTTCTTATTTCACTTTCCCAGGTTAAAGAAAAATTCTGAAAGTCATGAAACAGTGCATAAAAAGTGTAAAATGATAACAGAAATTTAAAGGTGCAAAATCTATTCTTGGTGTCTGATGTTTTATTACTGAACTCTTTTTTTTCTTGTCAGTGTTTGATTTAAAATGTGGGAAATTAATTCAAGTTGGCATACTTGCACTCTAAGTTGACATACCATTTGGTAAGTGAGGAGGAACAGTTACAGTTGTCTGACTTGAAAATCTATTTCTCTCCATTTGTATCAGAATTGAAGTCACCAGGTGACTCGCAAATGTCATGCTATATGACATATTATATTTGATTACAAATTCGATCTATTTTTAGAGATGAAAGTCACTAATAAATTCCACTGATATTAGTTTTATTTTGTTATGGATGGTTATAAGTGTGGAATCACCATCTTCTTCGTAAAAAAAATATTCAACTACATCTAAAAACATTCTTATACACATAGAAGCCAACAAAAAACAGTAAATGCTCAAAGGTGTTTACAAGGCTACATGTTACATAATGCTCCTATTGACCTCAATAGACTATCAAGAAAACCTTCCATAACAGAGACACTTCCAATTTAAACACGTGAGCACTGCAGTTGCCCCAGCTGACATGACATTGCAAAATTAAACTTTATTCATGGTGAATTGTAATTTAAAGTAACACAACTACATAATCATTCTCTCTCATTTCCTTGGTTCTTAGTTTGTAAAACAGAAAGACCTGTTTTTTGCAAGACTTTATTTTCACAAATTCTGTCAGAGGGGAAAGACCTTTAATTTTTTGGTTTCTCTCTATGAAATGGATGACGGTTTTATTTTTAATAGACAGTTTGAGAAGTCAGTTTTTAACCCCCCTCAACTTATATCTGCATTTTGAGATGTGGAAGAAAACTTGCTAAAAAGAAAAGCAAGGAGACGTCATCAATAAAGATGTTTCAAACAGTAAACTAGTTGCATAACACACGTGGTGTTTCAAGGAACTTGTGACAAATTTACACGTGATATAATCACCGAGACCCTTGTGACATATCAGCTACAAATCAAGAGGCAATCTCCTAGAAATACCCTCTGATAGTAACAAAAAGAAATACAAGAGATCAGTACTCTTTAAAAAAGTGGGAACAGTGTTCCTCTTAACTCGCGATTCACAGACAACACAACATTTCTGTTCGTGACTTTCCACGTGCCGAAGAACCTGCTAAAGGTCCCTTTTTATAAGTGCGTGTCTTATATGTACAGGTATAAAATGTTATGTACATTTTAACTACATTTGAAAAATAAAGCGAAAAACCTGCATTTTCTCTTTCATTTTGTTGTACTGACGAGAATGTAAAGGTCTACCTTGCAATCACGCAACTTGCACATGCGAGTAATAACGTTTTATGGAACACGCTAAATATACTTCAATGGATTCATCAAAGTCTCAAATTGAGGTTCATAAATGCGTTTGTTTTTAAATTGAAGATTTAGCAATCTAGTTAGGTCCGTGCACGGTTCAGCCAATTCAATATTTCATTTTTTTCACTGAAATAGAAAAATCAATTTTTGTTTATTTTAACTGTTTGATGTTTATTTTAAAGTAGCGAAAAAATGTAACATGAATTAAAGCACGAAATTTACACTGGTTTTTAATTTTTTTTTTCAATTTTAAATTAATTTAAAGTATTGAAAAAATAAGGTTATATCAAAAAAGCAAGGTCCGTGGGTCCGTGCACGATTCCGCCAAACCGTTTTTCTATTTTTCTCAAAAAATGAAAAAGCCAATTTTCATTCAACTTTATAGTATTTTGCTATTTTTAATTAAAATGGAATAAAATTAAATAAGAAAAATATGACAAAAACGCTGCATTTTCCATTTTTCTAATTTGATGTCGACTTTAAAAAATTAAAAAATACTGTCGACTTATAAAAAGCACGTTTTTGCTATTTTTCGTTTTACGTTTTTTTAGCCTAGTTAAAAAAATGGAAAAATGGAATGTTCTTGATTTAATTTTCTATTTTTTTAATTTTCCGTTCCTTATTAAAAAAAAGAAAAATCGAAATTGTTCTTTTCCGATTTTTGAGTGAATTAAGAAAATGGAAAAATAAAAATTACTGTATCGTTTATCCATTTTTGCATTTTTTGACCTTAAATTAGAAAAATGGATAAAAAGAAGTTGTATCGATAGTTCATTTCATTTTTCATTGTTGAGGGCTTAATCGAAACATACAAATTACGTCCAATTCTTATTCATTTTTTTAATTTTTGACTAAAATTAGAAAAATGGAAAAATACAAATTATGTCCACTGTTTATTCATTTTTTTAATTTTTGACTAAAATCAGAAAAATGGAAAAATACAGATTATGCCATTGTTCATTCATTTTTTTAATTTTCGACTTAAATTAGAAAAATGGAAAAATACAATTATGTCTATTATTTATCCTTTTTTTTTATTTTTGATTTAAATAAAAAAAAGGAAAAAATAGACGTTGTTTTTATTTTCAATTTTCTATTTTTTGAGTAGATCAGAAAATGGAAAAACGGAAGTTGCTTCTTTTGTTTATTTTTTAATTTTCTAAGCTTAAGTGAAGACAATAGACAATATAAATTTCCAAATCGTTTTAGTTGAATACGCAAATAATAGCAACCAAACTACACCATGCCATGATCACATGTCTGGTTGTTTGTGTAGGAGCTCACAAGCCGAACGGTGTCCTTTCTGATGTTTTGTACTGCATGATGCGTTTAGAATCACTTGTTACCGTGGGTTTTGTCAAAGACTTGGTGGATAAGAGATACTCTCACAGGCAAGTAAGTGAACACCTAAGAACACTGTTTCCAGAACAAAGTGGAATTTCACCTCGCAGTGTAGAGAGGTATTGTTCCCGCCATAACATACACTACAGAAACAAGAACCTCCCAGATGACATTGTGGACAATATTTTGTCAACTGCTGTGAAAGAGGTGTGTAGTTCAAACAACTGCGTATATTTTGTTTTCAAGTGAATTTAATCTGAATCACTCAGCCGTGGAGTGCGTTATTATGCATATCTCTATCGGATTCCGGTAACGCAATCGTGGTCGGTGCTGTTTTCGTACTTTCGTTTCTGTTTGGAAATATTATCATTCCTTATACTTACTTCAAAACTAGCGTATGCAAAAGGCAGGAGTATTGACAATCTTTTGGCATCTTGCCCAAAAAGAGAAACGCCTGAAAACAGCACCGACTACAATTGCGTTACACGGTCTAGAAATGCACGCCAGGGATGTGCACCTGATAAACTCCCCAACGGCTGAGTGATTTTCGTGATAGAAGTTGATCATGTTTTAAGCGGAACGCTTCTGCCATTTTCACTCTAAAGGGAAATTTTCTTATTACTTCAGGTTGGTCCTACATTTGGTCGAAAATTTATGGCAGGTCATTTACGTCACACGAGAGGCATACGCATTGGGGTAAATCGTGTAGCAGCATCTCTTAAGCGGGTTTCTGGTAACTACCACCGCCAGAGACAAGTGAGCACCGCACGACTGCTCAATCCAATCCCTTACTTCGCTCAGTATTTCGGACATAAGATCCACCTGGATCAAAATGAAAAACTGGCAAGATATGGCGTGACGGAAGTAGTTGCCGTTGATGGATACAGTGCATATATCACCGCTTTCTCTGTTATGCCGATAAAGAACAACGTTACAATCTATGAGGAAGTTTACAGGTAAGTAACCTGTTATCGTGTGACATGAGAGAGAGTTCTCATAAAAACGTTTCGATTGGCCGCGGCAAACTTTAGGTGATTTTGCAACCTGCCAGGTGTGAAACTGTCAGCTATGTTGCAAAACCTTGCTTGCTCCAGCTTTTAATTTGCACATGCTGTTCATTTCTTGTTATGCACTAGTCAATTGAAACCCCCACCCCCCGACCCCCGGGACAGGGCGGGGAATTTAACATTTATGTAGTGTTAAACTTGGCCATTTCCCCCGGTCATCGGGGAAACATTCGTTGTTAAAACCCCCGTCACCATGGCCCCGGTATTTTTTGGTCGCTTCACAGTAAAAACACAAAACAGATATACATCTGTTGATTTTTAAATATATAAAACAGGAACATGCACAAAAATAAAAACATACCTGCATCTATTTTTTGCAGGCTCTACTGCCTGCGATTTTGTTTCCTCGCTTGCATCTTCTTTCTTTCCGAGCAAGACAACTTTAATTTTTGCCCTATCTTCGAGCTCTGTTTCATCGGTTACATCAAGCCACTCACTCCACGACTCGTCGTACCGTTGCAAAACAACAGTTCCTTCCCCTTCAGGAATACTAAAATCTCCCCGGACTACGTGAATTAACTCAGTCAAAGTTTCATCATTTACATCTTTTACCTTCCGCTGTTCTCTAAACTGAAAAAGAATCTGTAAATATACAAAACAAACATGTATCTCAGAATTGGAATTGCTAATGTGTAATTTGCATTATAAAATAGTTCGAAAATCTACGTAATTCAAATAAATTCTCGATTATAGAACATTAAATTCTCACAGAAGAACAATATATAGACAGGATGGCCCGTTTTAATTAAAGATTCAGAAGAATGAAGCGTGTAAATACCTTTCTCGCACCGTCCGCCATCTTCTTTCACATGGAGGAGAGTCAGAGAGACTAGGACCCAGTCCTCAACATGAAGCGACCGAGCTACCCAGACTTCCGGTGCAGCGTTAAATCCCCGCTAAAATGCCCCGCTTAAAAACGGCAGGTGTTAAATTCCCCGACTCCCGGTGATTTCACGCTGTTAAATACGCGTTAAATCACCGGTATGGCCGCGTTAATTCCCCGCCCTGCCCCGGGGGTCGGGGGGTGGGGGTTTCAATTGACTAGTGCATTAGGACGACTGTTGAAAAACACGGTGTATGGGATCAGGTTCGTGTTGATCATGGGACAGAGTTTTTCCTGACTTTATACATCCAGGACGTGTTAAAAGACTATCGTACAAATCACACGCGGCCACCCTATCTACAGACACAATCCAAGCAGGTATGCAGTATTAATTGCACTTTTTACTAGTAATACTGACAGCTTATGGATTTTTTCATCATCACCAACTCTTCACCTTCAAAACTCTTCACCAAATGTAGATTTTTAAATATCCTGTTATAAACAGTATTATATACATATATGAATTATCGCTAAATTTCATATAGTGGCCTATAGGTTCCAGGGAAGTTCCCTTTCCGCTGACATTTTGGAGATAAAAGAGAACTCAACACCGATAGCCCTAAGTCTTTCGGCACCCTTAGATTTCGAAAGGTTGTTGTCTTCAAGTCCCGGCGGAGCTAAGCCACCTTTAAAACCTTGGAACAAAATAATAAGTGTTTTTTTCCGTTAGATAGTCTTTAATGACCAGACGGAACAGCCAACATGTCACTACAAGTGTATCATGTAATGTTCATTGCAGAACCACACAGTAGAGAGATTTTGGGTGGAGGCTAACTCGAGAGTAAATTATCCTGTTAAAACTGCTCTGGTCCAGTTGGAAAATGATGGACAGATCGATATGGGAATTGAAACGACGAAAGGCTGTGTGTCAACATTTACTGGAAAAGTTATTCAAATTGGTCTTCAGTATACTGTTGGAGCATGGAATTGCCGCCCAATTCCCGGTAAGAGACAATGGCACCAGTCACATTAGTTTACTGACACCTCAAATTGTGTTCACTCATTTCTGTCACGCCTATAGGTCACATGTCGGATGTGACCCGAAAAATAAAAAAATTCGCCAAAACTTTGCGTTACTTCCGTTTTCCTCCAAATTGGGAGTACAGGAAGTTGATAGATTTAGCCAATCACCCAGCGATTTTGGTCTAAGACACTTAAATGTGTCCTACATGACGAATTTTTTAGAGTCACGCTCTGCGTGTTGAAAATGGCATCCGCTCCGAAGAGATTTTGAGCAGAATTTATCGATCCAGGAGACATTCCCGACACGATTTAGAATTCCTATGAGGAGCCCGAAGGTTTTTCAAGTGATAAAGAGAGTATTTTGGGCCAGCAGCTCGTAAATCAGAGCGAAGAATGAAAGTAAGCGATCAATAACCTTTCCAACACGAGGTTTCGCAATAGTGACGCAGTTGAAATTATGTTCTTGAAATGCGAAGATATGCTCTTCGGGTCGTCCTCCTGCTTCAGAATTCTTGCCTATTTCATGAAATATGTCTATAAATTCATATTTGAGAGTGAACAGCGCGATAATTTTGGAGGAAACCTTTTTTTGAGCGATTTTGGTCGAGCGAAGAGGGACGCGTAATTCAATCCCACGCTAAGAGGATTATATGGTTGCTATGGAGAAATGCTAATAGGTCAAATCCTAGAATGGTTGAGATAAAAAATCATAACTAATTTCAGTTGTGTTCTTTTTCAGCCAAATTTTCAGGACGTTTTGCTGATATGATATAGAACATTTTTCTTTTTAACATCTAAATACAATTATATCATCATTTTGGAAGAATTTACTTTTTTCCTCAAATATATGAATAATTTATCCTGTTTTATGTTAAGTAAGATTTTTTTTCAGAAATAGTTTGTGTTTTTATGATGAGATATATTTTTTTCTGAGAAGCCCATTTTATCCCCTTTCAAATGAGATATTGTAGACCACATTGCTGTAAATACCTGTCGAGATATGGATTACCTAAATTTCTGATAGATCGCCTACAAAATGTCCAGAATGCTGCGGCTCGCGTTGTCACTCGTACAAGGAAGTATGATCACATCAAACCTGTCTTAAAGCAGCTACACTGGCTCCCAGTTAGCCAGAGAAAAAATACAAGATCTTACTTTTGACCTACAAAGCGCTCAACGGCCAGGCCCCTAGTTACATTACTGAACTGCTAGAGCCTTACATACCAACCAGGAATCTGCGATCCTCCTCCAAAAACTTACTGAAAGTACCATCTGTCAAGTTAGTAAGTTATGGTCATAGGTGCTTCTCTTTTGTAGCACCTAGCCTTTGGAACTCTCTTCCGAATAATATAAGAGAGAGCGGCTCGCTATCAGATTTTAAGACTTGTATAAAGACATACCTTTTTAACAAATTTTATAATTAGACTATTGGTTAGTCAGTTAATTAGTTATTCAGATAGTTTAGCTAGTCAGTTACTTATTAATTAGTTAAGTTAGTTAGTTAACTAGTTAGTTTCATTTAAAGGTTTTAATGATTCTTAGTTTTTTTCATTTTTACAGCTTAGTTATTTTATTAGTTAGTTTATTTTTCTCATGTTTCAGATATTTTTACATTTTTATCAGTTTTATTGGTGACATTTTTAAAATTATTGTAAAGCGCTATTGGATAGCACTAGAAATAGCGCTCTATAAATTCATTATTATTATTATTATTATTATTATCTCAGATCTCAGGTTACTTCTCTTCCGTTGAAGCAGTTTTGAATGAATTTCTGAATGCATGTCAATCAACTTGTTTTTCGCAGGCATAACCATAGTAACCGACCTTATAATGTAGCCGCCGTCTCTATGGTTCAGAAGAAATCTTGGCAGACTTTAGTTACAACTTTGGGAGATCATTACTTGTCATCCAGTAATGTTGTAAAATATGTTTTCTTTTTGTTTATTTTTACACAGGAAAAGGTGCCCCAGAGGACAGAGCCAAAGTTAACGTAAATACGGGGGCTATTTCTTCCGACTGTATCCCCTCCTCCAATGACGCGGTTGAAATGTACCATTCTTCAGGCGGGCACTTGCAACTCGAAAACTCATTTGCAGCTGATCCCCTAGCACAGCTACAGCATAAGGCTCTGAAACGAGACCGCGAATTCGCGAAGTACTTTCCGAGTTTACACGAGATATTTCATAAAGTATCCAATGGAGACTACGAACCATTTAAGAATGCCCTGTTGTATTACATAAGATTGACTAATTTTCTGTTAGAACAAAATTAGGAAGTAGAACTGAAGGGCAAATACACTTCTAATTTTACGTCAGTAAAAGGAACTTTAATAGTTTCACCATCGTATTACAGTTAGATCCATGAATTTAAAGAACGCTACGCGTATTACACTATTGTCACCAACACACGAAGACTTCAACAAAAATACTCCTAACAGTCTTCATTTAAAACCGTGCTGTAAGTTTCAAAGTAAGAGTATCCTTCGACAGTACAAAAGCAAATTTCAACCAAAAAAATGCTACGTTCATAAAGTTCTCTAAGATGTCCCGATTGTAGCTGCAAGCCTTACTGATAGACCTTCAGAGCACCGAGGGTTACAACGTTTACATCAGTTGTCTTCCAACTTGGAGATTACAGCATCGAAGTCGTCGAATCCTTTAAGCAGAAATTGCTTCTCACGACCCTCCTCATTCTTGCATATTGGGCATCGCGAATTCCCTCCAAACCATGTTTCAAGGCATGAACCGCAGCCCAAAAGCCTTTGGCAGCACTTCGACACTGTCAATCGCCTCGCGACCTTGAAGCAAATACAACATTTGAACGCCTCTTTCAAGCTTTTAACCAAGATTTCATTCACCTCGGAGACATGTGTTAATTTGTCTATCTTCTCAGCCATATCCTCTAAGATGCCCTCATCCATCCCTTCCGATTTACGTTTCTTCTTGGCTGCAGACTTTCCTCTTTTCTCTTGGCGTTTCTTTTTTTCATAATCACCCAATGTCACGGCATACACTTTTCTCGCTGGAACATTCCAGAAGTCTTCTCCTACGATAAAGAATCAATGGAGCATGACTTTTTAAGGTTTAAATATTTTGCGTTTTGCATCAATAGTGAAGTAGTAAGGTGTTGACATTTGTAAATAAATAAAAATATATAACCTGTTTATTTTTGCTCGAGTTGCAAGTGAAGAGTTAAAATCTAACTGTTTGGTACTTGGGTTATGAAAAGTTTGAATGTTGACTGTTCAGGGTAAAACAATATCTGTTTTTTTATTATGAAGTATATATATTTTATTACTTTGAAACAACTGATTCAATGGATAAATAAAGATGACTTGTGAATAAACTGAGTTGAATTGTCTCACACGTTACACAGTGCAACAAACGCTTACTTGAAATTGGAATTTTGGAGCACTGTTTTACTCCAAAGGCGTTTAAATAGATACAATAAAATTTGTAAGCTAATTAAAAGAGGAAATAAGAGAGGGCTCAAAAGACGACTTAAAAAGTACTCAAATCTACATAAACGATATTTTTGATTTGGTATAAATAATGGGCATTACTTTGCTTCTTTGTTAGTAGCTAGTAGCAATTGGCAATTGTAACTTACCCCTTGTTGATTCACCATCCATTATTTCATAGCCATGGACATCAACAATTACAAGATCTTCATCAAGGTTGAGATAGTCCTTAACCAGTCTGCTTACATCATGGACATTGCAATCCTCCTTTTTAAGTTTCAGATGGGCAGTATGTGACTTGACTAATTCGGTGTCGCTGTCAAAATGTGCCAGGAAGACAACTCTTTTAAAAGCACTCTTCTCTTTTGGCTTACCAAAAGTAGAGTTAAGCTGTGCATAGCTCTTCTGTGGTTTCACGGTTTGGTTTGTTGAGGTTCCCGGTCGACACACTCCTAATTGCTGTGGAGATGGCAAAGTGACACTATCGTCTCCAGCATTTGGCAAGCTCTCTCCCATTACTTGCATTGTGACACGGTCATGCCAAAAGGTTGAGTCAAAACCACCGGTTACCTCACTTGGAAACCTTGCCACCCGTGTAAAGTCGTCCTCCAGATATAATGTCTCAGGAGCCACCTATAATTAGAGGCAGACAAATAATGTTGGACTTACACTATATCCTACAGGGACTTCTTTCCTTTGAAAGGCGCAGGATGCCTTTCCAGTTACATTTACTCTCCTCCCTCACATGTCTAACTTCTGAAGCCTTGCACCCCACTTCCTATGCTGAGCCACCCCAAAAAAACATGTACACCACAACCCACCCACCCCACACCCCATCCCGACCCCCCCCCCCCCCACCCCCGCTGACTCCTAGTCGGTTAGTTATTTAAAAAATCCCTGGACATAACAAAAATAATGCTTAATGAGCATTATGGAACCTGGAGGAAAAATAACATTTTGCACAATCTCCGGATGGAAAAATGACAACAGTGAAACATACACCGCATCAGATAAATAGGATAAAAATAATACCGACAAACGAGTGAAACTTGAAACTTGTTTGATTTGCAATGCATGACAGATGGAAACAGAAAATTCTTCCTGATTCGCACTTCCCAGGGAAAAAAATCCAACGAATTAATTTTCAGTAAGATTTTCAAAAATTTCAACATTACATCAATTTAAATATTTATTTTTTCAGTGAAGTTTCATTTCCGGGAGAAGTCAATATTGGTATCGAAACTACATGTCACGAAATCTTAACCGGTTCGTTTTTGGATAACTCGCTAGTAAATCGTTGCCCTCAAGTACATGAATTTAAATTATAAAACACTTCACACAATATCTAAGCTCAATAATTATATATTAAATAGAGCGCTAAGGTAAGATGACTTTAACATTTTCAGGAAACTACATCTGTAGAAATGCAATCAAAAAATAAATCAAATCAAATTTGCAGTTCCACAAAGTTACAATTTACAGATCGGCGGAGGTAATAACATTAGAACGTCAAATAAGGGCTCCAGGAATTGACTTGTTAGCATGTTCAGATTGCAGAAGTATAGCTATGTGGCAGGAGTGTAACTGTTAAACATATTTTCTCACGGAACTATTTTTAATAATAGTTTTTACGATTTGCGAGTCATCCATGTGCTCGCGGTTGAATTTCACAATTTTCATTGACTTAGTTATTTACTTCTACCGAGATGATTCGGAATTGCAATTATAACAGATAAATGCCTTCAAACATCGTGCCTTGTCTGTCCAGGTCGGTAATATATTAGTTTTTGTTTTCGTTGTAGAGGTCTGCCATTGCGTTGTATACATGCGAACACACATGAGATCACATGCGAACTTGATCGTTCGCTCTTCGTATACAAAAAATTATATCAGCTGACTCACCTTAAAGACTGAAGAGATCTTTGAGGTTTGCAGGTCGTCTTCGCCCACAACAATTCTTTTCGCTCCCCTCCAAAGCACAAACTGTTTAAGGCCGAACCCACCGTCCATCTCCATCTTTGACACAGTAAACGCGAAGCCTTCAATTTGGCGGGAAATGGACCCACGTTTGGTCCACGTGACCTGAATCGTGCTGTTTTTACTTTTTTTTCTGGCATATTTTAAGCAGGAAAGTTATTCATCTCCTGCGTGTTATTTTATGCTTGAGATATTGCAAAGGACAAAGTTCTTTACTGCCGAGGTCTTTTAGTTAGTCTTTTTTCTCGCTAAGGTAAAATAATGTAAAACTAGATATTGAAATCAAGCTGAAGATTTCGAAATTTAATCATATTTTTCCTTCTAGCTGAAAATGGAAAAATAAAAATAAAACCAAGCAATTATTTTCATTTTTCTCATTAGAATCAAATTGGGAAAATAAAATATCGAACTTAAAATAATTTGACTTTGTATTTTTTGTTTTGCATTGCAAAATAAAACAATAAAAGAATACCAAATAACATCAAGTATTCTCCACTTTTTTCACTTGTGCCCAAAAACAAAAAAATTAAACAAACGATGGACACAACTTCCATTTTTCCATTTTTCTAACGTAAGAACGAAATGGGGAAAATGGAGTATATTTCAATTTGCTTTTTTTTCATTTTTGTATTAAAAATGGAAAATAGAAAAAATTGATAACTACACCATGAATATTACATTTTTTCATTTTTTCACTTGACTTAGAGTAATAGACAAAGACAAAAATTGACAAAATTCGCTTTTTAAACGTAAGCGATATTTTTTATATTTTAAAGTCAACTTGAAATTAGAAAAATGAAAAAATGTTTCATTTTCCCCTACCTTTTTGCAATTTTATATTTTTCCTCTTTAATTTAAAATAAAAAAATACTGTATAGTTGAATAAAAATTGGCTTTTCCATTTTTTTAGAAAATTAGAAAAACGGTTTGGCGGAATCGTGCACGGACCTCCGCAATCCGTGTACCTTCGCGCCAATCGATTTTTGATTTCAAATTGAAAACACAAAATCAGAATTTTTGTGTTTTTCGATTTTCAAATACAATTTGAAAATTAAAAATCATCCATTTTTTTCTGACTTTCGATTTTTCAGTTTTCGTTTCGTTGCGGAAAATGTAATATTGAAAATCAACTTTTTTCAGAAAATTTCAATTTTCAATTTTCCTTTTTTCATTTCTCTTCTACCGATTGAAAATGGAAAAATGAAGATATTTGAACTTTTGATTTTAATTTAGAAAGTCAAATTTCGTATTGACTCCACCCTTTATCTCAAAACACTAAATCAAAACGCTAAAAACGGCAGAGGTTTCGGGGGGGGGGGGACTCGCCCAATTCGCCCTCCCCAGGCAGTGCTTTCCTTCTTCTTTTAGCTCTATTTACCTCTGTTTTCGGGATAAAGTTTTATTTCTTCATAGAAAATCCTAAAGTATGATCACGAAAAATGTTAAGAGCATATCCTTGACTGGAGCGAGGTTTTTTTTTTTTTGCGCTAATTCCCGTCACATGTTTTGATCATCGCGCGCCGCTCACTCGGATAGAATGACTGAACAAGCAAACAATATTTTGCGCGCAGGTTCATGGAAATATTAATTGTATCCGACAAGTAATTGTAAAGATATGTAACCGTAATGATTAACATTTGTTTTTCAAAAAAAAAATCAACTAATCTACAAATTAACACAGAAATTCTGGTCAAATGCAATCAAAAAGCTAATTTATAATTGTAGGTGTCAACAAGTTAGCCCATGTTGATTTCAAAATCGAGTACAATTCATTTCATCAGAACTAAAGTGACTCGCTACTTGTGACACGTCACACAAAACATGTAAACCATCGGATCAAAATGAAACATGCGTACGCTAACAAACAGAATAAGGGCATTTCCAAATGAAAATTGTACCAAAACAAAGCTAACATACATTCGGGTGTCAATAGTCACGGTAGTTCAAGTCCACGGTTCAGTCTATTCTTTTATCAAATTATCAAAAGTCCATCCAATCCCCGCACAATCAAAGTGGTTGCATCATCAATATTGCAATGTGGGCATGTAGTGTTGTCCGCCATCCACTGGGGCACACACGGATCGCATCCCAAAATGCTGTCGCAGCACTAGGCCATGCTCACCGGCGGGCTCCATATGTCTTTCCAGGATTGTGCAAGTGAGATTTGAGGTCACCTGATCTTAGAATGTCGCTAGTTCCCTTCTTTGCTGGTCCCCAATCTTGTTGTTAATTTCTATACAAAGTTCCGAAACTTGGGTAACTTTCTCGTCCACCGCATCCAGTCTCAGCATCAGCCCGAGAACAGAGGGAAATAAAGCGAAAAGAACAAGAAAAGCACTGCCTAGGGAGGGCGAATTGGGCGAGTCTCCCCCCCCCCGAAACCTCTGTTGTTTTTAGTGTTTTGATTTAGTGCTTTGAGATAAAAAATGGAATTAATATGAAATTTAACTTTCTAAATTAAAATTAAAAGTTCAAATATCTTCATTTTTCTATTTTCAATCGGTAGAAAAAAACTGAAAAAAGGAAAACTGAAAATTGAACTTTTCTGAAAAAAGTTAATTTTCAATGTTACATTTTTCGCAACGAAAAGAAAACTGAAAAATCGAAAGTCAGAAAAAATGGTCGATTTTCAATTTTCAATTTGTATTTGAAAATCGAAAAACACAAAAATTCTGATTTTGTATTTTCAATTTAAATTCAAAAATCGATTGGCGCGAAGGTACACGGATTCTCCGCGCACGGTTCGGCCAATTCAATTTTTCATTTTTTTCACTGAAATAGAAAAATCAATTTTTGTTTGTTTTAACTGTTTGATGTTTATTTTAAAATAGCGAAAAAATGTAACATGAAATAAAGCACAAAATTTACACTGGTTTTTAATTTTTTTCAATTTTAAATTAATTTAAAGTATTGAAAAAATAAGGCTATACAAAAAAAGCAACTTTTTGATATTTTTTCATTTTTCTGTTTTTCGACACAAATTGGAGAAATGAAACAATGAGGTAACATCAGTTGGTTGCATCATTTTCCATTTTTCTATTTTCGAGACAAAATAGAAAAATGAATTCTTTGTTTTGTTCTGTCCATTGTTTCATTTTTCTATTTTTCGACTTAAATTAGAAAAATGGAAAAATGGTTTTGATTGAATCCGTGTACCTTCGCGCCAATCGATTTTTGATTTCAAATTGAAAACACAAAATCAGAATTTTTGTGTTTTTCGATTTTCAAATACAATTTGAAAATTAAAAATCATCCATTTTTTTCTGACTTTCGATTTTTCAGTTTTCGTTTCGTTGCGGAAAATGTAATATTGAAAATCAACTTTTTTCAGAAAATTTCAATTTTCAATTTTCCTTTTTTCATTTCTCTTCTACCGATTGAAAATGGAAAAATGAAGATATTTGAACTTTTGATTTTAATTTAGAAAGTCAAATTTCGTATTGACTCCACCCTTTATCTCAAAACACTAAATCAAAACGCTAAAAACGGCAGAGGTTTCGGGGGGGGGGGACTCGCCCAATTCGCCCTCCCCAGGCAGTGCTTTCCTTCTTCTTTTAGCTCTATTTACCTCTGTTTTCGGGATAAAGTTTTATTTCTTCATAGAAAATCCTAAAGTATGATCACGAAAAATGTTAAGAGCATATCCTTGACTGGAGCGAGGTTTTTTTTTTTTTTGCGCTAATTCCCGTCACATGTTTTGATCATCGCGCGCCGCTCACTCGGATAGAATGACTGAACAAGCAAACAATATTTTGCGCGCAGGTTCATGGAAATATTAATTGTATCCGACAAGTAATTGTAAAGATATGTAACCGTAATGATTAACATTTGTTTTTCAAAAAAAAAATCAACTAATCTACAAATTAACACAGAAATTCTGGTCAAATGCAATCAAAAAGCTAATTTATAATTGTAGGTGTCAACAAGTTAGCCCATGTTGATTTCAAAATCGAGTACAATTCATTTCATCAGAACTAAAGTGACTCGCTACTTGTGACACGTCACACAAAACATGTAAACCATCGGATCAAAATGAAACATGCGTACGCTAACAAACAGAATAAGGGCATTTCCAAATGAAAATTGTACCAAAACAAAGCTAACATACATTCGGGTGTCAATAGTCACGGTAGTTCAAGTCCACGGTTCAGTCTATTCTTTTATCAAATTATCAAAAGTCCATCCAATCCCCGCACAATCAAAGTGGTTGCATCATCAATATTGCAATGTGGGCATGTAGTGTTGTCCGCCATCCACTGGGGCACACACGGATCGCATCCCAAAATGCTGTCGCAGCACTAGGCCATGCTCACCGGCGGGCTCCATATGTCTTTCCAGGATTGTGCAAGTGAGATTTGAGGTCACCTGATCTTAGAATGTCGCTAGTTCCCTTCTTTGCTGGTCCCCAATCTTGTTGTTAATTTCTATACAAAGTTCCGAAACTTGGGTAACTTTCTCGTCCACCGCATCCAGTCTCAGCATCAGCCCGAGAACAGAGGGAAATAAAGCGAAAAGAACAAGAAAAGCACTGCCTAGGGAGGGCGAATTGGGCGAGTCTCCCCCCCCCCGAAACCTCTGTTGTTTTTAGTGTTTTGATTTAGTGCTTTGAGATAAAAAATGGAATTAATATGAAATTTAACTTTCTAAATTAAAATTAAAAGTTCAAATATCTTCATTTTTCTATTTTCAATCGGTAGAAAAAAACTGAAAAAAGGAAAACTGAAAATTGAACTTTTCTGAAAAAAGTTAATTTTCAATGTTACATTTTTCGCAACGAAAAGAAAACTGAAAAATCGAAAGTCAGAAAAAATGGTCGATTTTCAATTTTCAATTTGTATTTGAAAATCGAAAAACACAAAAATTCTGATTTTGTATTTTCAATTTAAATTCAAAAATCGATTGGCGCGAAGGTACACGGATTCTCCGCGCACGGTTCGGCCAATTCAATTTTTCATTTTTTTCACTGAAATAGAAAAATCAATTTTTGTTTGTTTTAACTGTTTGATGTTTATTTTAAAATAGCGAAAAAATGTAACATGAAATAAAGCACAAAATTTACACTGGTTTTTAATTTTTTTCAATTTTAAATTAATTTAAAGTATTGAAAAAATAAGGCTATACAAAAAAAGCAACTTTTTGATATTTTTTCATTTTTCTGTTTTTCGACACAAATTGGAGAAATGAAACAATGAGGTAACATCAGTTGGTTGCATCATTTTCCATTTTTCTATTTTCGAGACAAAATAGAAAAATGAATTCTTTGTTTTGTTCTGTCCATTGTTTCATTTTTCTATTTTTCGACTTAAATTAGAAAAATGGAAAAATGGTTTTGATTGAATCCGTGTACCTTCGCGCCAATCGATTTTTGATTTCAAATTGAAAACACAAAATCAGAATTTTTGTGTTTTTCGATTTTCAAATACAATTTGAAAATTAAAAATCATCCATTTTTTTCTGACTTTCGATTTTTCAGTTTTCGTTTCGTTGCGGAAAATGTAATATTGAAAATCAACTTTTTTCAGAAAATTTCAATTTTCAATTTTCCTTTTTTCATTTCTCTTCTACCGATTGAAAATGGAAAAATGAAGATATTTGAACTTTTGATTTTAAGTAGAAAGTCAAATTTCGTATTGACTCCACCCTTTATCTCAAAACACTAAATCAAAACGCTAAAAACGGCAGAGGTTTCGGGGGGGGGGACTCGCCCAATTCGCCCTCCCCAGGCAGTGCTTTCCTTCTTCTTTTAGCTCTATTTACCTCTGTTTTCGGGATAAAGTTTTATTTCTTCATAGAAAATCCTAAAGTATGATCACGAAAAATGTTAAGAGCATATCCTTGACTGGAGCGAGGTTTTTTTTTTTTTTTTGCGCTAATTCCCGTCACATGTTTTGATCATCGCGCGCCGCTCACTCGGATAGAATGACTGAACAAGCAAACAATATTTTGCGCGCAGGTTCATGGAAATATTAATTGTATCCGACAAGTAATTGTAAAGATATGTAACCGTAATGATTAACATTTGTTTTTCAAAAAAAAAATCAACTAATCTACAAATTAACACAGAAATTCAGGTCAAATGCAATCAAAAAGCTAATTTATAATTGTAGGTGTCAACAAGTTAGCCCATGTTGATTCCAAAATCGAGTACAATTCATTTCATCAGAACTAAAGTGACTCGCTACTTGTGACACGTCACACAAAACATGTAAACCATCGGATCAAAATGAAACATGCGTACGCTAACAAACAGAATAAGGGCATTTCCAAATGAAAATTGTACCAAAACAAAGCTAACATACATTCGGGTGTCAATAGTCACGGTAGTTCAAGTCCACGGTTCAGTCTATTCTTTTATCAAATTATCAAAAGTCCATCCAATCCCCGCACAATCAAAGTGGTTGCATCATCAATATTGCAATGTGGGCATGTAGTGTTGTCCGCCATCCACTGGGGCACACACGGATCGCATCCCAAAATGCTGTCGCAGCACTAGGCCATGCTCACCGGCGGGCTCCATATGTCTTTCCAGAATTGTGCGGGTGAGATTTGAGGTCACCTGATCTTAGAATGTCGCTAGTTCCCTTCTTTGCTGGTCCCCAATCTTGTTGTTAATTTCTATACAAAGTTCCGAAACTTGGGTAACTTTCTCGTCCACCGCATCCAGTCTCAGCATCAGCCCGAGAACAGAGGGAAATAAAGCGAAAAGAACAAGAAAAGCACTGCCTAGGGAGGGCGAATTGGGCGAGTCTCCCCCCCCGAAACCTCTGTTGTTTTTAGTGTTTTGATTTAGTGCTTTGAGATAAAAAATGGAATTAATATGAAATTTAACTTTCTAAATTAAAATTAAAAGTTCAAATATCTTCATTTTTCTATTTTCAATCGGTAGAAAAAAACTGAAAAAAGGAAAACTGAAAATTGAACTTTTCTGAAAAAAGTTAATTTTCAATGTTACATTTTTCGCAACGAAAAGAAAACTGAAAAATCGAAAGTCAGAAAAAATGGTCGATTTTCAATTTTCAATTTGTATTTGAAAATCGAAAAACACAAAAATTCTGATTTTGTATTTTCAATTTAAATTCAAAAATCGATTGGCGCGAAGGTACACGGATTGTGCACGGACCCAAAACGAAAAATTCATTTTTCTATGTTTTCTCGAAAATAGAAAAATGGAAAAATGATGCAACCAACTGATGTTGCCTCATTGTTTCATTTCTCCAATTTGTGTTGAAAAACAGAAAAATGAAAAAATATCAAAAAGTTGCTTTTTTGGTATAACCTTATGTTTTCAATACTTTAAATTAATTTAAAATTGAAAAAAAAAACCAGTGTAATTTTCGTGCTTTAATTCATGTTACATTTTTTCGCTATTTTAAAATAAACATCAAACAGTTAAAATAAACCAAAATTGATTTCTCTATTTCAGTGAAAAAAATGAAAAATTGAATTGGCCGAACCGTGCACGGACCCTGACCGCCCACGTTGTTCAGTAAATTTGCAGTTTCTCGAAGGGACTGTCTGGGTGATCACAATCAGAATGTTGAGGCCTGTTCAGTGAAGCTTGAGCTCTGGAATAGATTACTTCATTTCTGTGTGTTCGTTTCAATACGTTTTCAACTTGCGTAAAATGAACTGACAGGAACAAGGTCATTATACTCAGCGACATAGACTTTCAGATAAGTTAATTTGAAGTGTATACAGTCTTTAGAAATGTGTCAGATCTTTCGAGTCTAGGTGTGAAAACTCATTCGAGATCGTAAGCAAAAACTGAGTATAAGACGAGCAGAGAATACAGGGAAATATAGCAAAGTCCTTGGAAGAATTACGCAGCAACAGTTTTCATTGACAACTAGTACTATGGACAAAACAATTCACGATTAGGTTAAACGATTGTAACTTTTAAATGCTTACTTAAACTCCATAAAACAGCAGCAAAATTGAAAAGAACTGATTAGGTTTTCGCGCCAAACATTTGCCCTGCTTGTGCAACGTTTATATTTGTTATTTTTCATGAACCAAGCTTTTTAGAATGCATGGCTACAATATTCACAAAATTCTTACTTTTCAAAGGTAATTGTAAACGATCTTTGCTACAAACAGAAGCAAAATCTCAAAAAATGTGTCCCATAAACAGAGAAGAGAGAGCAGAAATAATGTCCTCTTCAACTGCATAGAAGTTGTTAAAGGTATCAAAGCAGGTGTACCGGTGCCTGGATTTAATAAGAGCCTAAAATACTGTAAAAAGAGTAAACTCATCTCAGGTGCAAAATTACTGGAGAGAAACGAAGACACGGGCTAGAGCCGAATTTTTTACTTCCCAAACAGATGTACGTGCAGAAATCAGCACATGCAAAGACTTTCCATAGCTCGGGACTTTACAATCGGGTTGTTTTGCTACACTTGAAAAAGGTTTGAACACAGTTGCCCAAAAAATTTTGATGCGTATGTGAGAATGTTGAATGTATGAAATAGAAGTAAAACTACAAAATGTTCGTTGCTGACTTGTAGATCAAAGACAACATTGCCAATTATACGGTGAAATTTCTAGTTTCTGAAATTTAACCTGTGACATTCCTCGGGGATCCAATTTTTCTTCGTTCTTTTCTTTTCATAATTTGACATGAATTTGGATGACAAAATGTTAAATGCTTTTGGCAAGACGCTGAATTATTACATGAAAGATTAAAATTGGCAACACTAAACTGAAATAGGCCTCTCGCAAAGAAAATTAATCTAAATAAAGCTAAGCCGAATACTGGCTGATTGGGTTAAAGAACAAGGTAGTGATGATCAACCGAAGAATACAGTTACACACTGTAAAGTACCGTGGAACCCCGTTAATACGGACACCAAAGGGACAAGCCAAATTGTCCGTATTAACGGGGTGTCCGTATTAAGCGGGTTCTCAGAAAAAGTCACGGATACATGTTTTATCGACACAAAGACGGCAAAAAAACGTTATTTAATTGTACTGTATCTGTAACAAGTGCAAACTGTGAACTCTCTGATTATAATTAATACTTTTTTACGAACAACTTACGATCTAGTCAGACACTCGAACTAAACTTTAATAAACTCAACGGTGGAATGATTTGAAAATGTCGCAGCTTTACTATAGTTGTATCTGCAAGAAATAAAACGCATTTCGACAGCAACAGAACGTTTTCTATAAATTTTCCTTCGTCTCTGGAAATCTGACCATAACTGTTCTTAAACTCTACAAACTCATTCGAAAAAGTCGGTCACTTTACTTTGCACGGAAGATTTTAGCTTGCCACACAACCAGGCGGACTGAAGATTCACGCTATTTAGCTACTCTTTGTAATAAAATCGTCTTAACTCGTCCAATTCTGTCATTATTTGACCAGGGTGAAGTTAGCAAATAATCGCGACCATGAAAATTGACAGTGCACAGATAAACAGTGTCCGGAAAGCGGGGTTGACAATGTATAACAGTTTGTCACTCGGGACACGGAAAAGTGTCCGTTGTCCGTATTAACGAGTGTCCGTATTAAGCGGGTTAATTTAAGAGAAAATGTATAAGGTTTTCGTCGGGACCAACGAAATTGTCTGTAATACCGGGGTGTCCGTATTAAGCGGGTGTCCGTAAAACGGGGTTTCACTGTACTTGCAATCTGGAGAGCAAACAGAAACTGTCGATAAAAATTCTTACTTCGGAGGAACGTTCTTTACATTGCATCCCAAATTTCTTTTGTTATAGTGGCTTTAAGGAAACTTAAAGGATTTGTTGGGATATTGTTGCAAGGTTTGGGATTCTCTTACAGGGATGGGAAGATAACTTTGCGGGAAGACCAGGATTGATGTACAAAACGACTCGTGATCATGAAGAAGCACCGAAAACGTTTGCTAACATGTTTCATACATTGAATTGGGTCAGAGGTTATTACCTTAGATAATGGTGCGAGGAATTTTTTTAGACATAACAGAGACAATTTTTGATAAGACATTTTAGCTAAGGTGGAGCTCAATTTTGGCGTTCTGTAACAAAAGTTCTTCTGGCCAAACTTTACTTTTGATCGTTAATTAGTGACGTAGTTTATGATACATTCAAGTTAGTTCTATTTATTTCTCTATGGTATTTAGCACCCATTCGTGGATATGAGGTTCAATTGATGGGCCGGTGTGGCTTAATAAATTTGATTTATTCAACTATTCATTGCACTGTGGGCTATTGTTTGGTTTGAACAATATAATCGTTTATAATGCACATTTATTAGTGGATTTGTGACCTTGTCAAAATTGCATATAAAAATTCAAGAAAGTAGACAACAAGTGACCCCATCCAAGTTTCATTCAAGAGCCCGCCCTGTTGAAGAAATGTAGAGATATATAGCGCTAGTGGGCATTTTGATATCTATGCGCGGGTATAACTCTCTTAAATGTTCGGTGACTCCAGATTTTCTTTTGATAGATCACTTTCTTTATCGATTATCTACGTTTTATAAGAAATTGAAGAAAATCTGTGTTATGGAAGTTTGACTTTTTTCAACTTTTCTGCCTAAGGAATTATCGAATTCTGCTATTATTTTAGCTGCATGGTGTTAGCAAAAGCCCATCTTAAAGGATGACACTGACTCAAATTATTTACTTAACAGACCCACTTAAATAAAATTTGACTAAGAAAGTGGGTATACAGCGAACCATTTTAATTATCTTTCAACTAATAACCACCGAATCCAGGTCGAGTTACGAGGGCCGATTTGTCGAAATTAGCGTAGTTTTCCACGCTCTTTATTTCGAAAACGAAGTCAGTGACCCCCCCCCCCCCCCAATTTTTTTTGCATTTCTGACATAGGTAACTCATTATCTGACTGTAGTTAAAGTATGAAAAAAATCCGTGCATAGAAGATTTTCGCACGAGCGTCCTTAAAATTAATATAAAGAATACAAAGTAACCGCCAGTACTGGTGACTAAAACGGTTCTGCTCCGTCAGCTTCAAATGACGGGAGATATAACAGGCTTAATTTAAAGAATTTAATGTTTCCTAACAATCGTGTGCTATCTAATCTTGCAGGTGCTCCAGCATTCACGGCTGAATAACGTCTCTAGAACCAAGTGCACAAACATCGGAAAGTTGAGACTTCAAGACAAAAAACATAAGTAATAACTGCGATTTATTGTTTCCTAATGATAAAAAAAAACTAACAATAAAGGAGGAGAAACCTTACCCAAAAAATAAACTGCCACTAAACCTACGAGGTTAAGGCGGCCACCAACTGTGTCAGACTCAATTATTTTTTAGTTTTAAAGGAGGAAAGAAGGATAAGAGGGCACGCTCTCCCACTCCCAGAGGGAGAAGGAGAGGGGGAGGGTGGAGGAACTTCACCCACCACTCTCCCACTCCCAGAAGGAGAAGGAGAGGGGGAGGGTGGAGGAACTTCACCCACCACTCTCCCATTCCCAGAAGGAGAAGGAGAGGGGGAGGGTGGAGGAACTTCACCCACCACTCTCCCATTCCCAGAAGGAGAAGGAGAGGGGGAGGGTGGAGGAACTTTACCCACCACTCTCCCACTCCCAGAGGGAGAAAGGAGAGGGGGAGGGTGGAGGAACTTTACCCACCACTCTCCCACTCCCAGAGGGGAAAGGAGTCTGTGGATAAGATCCTATGGTGTGACCATTCAAATGAAAGCTACTGAGCAGTACTTTCCTATGGTGCTATTTATATTTTTAAATAAAAATATTTTTGTAATATAAAGTATATTACAAAACGAAATTTGAGATTTGTCTTGAATTTTGATTTTAGGCACTCTTGGGAGTAAAAGGTTTAAAGCTACGCTTTTATTTTGTGAAACTGTTTTGTGGTCTGGCGTTTTTGTTAATGCTCCTTATGCTCTCCGTTCACTCTCATGCATTCTTGTCCCAGGGGCAGGGGGGGGGGCTCCCTATAGTGGGCTATACGGGGAGGCTCCGCCTGAAAGGGGTGCCTTTTTTAAGCTCGCAGTATATAGAAGGGTAGGGAAAATTGCCATTTTAGTATACGAAAGGGTCACAAAATCAGCTGCAAAGTGAAAGAAATGGTAGCTAAAGCGAAGTATATCAAAGGGCACCACATTTCAGCAGAAATGACTACGCAACTGAATCAGAATGACTGAAAACCGGGGAAAGCGTGGCGATGCCGGGAAATTCTATTGTTTTTAGCATCCTTGAGGTATAAGAAAGGGGTGCAATTATGCTCTAGATATATGAAAGGGGTACCATTTTGGTAAAAATTGGTATATTTAAGGGTAAGGGCTTGAACCTCCGGGCGGAGCCTCCCCGTATAAAACTTTATTGAATAGCCCTCTCCCCCCACCCGGGGTTCTTGTTGATTGTACCCATCCATACCAAAACGATAAAAGTTTTTTAACGATAGAAAATGCGGGTAAAACCGAGATTTCCGTGCACGCGGATCCGGTATCACTCGTTTTCATTCTAAACTGGGGATTCTCGAATACGCGACTTCAAAACGTTTTTCGTGCACACATGTGCGTTTTCACCGTCCACACATAGCCGACTGAAGACCTGCCTTATATCGAGGCGCCATCGTTTTTGAAAAGCATCGTTCTCCATCTTTAGTTGTGGACGAAAGGACAAACCGTATAAAAATTTATTACCCATTGTCTTTCTTCTGTTCCAGATCATGGTGATAATGATCGTGATAAGTATAAGACAAACAAGACAAAGGTAAATGAAATTTGAACCAAACCAAATTTGAGCGACAATGCTTTAAGGCTACTCCGGACCTTGCCGGTTTTTTTAATTCAGCGAAAGAAAATTACAAAAATGACCATGCGTCATTCAATCAGACAAATGAATTAATAGGGTACCAAAATTCGGCCGATTTCTGTGAAATTTGGCCTGAGCATTCCTTAGATGTTGTGAAACAAAAGTGTGTCGGGGATTTTTTAAATTTATATTTCACCGTGGCGATCTTCAGTACAATACACATCACGTGTTCTTTGCTGCTCGAACTTGACAGATTAATTGAAAAATAACCAGTCAGAATACCTTAAAACGCCGACACATTTTTGATGACTGATCCGTTGTCATTGAGGAGTTATTTTGCCAGTGTGCTTGGATTTGATACCCTATAATTCAATTGAATAATATACATGGTCATTTTCGCGGTTGTTTGCGATTTTCTTTTGCGGAATTGAAGAAACCGGCAATTCATTTTTTCCCCCGAAATCTACATTTATTGAGCTTTCCAACGATATATAGTTCTCCGTGTTTTCCTTTAAAATGGCGCGCATACGAATTTTTTCCCAGAGGACACAGGAGACACCCGCGAAGGTCCGGAGTATCCTTAAAATTCAGAAAAAGAAATTGGGCCAGGCCGGTAAAAACCGCGCGGCCAACCCCAGCCCCCCTCCCCCTGCTTCTCGTATCAGCTCCCCCAAACTTCGCAGACTTCACACAATTTCTCGATGGAAGTTCCTTGTTGTGGTGAAGCTTGGGTGTCTCACTGAGCGAGGGATCAAATGAAGAAACCGAGATCCGTAGGCCCTCCAGGTCGGGTTTGCGAAAAGTGGCTAGAATGGCTACCATAGCCACAGCTTAGAGAACGATCGGATGTCACCAAGTTGAGTCTCCAACGTTAACCCCACCCCCCACCTCAACCTTAGGCTCCTTGAATGAACGTTTACAGGACAGATCACATTACTTAACACGCAGTATGACGAGATAGAAAGATACCTTTACTCGGATGGAGTATTCAGCCATAGCAAGGTGTAAAACTGTTTTCACTAAAGGCTACTATTGGGCTATTGACGACACCGGTCAATGGCCCAATCACTCGAGCCGAACAATTACTCGAATCGAACATGGTCGAGCTAATTTTTACAGTTCAATTACAAGGCAGTATACAAGTGTTCTTTTGGATGAAGGGGATTTGAAAATTCCTGGCTGGTACTTGCAGGAATTCACGCAACAGACAGGAAAAAGAACTCTTACAAAAAACACCAGTCATAAAGCTTGGTTTAATTCAGAGGTGTTAGAAAATAACGATCAATAATTTTGAACTTACATTTTGTAACCAGTAGACTAAGCATTTTGTGGTGGGATTACATGGAGAAGGGAGGGGGGGGGGGCTTTTTCATTTTACAGAGTTGCAGAACACGTTTGTGTCACTTCTATAAGATCTTCCTTGATAAACGTTTTTTAACAAATTCGTGTTGGATGCATTCGCTTATAGTCTTTTCGCATTTTGAAAGCTAACAATACCCACAGACAAGTAAATATTACGGAGGCCACACATTTTCAATGCAGCTTTGGTTATTAAAAACTAAACTCTGTCGGTACTTTTTCAAATACTGTCATATAAACCTCTGTCGACCAATTTGTCTCCTCGGAGAATAGCATCTGTCCTTTGCATTTTTCACGATTACTTAAAACATAAGAATACAAATAACGCTGTAGTTTTGCCGGAGTACTCGTGAAAGACTATGGGAGAATATTTTAAGCATCCTTTGCTGTTATTTTTTTCGACCGCCTTCCTTTAATTTTTTCTTGATTCAGGAAGTCCACATAACTGCTAGCAGCCGGGTTGATGCCTTTATCTTCAACAAGGAAGTGCTTGAACCATCCTTCAAGCTTGTCCCGCTGTCGTACAACAGTTAACTGAAAAGAAAAGAACATAATACCACAACACGTTAGCTTTCAAGTGGCTACGTTACGGGTATTTTTATGACTCGAGGAGGTCAAAATTCTGATTAAATCATAACCAAGAGCGTTCTCTTTAACACAAAATGGTCTTAGAACTCAAGAAGACATAAAGTGAATACTTGAAAGGAGAACAAAACATAACCTGTTTATAATGGTTTTTGCTAGACATGAGAGAAAACTTTTTTCAGTCCGTTTCCATCCTGACCATCCTTGTCCAAATGCACTTATCTTCGGTTATCTTGCACTAGTAGAGTAGTTTTAAACGAAACGGGGCCATTATTTTGGTTTCCGTTGAAAAAACACAAACAAACAAAAACATGCCTTTTTGCCCACTGAATTAATATTAATAAGTGGTGTCATAACTCCGTAAAGGCACATTAACGATCACAACTGAATAGAAATCACTTATACAGTCATACTGACAGCATAACAACTTCCAAAAGTTTTAAACATAAGGAAGATATCATTGGTTGGAAACCGACTCTATTCTGCTCTATCGACTAAGCCACGGGGCCAGACAGGATCATGTTGCGTCGAGTAGAACACAGTGCACATGAATGTATTTCGGGCATTCCAATCAACATTTGCCCTTTCTCCAAATCCCACTCCAGTTTTCCGTTATCATACCTCCTCAACATGTTGAACAAAATGCCTTATGTGAATGGAAACTTCCTTTGCCAGTTCATTCCTTGGGAACACAACAACAACCAAATCAACAGTTTCAATAGAAGAAGCTTACATTGTACCTTGAGATAATGTTCCCTCTGGTTCTGGATCTGCCGAATAATGTTTTGAATTCGGGCAGAGAGAGGATTATCAAGGACTGGCAAAGAACTCTGAGGACAGAAACAGGAAAGCAACAAATCATTGCTACATTCACTACACAGCATTATAATCTTAGAGCACTATGGCTAACACCCTTCCTGTAACATTTTCCCACCAAGTAAATTACTTTGAGTAGATTATAATTTCCGTGGGCCTCCGCCCTAACTTTTGAGCCTGTGGTGGAATCCTAATACGTGACCACTCCAATGACAACAACAACAAGCTTTATTTGCATGACTATAACACAGTACTTTGTTGTGTTGTTGTATTAATTTCTTACTTAATGGTAGTTTCCAATTTGATTCTGTTGTCATGTCGTGTCCAACACAGTTGCCTATCAATAGTTCTTAATTAATTAATTATTAATTAATTATTATTAGTTCTTAATTATTAGCTTCCAATGAAACTGATCAGTACTTTCCTGTGGTGCTGTTTATTGCGTTATACAAATACATGTAGGCAGATCTAACTTTACTTTGGGGTTTGTGGAAAAAACACTTAGGGTAATCATTCATATAAAAGCTTTTTTCCAAAGGCTTTTTTTAATTAATTAATTTATTTCACATTAAAGACAAAGTACATGCAGCAGTCACAGTTACAGTAAATAAGGGTTACAATGACGTACAGACTTTCTCAAAAGTTTTTCGCTTTTCATTTCCCAAAAAAAAATCTGAGCTCGACTTGTAGGCAAGTCTAAATAACGTACACAACTTTTCCTAATCAGGGGCGTTCCTGCCTTTACGCGAAATACGCAAGTGCGTACCACAATTTTCTGCCGTTAATATTATATTTCTTAATTTGACGGTTTATAATACCGGAGAAATGGAAAATCATATGGATAAAGCGATAAAAACTTCATATAGATGAAGTGATAAGGTAAAGTTGTGCAATTTCGATACTGACAGTCGTTTCATAATTCAAAGTTTTGCGGAAGAAAGTATAGTCGCAGTAGAAATTTCAAAGCATACTTTGAAAGCATACTTTAAATTTCAAAGTATACTCCTCGTTTTCTCTCTAGCTTAAAGTAGAGTGTAAGTATACTTTAAAAGTGCTTTACAAGTGGAAATTATGCTGATGCTGTCTGAAGTAGAAATTAAGTACACTTACAATATACTTCTTCAAAGGCCTTTTCTGCATATGAAATTAGCGATTTCGGCCTCTTTTTGGGTTAGAAATTTTCTGGTGGAATTAGAGAGAAGGTAAAAGAGATTTTGGCACCACATTTTTGGTTGATAAAAATTGCTTGTACCTTGGGGTTCCCAGACTATATTTTAAAAACTACACGCAAATAACATAGACCTCCGTTTCTGAGCCTGTCAGGTTAATGAGATGTTATGTTGCATCACTTATGTATGTACCAGGTAGGTTAATAACTCACTAGGTTCTTGATCTTGTAACATAAAAAACGTAACAAATTAAAATATTTTAGAAATTATTGCATTACGCATCGTAGGTTGTCTGCAGTCAACCGTCACTTTCAAAGATTCTTTTTTCCATGATCACACTTCATGTTGTCATCACTGTTTTCCAAACAAAAATGTAGTGCTCCCCACCTTGAAATTGACTGCAGCCTCCCTCCCTCAGGTTGTGACAATGATGATGAATAATAAAGAAAGTTGGAAGCATAAGCTGTCTTGGACTCTCCTGGTTTTATTTTATGCAGATAAAAGGGACTTTTTAAGGTTATGTTCTGGGTTGCTGGACTTTACTGGGTCCAGTATAGTTTATGCCCAGTAGGACTTTTTGGGGGTATAAAATAGTTGGCCTCATTCACACCTTCATGCACATCACTTTATATACTTGAGTACCTCCCCCAGGGGGCACATGTACAGTTCAGCAACTTCAAAAAAGCTTCAGCTTTCACCTGTACATCCTACATGTACAAGACTGCCACTCCCACATCAGCCAACAAACACGGTGAAAAAAGGAGAACTAGGGGCACAAATACATTGTCTTTTGAGACTGATGGATGCCTGCTATTGTCTAAAAACTCTGCATTACAGTCATAAAGAATTTAAGTCATTAACTGTAAGGCAAAGAGTAGATACCTTTATCCACTGGATAAGACACAATCCAGCAGATGAAACACAAGGGAAAATCTTTACATAGCCCTAAGATTTATGAAAAGAGCAAGAGAGCATCTATGATGAAGTGTGCAACTTTGCAAAAATCTGGCCAAATGTGTAAGATGAAGTAAAATTGCTCTGTTGGATAGCAACTTATCCTCTGGGTATTGGCTATCCACTCTTTGAACGACTAGGAGTTTTCACATTGAAAAAATAAACACTGAAATGTTATCCTAATACAGTCAAATAACTGTTAGAGTACCTACCTGCCAGAGGCATTGTCACTCCCCCAAAAAATACAAGAATGGAACCGAGGGCATGTACAATCAGTACAGCCAGACCAAGCACAGCAACAGACACCAAGGATGGGTACTGGCGCGTCAACCGTGCAAGTCTTGGTTCATGGCTTTGTGCAACTCCAAACAAGATTAAGGTACCCACTAGTGACACAGCACCAATTATCAAAACCTTTGGATATAGGGTTCTGGAGAGAAAATATGGATCACTGTTGTTATCAAGACTAAATGTCTGATTAAACATATAGTCAGACTCTGATAATAATTATGATAATATTAGAAAAAAGTGTTTCTTAATGACCGGTGGCAAGCTGTACTCTGGATGCCCGAAGTTATTTTTCTTTGTTTTAAAGAAACAGTGGCACATAATTATAACAGTTATAACAGATCGTTTCAGCGGAAAATCTGTTTGGCAGGCCTAAATTGGAACAACAAGGGGACTGATTAATTCCTACTGTTTTCAGAGAGACAAACAATTTGTCATTTAGAGTATAAAATAGGGTGAGCTAGCATTTTCGGACAGCCATCAGCGGCTCGGAAATTCAGTGGATAGGATTCTGTTTCCTAAAATTTTCTGCGGCCTAAATTTTCGGCAAAAAAAAGCGGAACAGATGAACCTGTATTAGCTTACACAAATATGCCATTAACAAGCTCTGAAACAATCTAAGAAAGCAGAAAATTACATTTGAAATATTTTGCTAAGATTTTCTCACTGGGTGCTCCTGAAGAAAGTGTGGCGGAGCAAGGCCAAGGATACGAGGAGCAAAATCAGCCTTTGGCAAAAAATTATCCTCTGCTCTCTCATATTGAGAGACAGATGTTGCCAGCCGCCCTCAGAGGGCTTACTGTCAGCCTTCCAAAGTACATCTGATTTCCCCTCTTGCTTTTTTAGGCGGCCGTCATGCGCTAGCGCACGTCGCCGACTCATAAAATGGAAGCTGCATTCCTTTTGGATTCCTTTCATCGTTCGTCGTCATCCGTCACTTGGACTTAGTCCTCTTGGTGTCGTGTGGCCAACAGAGACAACAGCACATAAGGCTTACTGAATGAGAGTTTCCATCTGTGATCACAGAAAATTTCTGGGAATTTATTGACAAACTACATTACAATTGCTGCAGACGTGTTAAATCATGTTTTTAAAGGGAATACGGTGACAGATCGTGACAGTACACAAAGGGCTAATTTTGCCAAGCAGGTCACCGAAGGCCAATGTTAAAAGTCTGTTTTACTTCTGTTTCTCAAGTAGTGGTGGTTACAAAAAAATTAATGCTAGAGAGGAGTCTAATTGTTTTGAGTATTGCTGCTTATGGAAGTTAAGTAAAGGTAAGCATTTAAATGTTAACTTTATGTCACTGTTTTTGAGGACATTTGGTTTGGGAAGGATCAGCGTAAACACAGGCTAGTGATTACTTGGGAACTGTCAGTGATGGTCAGCAGTCGTGCATAGAAATAGTTTCATGTCTTCACTATTTTCTTTAACATGACCTTTACTGAAGATGTTTGTATTTGAATTTTCCATCTATGATCACAGAAAACTTCAGGGGAATGTATTGACGAAGTACATTACAATAACTTATTGCTGCAGATGTGTTAAATCGTATTTTTGAAGGGAATACTTTAATGTATACTTGTTTTTATTCATGTTGCATCCTCGGTCTCCAGTGTGTGACCTTAGCACTTACAATTTGCAACTAATTCAGGGTTTGTTCACAAGGAGGGAGGGTTACCCTAGCAAGCGGGTACCACCTACCCGGGTTAAATTTTCTACTTGTTTCTAGTCCCTTGGTAACCCTGTGTGGTTACCAAGTGCATTAAGTTGTCCCGGGTGGTAGGGTTACCTTTAGTTACCTTTGAAATTTTGCTTGTAAATCCGGTCCATCTTTCACTCTCCTGCTAGGGTAAACCCACTTGCTAGGGTAACCCTCCCTCCTTGTAAACAGGCCCTAACTTGGTACTGATAACATAAGAGATATAAAGGAAATATAATCTGAATTACGTGCAAGAACTGCGAACACTGTAAATACGCCACATTGGTCGATCGATCGGACTTCCATACGCACGCATCGTGAACAGTCATCTGTCACCGGCAATACGTTTACATACACTTAATTCCTTACATACCGGAGGTGCAAATTGTCCATAACAGGTCACCAGAAACCAAGAACTACTTAAGTTTTTGTTTTCATTAGGGAAGGGGGGGGGGGGAGAGACTATTGGCTGCCTGTAAATTCTTCAGAATTTCTTGTCTTCAACATACATCTGCAGGGAGGGTAAACAAGCTAAAGCTTTATAAATTACCCTATTTACCCGTGTATAAGTCGACCTTTCACAACCTATTAAGTAATTTAGTATTCTATTTTGCCATTTACCTCCTCCTTTAACTAGGTAATGCGACCTGCAGCTGCGTGTAATTTGTAAAACCCAGTTAAAATACTAAACAAGACGCATATCTGCGTGAACTTGGGCATTTTTCCTGGCATATCGAGCTGTAAACGCCAGGAAATGGACATAGTGAAGTCTTAGGTGTCTTTTGATGATTGTTGTATATTGCGGGTGTGAATTTTACTCGCTGTCGGTTTTTTTTTAGGCTGTTCTGTGTTCTGCGTATCTTTTGGTAATGCAATGAAGGTTCTGACAGTTAACTGCGAACGTTCAAGCTATATGATTGCGTTTGTGTCCATCTATCTGGCCAACAGGATTTTTGAAATATAGTTCAAGTATAGCTTACTGAAATGAACTCAGATTCTTAAATGTCACTGTTTCTTCTATGGGTTAACACTATGATTTGGGAGAGTTTTTTTAAGAAAAGAAGTAACTTTAATTTTGTGGACATTTAGAAAATGCGTAGTTTCTCAAATTATCCATTCCTCACCCACGGAAGGGATTTTTTCTAATCCCCCCACTCTAGAAAATACATCTCCTTTACGTTATTTGCCTTTGAGACCCCTGCCACCCTCAGGAATTTCCAATGCATTCTGTGGGGGAATATTGACATATTCTGGAACCACACAATGTTTTATCAATTTTGGGGGGTTAAAAGGGAAACTATAGCTAAGTTTGCAGGGATATCTTTTGTTAGCCTCATTCCTCCCTTACAAATGGTTTATTTTGTTTTCAAAAAAGGGAACTTTGATTGAAATTGGTGTTTCGTGGGAATTTCTGTTTGTCAGTATGTTAAAGGAGTACTTCAAGCTTTTTGAATGAAGAACAATGTTTATTGAACAAATAATTACCAATAAATTCTGATCTATGTTTCTTGTGGATGTAAAAAAAAATTATTATATTTTCAAACAATATGATAATAAGTGTGATTGTAGTATTTTTCAGTTTTCTTTGAAATTATAAAGAATTCTTACTTTTTATTAAGTAGCAACTGAAACTAAAGGTAAGCAAAGAATTGAACACTTATTCAGTGTAAAAGAACTAATTTGTCTGAAGTTACATCTCAATGTGACCGCTGGTAACTCTGTCACGCAATTCATGACCTCAAATCAGAAAGAACTCAACAGATGCTATCAATAATGACACTTGTAAAAATGTAACAACTGTAAACGCTAAGACTAAAAAAACTAATTTCTCTGAAGTTACAACTCTACGCGACCGCTGGTAACTTTGTGATGCAATTCATGGCCTCAAATCAGAAAGAATTCAATAGATGCCATCAATAATGACAACTGTAAAAATGTAACAACTGTAAACGCTAAGACTAAAAAAACTAATTTGTCTGAAGTTTAATACATCTCAACGCAACCACTGGTAACTTTGTCACACAATTCATGACCTCAAATCAGAAAGAACTCAATAGATGCTGTCAATAATGACAACTGTAAAAATGTAACAACTGTCATGCTAAGACTAAAAAAACTAATTTCTCTGAAGTTACAATTCTACGCGACCGCTGGTAACTTTGTCACGCAATTCATGACCTCAAATCAGAAAGAATTCAATAGATGCCGTCAATAATGACAACTGTAAAAATGTAACAACTGTAACGTTAAGACTAAAAAAACTAATTTGTCTGAAGTTAGAACTGAACGTGACCGCTGGCAATTTTGTGACGCAATTCATGACCTCAAATCAGAAAGAATTCAATAGATGCTGTCAATAATTACTACTGTTAATATAACAACTGTAAACGCTAGTCGCACTGTTTAAGTTCTTACTTGCCAATGTTTATTTGGTTTGTAATGCCGCTTATGCGTGTTCCACGCTTGAAATAACGAGACTGTCAACATCGTATGTGACGGAAATGTTCTCAACAAACAGAAGTTCTTCCCCAATGGCACTTTTGTCCATTGACGACACAACGTGTTTTAAAATCGATGCAAGTATTTCATCACTCATATGAAGCGACAGCTCCTTCTCCGTGGTTTCTACCATTACTGTGAGGAAAAGTCCCACTTGGCACTTATCTGCCTTCATCATTCCACATTTGTGGCACTTTGCAATCCGCGCGCAAGTAGTTTGCGGGATTTTCTTCTGGCATTTTGGACATCTTTGAAATTTTTCACACTTTGTGATGGTGGAGAACTCTTTGATGACCACGGTATCCTTCGCTTGTTTTCTGATTGCGAGATTTCAAATTTTATCGATTTCTTCATCCTTGATTTCTTTAATTTGTGTCTTCACTGTTGTTGATAGTTTCTTTCTTTTGGCCCAGGTACGCACTTGTACAGAAGTTATTTCATACGAGTGTCCTTCGATAACACTGTGTATGTGGTTTTCCCATAGATCAATGGGCATTGTTGCAGTTTGGTCTACGATTGTCGCTGTTGCCAAATTGAGCTGGTTTTTGCTAACTTTGGTCGGTTCTGTGAGATTTGCAATCTTTCCACGAACGGCTACTTTGTCCCACTCGTTCTTGCTGTTGAGAACCTCCAGGACGGACGACGGCTCTTCTTCTGCTGTTTTGATTTCCGAATACTGGAACGCGTATTCGGATGGTTGTGGGACCGAGACGAATGTCATGTCGTTGACCACAATTTTCTCTCGGTTTTCAGTAAACGTGAAATCCGTAAGCTTAATCGGTGTCCGATTTGTCTGGCTTTGAGAAAACAGCTGCCGTTTGTGTTTTGAATAAATGAGAGCTTCCTTCGTGTCGGTTGCTGAGGTTTGCAGCGTAAAACTCGCGTAGTCCATAGTGTTCTTCTTGTTCCTCTTCTCGGGAGAAAGGTGATGGACATTAACTATAATGCTACTGGTAGCTGGTCGTTTTAAGCTGTTGTTAGGTGTCCTTGAAGCCATTTTCTGCTGAAAACTTAAGACTCTAACGGGAATGCAGTGTAATAAGCAGGGACGGTCGCAGGGAGGGACGCATTTAAGGGACGCATGCGTCTTAAGGCCCAGACGGCGATTTGTGACTGAACGCAAAAAACAAAAGGCAATTTTAACCTTGGGCTCCCTTTGGGATACACCCAAGTAATAAAGATTGAACAATCAACAGCAAAGATTTTTGCCAAGCCCCCTAAAATTAATATAATACAATCAGCCACTTTCATTCTGGACCATTGGACTTTTTTGGGGTTCAGTTTTAACCTAATGGGACTTTATTAATTACGAAAATTTGGCCTCATTTACCTTCCCATCACAAATATACCTCAGTACCCCCCTGGGGTTTAGGGTAAAGGTCTTAGAGTCCCAGTAGCACACGCCCACGAAAAAAATCACAGAGAACCATCCCCCTTGAGAACTGGGTTAGAGATTTGTTCTCAAGACCCATTATAATAATCACACTTTTCAGAGTGTTTAATTATATCAAAGCCTTCTGCTTCATACTGATTTCACTATCAATCAGAAAATTATCATGATCAAAATATTTCCTAGAAACAGCCGCTCCCCCATTTGGTGTTGATTTAAGCATTGCAGTACTTAGCCTACGTATTATAGCGTATCTGTGGACTTCTCCGCATGCACGTTTGAAGCATATCTTTTGCATTTCTGAAAAATGCTTCGATCGTGCGGGAATGCCCATGAAAACACTTGCTACACAGGCTAGGATTGCATTTCCAATATGCATTAATTAAGATATGGTATGCACAGTTGACCTAGATCATCATCATCATCATCATCATCATTATTATTATCATTATTATTATTATTAGGTGGCGCGACGTCTCAAACGTCGCTGCCATCTCACAAAATGGGTAGCACATTCCTGAATTGGTGGTAGTCAGTAGACTTAGTCTCCGTACGGGCTCTAAATAATCAGGCTCGTTATAATGACGTGTATTTTACGAGATTGAAAGTGTGAAGTGTAATTTTGTTGTTTTGAGTTTTGCGGTGTACTGAAGTTGAGTAAAGGTAATAGTTGAATTGTTTATTTCGCTGTTTTTTAGGAAATTTCATTTCTAAGGGGCAGTGTTTACAAAGGCCAGTGAGAACTTTGGAGTTGTGCAGGTTGTCAGTATGTCGGCATAAAAATAGTTTTGTATGTTGTGCTGCTTTGTGCACGTTGTCAGTATGTGGGCACAGAAATAGTTTTGTATGTGGTGTTGCTTTACTGAGTTCTTAGCCTGGGAGATTGTAGATGACTTATGGAGACTATTGTTAACAGTGGTTCAACAGTGCTTCCAACTTGACAGGTTGGGGTCATATCCAAAAATCAATGATTGAGTGGAATGTCAGTTTGAAAATCAACTGACTGTCATTTGTTAGAGGTGTTGTGGGGGTAAAGATGATTGATTTGTTTTGTAAGATGATGACATTGATTAGACAGAGGATGTGCACGGGTGATTGTGTAAAGGAGGTTAGCGAAGGCCTATAAGTCTGTTTTAGTTCTTTGAAGTAGTTCAGTCTCGTTACAAAAAAAGTAATCGTACAAAGGAGCATAATGTTGTTGTTTTGAGTTTTGCGGATTATCGAGGATAATCAATGGTAGGTGTTGTAATGTTTATTCGCTGTTTTTAAGGACATTTGGTTGAGAAGGGCAGTGTTTATTAAGGGTACTGTTTACTTTCGAGTCGTTAGCAGTGGTTAGTGTTTTTGGGTAGAAATAGTTTTGTTTTTGGTGTTGTTTTGAGTGCTCGATAACAAGTTTCTGGCGTATTTCTGAGAATGTAGTGGAAGCTGGCAGATTGGAGAGTGTAAAAGAAAAACCTTGTGTGTGAAGTATGGGTACTGTTTGAAATAAAGCAAGACAAGTAACATATTGCAAAAATGTATTATTGTTTATGTAGTTGATGCATTTTTTAATGGAAGCAAAACAATTATAGTATCCACAAGTTGGTTGTCTTTTACTACCATTATAAATGACATAGAAAGGGAGATTGAAATGCCATTTTGTTTAGCATGCGAGATCGACTATGAGTCATGGAGAGTATTGTTAGTTGTGGTTACATAGTGCTTCGAACTCAACCGGTTGCGAAGGCGATCACAAACTCCATTCTTGAGTTTTGTGATGATGTAAATCATAGGAAGGAAGATATTGTTGAGTCTACTGGTTAAACAGCTGTGAACAGTAAACACCGATCTTTATAAACACAGGTTTAGAGGTTTTAGATTGCAAGTAGCCTCTATTTATTTCTTGAGGTAAAGTCACTGATTTTATCAGTTAATCAATTTTTGAAATATTTGACATTCTTGGGTAATATCATTTAATTTCACTGTGTCGATAGAGTTCATTGAGAGGTCATTAAGCGAGAAAGTTCTCAAAGCAAATCTGTCATATACGCGACATTTCTTTCGTCAGATTAGCTTTGTTGAAGAGTTTGAAGGTGAATTTTTCATTTGGAGCTATGACGTAAGCAGATAGATTTAGTTATCTATTGGAGACGCTTGCGAAAGAGACTCTTCGGAAGCTTTGACAATAAAAAGTTTACTTACCATTCTAGGTGAGGTAAGTTACGAATATTAGACTGTTGATGTTTTGAGCACCATAGCACGAGTCACATTCGAGCCCGAATCAAGTTCAATTCAAGGTAGAGAACTATTTATACATAACAGCGCAGGGAAAGGAAGCTGACAGACTCTGCGCCGCCTGAAAATTCCCTAGAATTTCTTGTTATTTATTATCTAGATCTCCACTTGACAAAAACTTACCCAACCAAAATGAAAATAATGATGGCACTCAGAAAGTATACAAGGTTGTTAATCAGCCTGTTTTCCATCCTATCCATGTCGTGTAAAGTTGGCGCTGTAAACTGAGCGTCAGTGACGAAGTCCTGAAGTGAACGCGGAGCAGAGGAGGAGGAAGTGCAACCGCCATTTTGATTCCGCGTGTCACTTGAGAAGCCGCTGACAAACTGTTTACCACGGAGGGCTCAATATAAGACTTCTCTCGACCAAGAGGGATTCTATATGTAAAATTTTGAGAGAGAAAATATTTGATTCAAAATGAAAACAAGAATTCTGATCACTTCTGCTTCTCCTCCTGCTGTCTCTGACAACTTTTCAAAGGACCAGGTTCAAATACTCTTGGAAAAAAGTAATGCATGGACAGGCTAGTGGTACTGTGAAGGCGTGCGAGGCTAATTGCGCGTTTCAAACACTCAAAACGGTCCTCAAACACAACAGACAAGACAACTAAGGTAAGATGATTTTTTTCTAATTGTCAACATATTTTAGTTGCTAGGATGAAACGCTTTGGTCATATCCATAGACCACTTGGTACAACATCACAAATATTAATAGCACCGTATAGAAAAATTATGCTCAAAATATGCCATGCCCACTATTTCATCCACTGACTGAAAGTTACAACCACTTTATAGCTTTGCACAACATAATAAACAACACCGCAGTACTGTGACCATGCATGCTGATTTGTTAGTCACAAAAACTGCGTGTTCTGTTACTAGATTAGTGTTGTGTCTCTTAATACATGGATTAGAGGTTCTTCTTTGGAGATCACATTTAATATTAATACTGCTTCAATGCGCCTTATGCATTAATAACGTCAATTGCCCAAAATTCACCACCAAGCCTCGTTTGCACTAATTTATTCTCATCCTCTAGCACGTCCACATGTCGCATGTGGACGTGCACGCTCCCACCCTTCCTGTAACATTTTCCCACCAAGTAAATTACTTTGAGTTGATTATAATTTCCGTGGGCCTCCGCCCTAACTTTTGAGCCTGTGGTGGAATCCTCATACGTGACCACTCCAATGACAACAACAACAACAACAACAACAACAACAAGCTTTATTTGCATGACTATAACACAGTACAGTATAACCCCGGTAACTCGAACTCGGATAACTCGAACTCCCCCGCTAACTCGAACTTAGTCCCAATTTCCCTTGGATTTGACCCTACTTTTCAGTCATTTTTACTCGGTTAACTCGAACTCGGATAACTCGAATTCCCCGCTAACTCGAACTAAATTTCGTTTCCCTTGGCCAAAATTTACCCCGATAACTCGAATTCTGGTTCGTGCAACTCACCACGGATGCCCATTGAAATATCCCATTTAGCTCTTCTTGCCGTGTAATCGGATTTAAACACTAAAACTAACACTTCAGCAATTTGATTTTAATCAGTGCAACGAACAGATCGCGTATTTGACAGTCATTTCCCGATCTTATGATCTTGAGTGTAACTGAGTTACATTCACAGTACTGTATTATCATAAGAATGCATAATCGTCTTACAGTTTCTGACGAGATAAGTTTCCTTTGCAAATGAATAGCTGAAAATCAGTAAACTATCAATTATTAACACGGCAAAGTGAATATTCAATGGACCCCGATAACTCGAATCCCCGCTAACTCGAACCGTTTTTCGTTTCCCTTCAGAGTTCGAGTTACCGGGTTTCTACTGTATTAATTTCTTACTTAATGGTAGTTTCCAATTTGATTCTGTTGTCATGTCGTGTCCAACACAGTTGCCTATCAATAGTTCTTAATTAATTATTAATTAATTAATTATTAATAGTTCTTAATTATTAGCTTCCAATGAAACTGATCAGTACTTTCCTGTGGTGCTGTTTATTGCGTTATACAAATACATGTAGGCAGATCTAACTTTACTTTGGGGTTTGTGGAAAAAACACTTAGGGTAATCATTCATATAAAAGCTTTTTTCCCAAAGTTCTTTTTAATTAATTTATTTCACATTAAAGACAAAGTACATGCAGCAGTCACAGTTACAGTAAATAAGGGTTACAATAACGTACAGACTTGCTCAAAAGTTTTTCGCTTTTCATTTCCCAAAAAAAAAAATCTGAGCTCGACTTGTAGGCAAGTCTAAATAACGTACACAACTTTTCCTAATCAGGGGCGTTCCTGCCTTTACGCGAAGTACGCAAGTGCGTACCACAATTTTCTGCCGTTACTATTATTTTTCTTAATTTGACGGTTTATAATACCGGAGAGAATGGAAAATCATATGGATAAAGCGCTAAAAACTTCATATAGATGAAGTGATAAGGTAAAGTTCTGCAATTTCGATACTGACAGTCGTTTCATAATTCAAAGTTTTGCGGAAGAATGCGCCTGGGTGTGTTGTGTTGTCTCTTCCGGTCCAAGAATCCATTTATAGTGCGACTTGTTGGCTGTGGCGGTACTCAGTGTTAGTTCAGTGTCTATCAAGCAGTTTGATTCTGTTGTCATGTCGTGTCCAACACAGTTGCTTATCAATAGTTTTGTCAGGTCCAATCCCCGTGGAATCGCAGGCTGACAGGCAGCAAAGCAACCTTGTCACAACACATGTTCTTAAGAGTGCAGTTAACCCGGTTGATGTTACAAACGAAACCCTTGGTGGAACTCTTAAGTCATTCTGGGAGCTAGAGTCATTTGGCGTTAAACCAAGGAACCTGTATGAAGAATTCCAAGAGCAGATATCCTTTAAGGAAAACACCACATCCACTTCTTCCAGACAACTATGACTTGAGCATGAAATGCCGAGACAACCTTCTCAAACGTCTGCGCCAAGATCCCGAAGTCCTGAGAGAATACGACAATGTAATAAAGGAACAGTTACAAAGGGGCATAGTTGAAATTGTACAGAATCCTAATGAGGGAGAAATTGGCAAGGTCCATTACATACCCCATCATGCAGTAATAAGAAGGGATAAGTCAACAACCAAACTTAGAGTTGTATATGATGCCTCAGCAAGATCTAATGGTGTAGCCTTGAATGATTGCTTGTAAACAGGACCACCCCTTACAGAGAACATATTTGATGTACTTTTGAGGAACCCCGTAGAATTCTCAAACTGTGCCTTGTGGGCGGAAGGACCCAAGTGGTTGGCTCATTTTACCGTAACCAGTGAAGGCGAGTTTGACAGTGTACATGTACCTGAGGAATGTCTCGCAAAAGTTAGAGCTGAGGAGAAAGGAAAGCGCCAAAGGGAAACCTCATCCTTATTGCTTGCAGCAGCTGAACCCATTGGCATAATGCAGATTATCAGATCAGAAGACTTGAGCAATTTGCAGACACTGCTAAGAGTTACCGCCCTCAGCCTCAAGTTTGTAAGGATCATGAAGTTATTGCTGAAGAGGGATGCGCAATCACGAGACGAGTCAACTACCCAACTCATTGCAGTCGCAGAAACACTCTGGATTAAAGAAGTACAGAAGTCCTTAAGCAAGAATCCTAAGTTTGAAACTTAGAGAAAACAGTTTGGCATCTTCACCGATCACCAAGGCATCATGAGATGCACTGGACGCTTGGCCGAGGCAGAGTTATCAACTTCAAGCAAGTACCCTATTTTATTGGATAAAGGCCACCACATCACATCCCTGATCGTCCAAGACAGCCATAAACGAGTCATGCATGGTGGTGTGAAGTCAACCCTGACTGAACTGAGAGCAAGATTTTGGATCGTGCAAGGCAGGCAGTTTGTGAGAAAGCTACTGAATGGGAATTTCTGACTTTGAAGAGGGGCAGATGAGAAAGGCATGGGAATAGGGACAGGAAAAAAGGAATGTCAGGAAGGCACAGTCCCGGGGAGGGTGGGGATGGGAGTACTCAGGTATATAAGTGACAGGGAGGTGCAAAGGCCTTTTCTGCATAAGTATACTCTAAGTATACTACAAGTATACTGCATCAACAGGAAGTACAAAATAAGTATACTTCACTTATACTGCGGCTATTGAAGTATAGTCACAGTAAAAATTTTAAGTATACTTTAAGTATACTCCTCGTTTTCTCTCTAGCTAAAGTAGAGTGTAAGTATACTTTAAAAGTGCTTTACAAGTGGAAATTATGCTGATGCTGGCTGAAGTAGAAATTAAGTACACTTAAAATATACTTCTTCAAAGGCCTTTTCTGCATATGAAATTAGCGATTTGGGCCTCTTTTTGGGTTAGAAATTTTCTGGTGGAATTAGAGAGAAGGTAAAAGAGATTTTGGCACAACATTTTTGGTTAATAAAAATTGCTTGTACCTTGGGGTTCCCAGACTATATTTTAAAACCTACATACAAATAACATAGACTTCCGTTTCTGAGCCTGTCAGGTTAATGAGATGTTATGTTGCATCACTTATGTATGTACCAGGTAGGTTAATAACTCACTAGGTTCTTGATCTTGTAACATAAAAAACGTAACAAATTAAAATATTTTAGAAAATATTGCATTACGCATCGTAGGTTGTCTGCAGTCAACCGTCACTTTCAAAGATTCTTTTTTCCATGATCACACTTCATGTTGTCATCACTGTTTTCCGAACAAAAATGCAGTGCTCCCCACCTTGAAATTGACTGCAGCCTCCCTCCCTCAGGTTGTGACAATGATGATGAATAATAAAGAAAGTTGGAAGCATAAGCTGTCTTGGACTCTCCTGGCTTTATTTTATGCAGATAAAAGGGACTTTTTAAGGTTATGTCCTGGGTTGCTGGACTTTACTGCATCCAGGATAGTTTATGCCCAGTGGGACTTTTTTGGGGGTATAAAATAGTTGGCCTCATTCACACCTTCATGCACATCACTTTATATACTTGAATACCCTCCCCCAGGGGGCACAGTTCAGCACCTTCAAAAAAGCTTCAGCTTTCACCTGTACATCCTACATGTGCAAGACTGCCACTCCCACATCAGTCAACAAACACGGTGAAAAAAGGAGAACTAGGGGCACAAATACATTGTCTTTCGAGACTGACGGATGCCTGCTATTGTCTAAAAACTCTGCATTACAATCATAAAGAATTTAAGTCATTAACTGTAAGGCAAAGAGTAGATACCTTTATCTACTGGATAAGACACAATCCAGCAGATAAAACACGTGGGAAATCTTTACATAGCCCTATGATGTACGAAAAGAGCAAGAGTGCATCTATGATGAAGTGTGCAACTTTGCAAAAATCTGGCCAAATGTGTAAGATGAAGTAAAATTGCTCTGTTGGATAAAGACTTATCCTCTGGGTATTGGCTATCCACTCTTTGAACGACTAGGAGTTTTCACATTGAAAAAATAAACACTGAAATGTTATCCTAATACAGTAAAATAACTGTTAGAGTACCTACCTGCCAGAGGCATTGTCACTCGCCAAAAAAGTACAAGAATGGAACCGAGGGCATGTACAATCAGCACAGCCAGACCAAGCACAGCAACAGGCACCAAGGATGGGTACTGGTGCGTCAACCATGCAAGTCTTGGTTCACAGCTTTGTGTAACTCCAAACAAGATTAAGGTACCCACTAGTGACACAGCACCAATTATCAAATCCTTTGGATATAGGGTTCTGGAGAGAAAATGTGGATGACTGTTGTTATCAAGACTAAAATGTCTGATTAAACATATAGCCAGACTCTGATAATAATTATGATAATATTAGAAAAAAGTGTTTCTTAATGACTGGTGACAAGCTATACTCTGGATGCCCGAAGTTATTTTTCTTTGTTTTAAAGAAACAGTGGCACATAATTATAACAGATCGTTTCAGCGGAAAATCTGTTTGGCAGGCCTAAATTGGAACAGCAAGGGGACTGATTAATTCCTATTGTTTTCAGAGGGACAAATAATTTGTCATTTAGAGTATAAAATAGGGTCAGCTAGCATTTTCGGACAGCCATCAGCGGCTCGGAAATTCAGTGCATAGGATTCTGTTTCCTAAAATTTTCTGCGGCCTAAATTTTCAGCAAAAAAAGCAGAACAGATGAACCTGTATTAGCTTACACAAATATGCCATTAACAAGCTCTGAAACAATCTAAGAAAGCAGAAAATTACATTTGAAATATTTCGCTAAGATTTTCTCACTGGGTGCTCCTGAAGAAAGTGTGGCGGAGCAAGGCCAAGGATACGAGGAGCAAAATCAGCCTTTGGCAAAAAATTATCCTCAGACGGGGCTCTGCTCTTTCATATTGAGAGACAGATGTTGCCAGCCACCCTCACAGGGCTTACTGTCAGCCTTCCAAAGTACATCTGATTTCCCCTCTTGCTTTTTTTAGGTGGCCATCATGTGCTAGCGCACGTCGCCGACTCATAAAATGGAAGTTGCATTCCTTTTGGATTCCTTTCATCGTTCGTCGTCATCTGTCACTTGGACTTAGTCCTCTTGGTGTCGCGTGGCCAACAGAGACAACAGCACATAAGGCTTACTGAATGAGAATTTCCATCTATGATCGCAGAAAATTTCAGGAAATTTATTGACAAACTACATTACAATTGCTGCAGACGTGTTAAATCATGTTTTTAAAGGGAATACGGTGACAGATCGTGACAGTACACAAAGGGCTAATTTTGCCAAGCAGGTCACCGAAGGCCAATGTTAAAAGTCTGTTTTACTTCTGTTTCTCAAGTAGTGGTGGTTACAAAAAAATTAATGCTAGAGAGGAGTCTAATTGTTTTGAGTATTGCTGCTTATGGAAGTTAAGTAAAGGTAAGCATTTAAATGTTAACTTTATGTCACTGTTTTTGAGGACATTTGGTTTGGGAAGGATCAGCGTAAACACAGGCTAGTGATTACTTGGGAACTGTCAGTGATGGTCAGCAGTCGTGCATAGAAATAGTTTCATGTCTTCACTATTTTCTTTAACATGACCTTTACTGAAGATGTTTGTATTTGAATTTTCCATCTATGATCACAGAAAACTTCAGGGGAATGTATTGACGAAGTACATTACAATAACTTATTGCTGCAGATGTGTTAAATCGTATTTTTGAAGGGAATACTTTAATGTATACTTGTTTTTATTCATGTTGCATCCTCGGTCTCCAGTGTGTGACCTTAGCACTTACAATTTGCAACTAATTCAGGGTTTGTTCACAAGGAGGGAGGGTTACCCTAGCAAGCGGGTACCACCTACCCGGGTTAAATTTTCTACTTGTTTCTAGTCCCTTGGTAACCCTGTGTGGTTACCAAGTGCATTAAGTTGTCCCGGGTGGTAGGGTTACCTTTAGTTACCTTTGAAATTTTGCTTGTAAATCCGGTCCATCTTTCACTCTCCTGCTAGGGTAAACCCACTTGCTAGGGTAACCCTCCCTCCTTGTAAACAGGCCCTAACTTGGTACTGATAACATAAGAGATATAAAGGAAATATAATCTGAATTACGTGCAAGAACTGCGAACACTGTAAATACGCCACATTGGTCGATCGATCGGACTTCCATACGCACGCATCGTGAACAGTCATCTGTCACCGGCAATACGTTTACATACACTTAATTCCTTACATACCGGAGGTGCAAATTGTCCATAACAGGTCACCAGAAACCAAGAACTACTAAAGTTTTTGTTTTCATTAGGAAAGGGGGGGGGGGGAGAGACTATTGGCTGCCTGTAAATTCTTCAGAATTTCTTGTCTTCAACATACATCTGCAGGGAGGGTAAACAAGCTAAAGCTTTATAAATTACCCTATTTACCCGTGTATAAGTCAACCTTTCACAACCTATTAAGTAATTTAGTATTCTATTTTGCCATTTACCTCCTCCTTTAACTAGGTAATGCCACCTGCAGCTGCGTGTAATTTGTAAAACCCAGTTAAAATACTAAACAAGACGCATATCTGCGTGAACTTGGGCGTTTTTCCTGGCATATCGAGCTGTAAACGCCAGGAAATGGACATAGTGAAGTCTTAGGTGTCTTTTGATGATTGTTGTATATTGCGGGTGTGAATTTTACTCGCTGTCGGTTTTTTTTTTAGGCTGTTCTGTGTTCTGTGTATCTTTTGGTAATGCAATGAAGGTTCTGACAGTTAACTGCAAACGTTCAAGCTATATGATTGCATTTGTGTCCATCTATCTGGCCAACAGGATTTTTGAAATATAGTTCAAGTATAGCTTACTGAAATGAACTCAGATTCTTAAATGTCACTGTTTCTTCTATGGGTTAACACTATGATTTGGGAGAGTTTTTTTTAGAAAAGAAGTAACTTTAATTTTGTGGACATTTAGAAAATGCGTAGTTTCTCAAATTATCCATTCCTCACCCATGGAAGGGATTTTTTCTAATCCCCCCACTCTAGAAAATACATCTCCTTTACGTTATTTGCCTTTGAGACCCCTGCCACCCTCAGGAATTTCCAATGCATTCTGTGGGGGAATATTGACATATTCTGGAACCACACAATGTTTTATCAATTTTTAGGGATTAAAAGGGAAACTATAGCTAAGTTTGCAGGGATATCTTTTGTTAGCCTCATTCTTCCCTTACAAATGGTATTGTTTATTTTGTTTTCAAAAGGGGAACTTTGATTGAAATTGGTGTTTCGTGGGAATTTCTGTTTGTCAGTATGTTAAAGGAGTACTTCAAGCTTTTTGAATGAAGAACAATGTTTATTGAACAAATAATTACCAATAAATTCTGATCTATGTTTCTTGTGGATGTAAAAAAAAATTATTATATTTTCAAACAATATGATAATAAGTGTGATTGTAGTATTTTTCAGTTTTCTTTGAAATTATAAAGAATTCTTACTTTTTATTAAGTAGCAACTGAAACTAAAGGTAAGCAAAGAATTGAACACTTATTCAGTGTAAAAGAACTAATTTGTCTGAAGTTACATCTCAACGTGACCGCTGGTAACTCTGTCACGCAATTCATGACCTCAAATCAGAAAGAACTCAACAGATGCTATCAATAATGACAATTGTAAAAATGTAACAACTGTAAACGCTAAGACTAAAAAAACTAATTTCTCTGAAGTTACAACTCTACGCGACCGATGGTAACTTTGTGATGCAATTCATGGCCTCAAATCAGAAAGAATTCAATAGATGCCGTCAATAATGACAACTGTAAAAATGTAACAACTGTAAACGCTAAGACTAAAAAAACTAATTTGTCTGAAGTTTAATACATCTCAACGCAACCACTGGTAACTTTGTCACACAATTCATGACCTCAAATCAGAAAGAACTCAATAGATGCTGTCAATAATGACAACTGTAAAAATGTAACAACTGTCATGCTAAGACTAAAAAAACTAATTTCTCTGAAGTTACAATTCTACGCGACCGCTGGTAACTTTGTCACGCAATTCATGACCTCAAATCAGAAAGAATTCAATAGATGCCGTCAATAATGACAACTGTAAAAATGTAACAACTGTAACGTTAAGACTAAAAAAACTAATTTGTCTGAAGTTAGAACTGAACGTGACCGCTGGCAATTTTGTGACGCAATTCATGACCTCAAATCAGAAAGAATTCAATAGATGCTGTCAATAATTACTACTGTTAATATAACAACTGTAAACGCTAGTCGCACTGTTTAAGTTCTTACTTGCCAATGTTTATTTGGTTTGTAATGCCGCTTATGCGTGTTCCACGCTTGAAATAACGAGACTGTCAACATCGTATGTGACGGAAATGTTCTCAACAAACAGAAGTTCTTCCCCAATGGCACTTTTGTCCATTGACGACACAACGTGTTTTAAAATCGATGCAAGTATTTCATCACTCATATGAAGCGACAGCTCCTTCTCCGTGGTTTCTACCATTACTGTGAGGAAAAGTCCCACTTGGCACTTATCTGCCTTCATCATTCCACATTTGTGGCACTTTGCAATCCGCGCGCAAGTAGTTTGCGGGATTTTCTTCTGGCATTTTGGACATCTTTGAAATTTTTCACACTTTGTGATGGTGGAGAACTCTTTGATGACCACGGTATCCTTCGCTTGTTTTCTGATTGCGAGATTTCAAATTTTATCGATTTCTTCATCCTTGATTTCTTTAATTTGTGTCTTCACTGTTGTTGATAGTTTCTTTCTTTTGGCCCAGGTACGCACTTGTACAGAAGTTATTTCATACGAGTGTCCTTCGATAACACTGTGTATGTGGTTTTCCCATAGATCAATGGGCATTGTTGCAGTTTGGTCTACGATTGTCGCTGTTGCCAAATTGAGCTGGTTTTTGCTAACTTTGGTCGGTTCTGTGAGATTTGCAATCTTTCCACGAACGGCTACTTTGTCCCACTCGTTCTTGCTGTTGAGAACCTCCAGGACGGACGACGGCTCTTCTTCTGCTGTTTTGATTTCCGAATACTGGAACGCGTATTCGGATGGTTGTGGGACCGAGACGAATGTCATGTCGTTGACCACAATTTTCTCTCGGTTTTCAGTAAACGTGAAATCCGTAAGCTTAATCGGTGTCCGATTTGTCTGGCTTTGAGAAAACAGCTGCCGTTTGTGTTTTGAATAAATGAGAGCTTCCTTCGTGTCGGTTGCTGAGGTTTGCAGCGTAAAACTCGCGTAGTCCATAGTGTTCTTCTTGTTCCTCTTCTCGGGAGAAAGGTGATGGACATTAACTATAATGCTACTGGTAGCTGGTCGTTTTAAGCTGTTGTTAGGTGTCCTTGAAGCCATTTTCTGCTGAAAACTTAAGACTCTAACGGGAATGCAGTGTAATAAGCAGGGACGGTCGCAGGGAGGGACGCATTTAAGGGACGCATGCGTCTTAAGGCCCAGACGGCGATTTGTGACTGAACGCAAAAAACAAAAGGCAATTTTAACCTTGGGCTCCCTTTGGGATACACCCAAGTAATAAAGATTGAACAATCAACAGCAAAGATTTTTGCCAAGCCCCCTAAAATTAATATAATACAATCAGCCACTTTCATTCTGGACCATTGGACTTTTTTGGGGTTCAGTTTTAACCTAATGGGACTTTATTAATTATGAAAATTTGGCCTCATTTACCTTCCCATCACAAATATACCTCAGTACCCCCCTGGGGTTTAGGGTAAAGGTCTTAGAGTCCCAGTAGCACACGCCCACGAAAAAAATCACAGAGAACCATCCCCCTTGAGAACTGGGTTAGAGATTTGTTCTCAAGACCCATTATAATAATCACACTTTTCAGAGTGTTTAATTATATCAAAGCCTTCTGCTTCATACTGATTTCACTATCAATCAGAAAATTATCATGATCAAAATATTTCCTTGAAACAGCCGCTCCCCCATTTGGTGTTGATTTAAGCATTGCAGTACTTAGCCTACGTATTATAGCGTATCTGTGGACTTCTCCGCATGCACGTTTGAAGCATATCTTTTGCATTTCTGAAAAATGCTTCGATCGTGCGGGAATGCCCATGAAAACACTTGCTACACAGGCTAGGATTGCATTTCCAATATGCATTAATTAAGATATGGTATGCACAGTTGACCTAGATCATCATCATCATCATCATCATCAAAATGCCATCTCACAAAATGGGTAGCACATTCCTGAATTGGTGGTAGTCAGTAGACTTAGTCTCCGTACGGGCTCTAAATAATCAGGCTCGTTATAATGACGTGTATTTTACGAGATTGAAAGTGTGAAGTGTAATTTTGTTGTTTTGAGTTTTGTGGTGTACTGAAGTTGAGTAAAGGTAATAGTTGAATTGTTTATTTCGCTGTTTTTTAGGAAATTTCATTTCTAAGGGGCAGTGTTTACAAAGGCTAGTGAGAACTTTGGAGTTGTGCAGGTTGTCAGTATGTCGGCATAAAAATAGTTTTGTATGTTGTGCTGCTTTGTGCACGTTGTCAGTATGTGGGCACAGAAATAGTTTTGTATGTGGTGTTGCTTTACTGAGTTCTTAGCCTGGGAGATTGTAGATGACTTATGGAGACTATTGTTAACAGTGGTTCAACAGTGCTTCCAACTTGACAGGTTGGGGTCATATCCAAAAATCAATGATTGAGTGGAATGTCAGTTTGAAAATCAACTGACTGTCATTTGTTAGAGGTGTTGTGGGGGTAAAGATGATTGATTTGTTTTGTAAGATGATGACATTGATTAGACAGAGGATGTGCACGGGTGATTGTGTAAAGGAGGTTAGCGAAGGCCTATAAGTCTGTTTTAGTTCTTTGAAGTAGTTCAGTCTCGTTACAAAAAAAGTAATCGTACAAAGGAGCATAATGTTGTTGTTTTGAGTTTTGCGGATTATCGAGGATAATCAATGGTAGGTGTTGTAATGTTTATTCGCTGTTTTTAAGGACATTTGGTTGAGAAGGGCAGTGTTTATTAAGGGTACTGTTTACTTTCGAGTCGTTAGCAGTGGTTAGTGTTTTTGGGTAGAAATAGTTTTGTTTTTGGTGTTGTTTTGAGTGCTCGATAACAAGTTTCTGGCGTATTTCTGAGAATGTAGTGGAAGCTGGCAGATTGGAGAGTGTAAAAGAAAAACCTTGTGTGTGAAGTATGGGTACTGTTTGAAATAAAGCAAGACAAGTAACATATTGCAAAAATGTATTATTGTTTATGTAGTTGATGCATTTTTTAATGGAAGCAAAACAATTATAGTATCCACAAGTTGGTTGTCTTTTACTACCATTATAAATGACATAGAAAGGGAGATTGAAATGCCATTTTGTTTAGCATGCGAGATCGACTATGAGTCATGGAGAGTATTGTTAGTTGTGGTTACATAGTGCTTCGAACTCAACCGGTTGCGAAGGCGATCACAAACTCCATTCTTGAGTTTTGTGATGATGTAAATCATAGGAAGGAAGATATTGTTGAGTCTACTGGTTAAACAGCTGTGAACAGTAAACACCGATCCTTATAAACACAGGTTTAGAGGTTTTAGATTGCAAGTAGCCTCTATTTATTTCTTGAGGTAAAGTCACTGATTTTATCAGTTAATCAATTTTTGAAATATTTGACATTCTTGGGTAATATCATTTAATTTCACTGTGTCGATAGAGTTCATTGAGAGGTCATTAAGCGAGAAAGTTCTCAAAGCAAATCTGTCATATACGCGACATTTCTTTCGTCAGATTAGCTTTGTTGAAGAGTTTGAAGGTGAATTTTTCATTTGGAGCTATGACGTAAGCAGATAGATTTAGTTATCTATTGGAGACGCTTGCGAAAGAGACTCTTCGGAAGCTTTGACAATAAAAAGTTTACTTACCATTCTAGGTGAGGTAAGTTACGAATATTAGACTGTTGATGTTTTGAGCACCATAGCACGAGTCACATTCGAGCCCGAATCAAGTTCAATTCAAGATAGAGAACTATTTATACATAACAGCGCAGGGAAAGGAAGCTGACAGACTCTGCGCCGCCTGAAAATTCCCTAGAATTTCTTGTTATTTATTATCTAGATCTCCACTTGACAAAAACTTACCCAACCAAAATGAAAATAATGATGGCACTCAGAAAGTATACAAGGTTGTTAATCAGCCTGTTTTCCATCCTATCCATGTCGTGTAAAGTTGGCGCTGTAAACTGAGCGTCAGTGACGAAGTCCTGAAGTGAACGCGGAGCAGAGGAGGAGGAAGTGCAACCGCCATTTTGATTCCGCGTGTCACTTGAGAAGCCGCTGACAAACTGTTTACCACGGAGGGCTCAATATAAGACTTCTCTCGACCAAGAGGGATTCTATATGTAAAATTTTGAGAGAGAAAATATTTGATTCAAAATGAAAACAAGAATTCTGATCACTTCTGCTTCTCCTCCTGCTGTCTCTGACAACTTTTCAAAGGACCAGGTTCAAATACTCTTGGAAAAAAGTAATGCATGGACAGGCTAGTGGTACTGTGAAGGCGTGCGAGGCTAATTGCGCGTTTCAAACACTCAAAACGGTCCTCAAACACAACAGACAAGACAACTAAGGTAAGATGATTTTTTTCTAATTGTCAACATATTTTAGTTGCTAGGATGAAACGCTTTGGTCATATCCATAGACCACTTGGTACAACATCACAAATATTAATAGCACCGTATAGAAAAATTATGCTCAAAATATGCCATGCCCACTATTTCATCCACTGACTGAAAGTTACAACCACTTTATAGCTTTGCACAACATAATAAACAACACCGCAGTACTGTGACCATGCATGCTGATTTGTTAGTCACAAAAACTGCGTGTTCTGTTACTAGATTAGTGTTGTGTCTCTTAATACATGGATTAGAGGTTCTTCTTTGGAGATCACATTTAATATTAATACTGCTTCAATGGGCCTTATGCATTAATAACGTCAATTGCCCAAAATTCACCACCAAGCCTCGTTTGCACTAATTTATTCTCATCCTCTAGCACGTCGCATGTGGATATTCTTTTTATTTTTGCTGCTTTGGCATATTGTTCATGGTAAAATATACAAGTTTCTACTCTGAAAGAAACATGCATAAGGGCTATTTGTGTGGTTTAATAACTCCAGCAATCCCGTAAGTTCCCCTTACTACTTCATGTAATGCATGACATTCCTCCTTTTCTTAAAGGAATAAACATGGTGCAAACAATTCTTGAAAGTTGCAGAAATACAATGCCCCTAACCAAATGATATTATTCACTACAAAATATCGGCAATGTCACTGTGCTTAAACAATAAAGCCATGTCCACATGGGTGTCCTTTAACAGTCTGATCAACAGTGTCCATGACTTGACCAAAACATGCCCATTTCTTTCTAGTGTACCAGTCATTATTTAAAAAAACATCCTTATATTTCACTGGTAACCTCCTCTGCCTCTGGGGTTGTTCTTGTCCAGATGCTGTTGGCATTCTAGGGGTTGTCACTGGATTGGGTTTCGGCATTCTTGGAGTCGTCACTGGATTAGGTGTCACCTCTGCATTCACCATGGTTTCTTCGCCCTTGCTTTCTGAATTCACTGGTGTCATGGGTGTAGTTTTAGCTGCTGCGGGATCTCCTGATGCAACGGCTGATGTCATAGGTGTGGTTTCAGGGGAATCTGACACAGATTTCTAAATGTTTTCAGTCTTGCTCACAATCTGGTATGGTATGGTATGGGTTAAATGGTGTGAAGAACTTGTTGGTTTTCTCCTGTCTGACAAGCGCTTGGTCACCAACTTGAACCTCAGATAGCTTTGCATTTCTGTGTTCATCTTCTTGGTCTTTGGTTTGAGCTCTGCATCTCTGTCACTTACTTCCAGGTCTGGACGATGATCAGAGTGCAGTTCCAGTAGTTTTCCCCTTATTTTATGATTGAACAACAGTTCTGCTGGGCTTTTACTGGTGGTGGCATGATAGATTCCTCTGTACTTGGTCACATATTTCTGGAGTTCTTTTCTCCAGTCCTTCTGTTTGAGCAATGCGAATGCTCCTTAGACTTCCCTGTTAGCTTGGGGCCACTTTGGCGTCACCTTGAGATGTGAGATCCCATTATGGGCGCAGTAGTCCTGGAACTCTTCTGAGCAGTTAACTGTGGGCTGTTGTCTGACATGATGGTTACAGGAAGTCCATGGCAGCTGAAAACTTCCTCTAAGCTGTTGATTACTTTTGCAGAGGTTGTGGATGTCAGTCTCACACACTCATGGTTATGTAATATGTAGTAGTCAACCACAACAAGTATTGAGCGCCCACCCCCAAATAAATCTACTGCCAGATCTTTCCAAGGACCTTCTGGAAATGTTGTGGATGTCAGTGGCTCAGTCGGATCTGGAGGTGCTAACAGCTGGCATCCATGACACGACTTGCAGAATTTCTCTGCTGCCTTGTCCATGGCAGGCCACAGCACCTTACTTCTCAGGTTTTGTTTTGTTCCTACAACTCTTAAGTGACTTTCATGAGCTAGGGCAACTGCTTGTGGCCTGAGTTTGTTTAGCAGTACGGTATGGGTTCCTCTCAAATAACTGTCCAATTACACACAGTTCACCTGCTGTAGGTGCGTAAGCCTTACATTGCTCAAATCTACCCATTCTGATGGCTTCTCTCAGAACTGTCATGTCCACATCCATCGCAGATGCTTCTTCTACCTGTCTTGAAGTTGGGGCTTTCAATGTGGCATTGATGGCTATGAACCAAGCACATACTCTTTGGCTCCACGCTTATGGTTGGAAACTTCATTCCGGTTTCTAAGTAGGCATGACAGTGAATCAGCAATGTTGCCTGCACCTGTGGTGTAGACGATACGTAGCTGTAGGTGCAGCCCCCACGGTTCAATACAAGCACAAGGTTTACAGCAGGGACCATATTCAACCCCCAATGGTTTATGGTCAGTGAACTAGTTCAAATCTCATGCCATAGATGTATGCATGGCATCTCTCACAAACCCCATTCTGTTAAGCTGCAGCTTGCATAGCAAATTGGTACCCAGCCTCCATTCCAAATGTGCAGCATTTTTTGACCAATTTTTTTCGTGGAGTTTTTGGTCGAGCTCGACGTTACATCGACAGGTTGTGTTGCGTTGCGTTGTGTTGTGATGTGATGTGATGTTATGTTATGTTATGTGTTGTGATCTGTCTCTTACTTGTTACTCTAGTTTGTTGGCTTAAAATTTCTCAGTTGTCCTATTCCTTCGTTGCACGACTCGACGCAAGAACTAGACGGACATACAACGGTTCGACCAGCTTGACCAACTCGACGACTTAATAAGCAAAACTTCCACTGTGTATTCTCCACAGGTAAACACCGTTTTCTCTGTTGAGGTTTTTGTAATCACGACTACTTTTATGTGCCTTCAGTTGCCCCGGTTAAGTTAGCAAAAATGTCATGTCTTTCACTAATGAGCGCATTTTGGTGACCATTTCATATGTTAGAAAGAATCGCTAACCTTAAAGGGGCACTGTCACCAATTGTTAGGATTGCTATAAAAAGCTAAAAGAGATATTGCCACCAGAGGAAACCCCAAAATACTGGTTCAGTGTAGTTTAACAGAAAGGAATCAAATGATTTTCTCAAAAGGAAACCAAACCATAGTCAGAAACTAAGCAAAACTTTAGCCTAATGTTTTCAAGTTGCAATCCGTTTTCATCCCAGTGATCTGCTGCCAACCGGACACAGTTATAGTAGTGTCATTGAAGTTTCAGAGAACTGTTACAATAATTTGCTAGGAGCATTTTGTGTACAAGAAAAGATAAAAATATGAAATATTTTTCAGAACATGCTTCAACCGAAAAATGGACGTGAAAATCAAGGTGACACTGAGCCCCTCTAAGTATACTGCGAGCTTTAACAAGGCACCCCTTTACTCAAAAACTTAACAAATACTGTATAATTCAATTACAAAAAATTGGTCTACCTTTTGAGTAAAGCCAACGGAGTTTACCGGGTTGAAAGTTTGATCTTTCGGAAGAATATACTGATGAGTTGGCTCATAGATGAAAATAACATGATGAAAGAGTTAAGATCATCTAGAACAATTGCTAGTAGAGTCGGTGGAGTTTGTTGAGGTGGTCGTTTGCCAAGTTTACAGTGTCCGGTGAAATCCGTCTGTTGACATTGTCGAGTCGTTGAGATGCTTTGCCGGTCAGTCGAGTTTGTCTAGTTGGTTCGCGTGGTGGGGTTCGTACTGTCTTATAGTATGTAAGGATTGTTGATCGATTTTTTAGTAAGGCTCGTTTGTCGAGTTGCGTCGAGGTCTGGAACATTTCCTCTGCCAGATAGTGAGGTTTGTTGTGTTTGTCTAGTTGGTAAGGGTTGTTGCGTTTATCGAGTTGTGTCGAGGCGTGGACATTTTGTCTGCCAGTGAGTGCGGTTTGTTGAGTATGTTGAGTTGTGTGGTTCTTACTAGAGAAAGTGAGCATTATCGAGTTTGCCTATTTGGTAAGGAGTTGTGTCAAGTTAAGTCAAGGTGTGAAGTATTATTAGTCTGCCTCAGCGCGTGACAATTAGTCGACTTTGTCGAGTTGGTCGCACTGTGGGTTCATAAAATAAGTGAGGATTGATACTGGTAAGTTTGTCTGTTTGGTAAGGGTCGTTTTGTTTGTCGAGTTGTGTTGAGACGAAGAGATTTTGTCTGCCAGTGAGTGACGGTTGTGGAGTTTGTCGAGTTGGTCGTGTAGTGGGGTTCGTACTGTCTTAAAGTAAGTGAATGATGTTGAGTTTGTCTGTTTGGTAAGGGTGGTTGAGTTTGTCTAGTTCTCTGCTGTAGAGATAGTCAGTGAGTGAGGTTGGTTGAGTATATACCTGATTGAAAGAACGTTGTGGGGAGAAGACTACAAACCATAAATGATACGACCCAGTGGTATGATGGGAAACATCTGAACTATTTAGTGATTTGCATTTTGAAAGCCATTCACTTGCATTGTTTGTCTGTTTTGATATTGCACTTTGTGCGTCCATCACTCATGTACCCGACAGTAAACGAATGGTTGGTGGCAGGACTTAGTTCTACCGAATAGTTTTCCAGCAAAAATTGCTTTAACTCAGGTACGGATGCAAACTTGGCAAATTTCACACTGTGTAGCGCTCAAATTGCCCTTGTTGGCCAATTTGGCCACTTTCAGGTAGGCTTGCATGGTTTCCATTGCCACATGCAACTCGCTGCAATCAACATCAGTCACAAGAAAAAAGGCTTGTATTTTGAATAATTATGCAAATGATGATATACATCTACCCAAAAATCCTTTGGGTCTCATTGTCAATGGTTTATGCTTTTCACCCGACAAACTTTTTTCAATGAGGTGTATGTCTGCTAAATGTACAACTTTAACATAGATGGAATACTAGAAATGATGAACTTGTCAACAACGCAACACAGCACAAGGCAATGCAACACAACGGATCACAACGCAACACAACGCAATGCAATTCAACGGATACAACACAACAGTTACACAACGGATCGCAACACAACACAACGCAACAGAACAGACACAACACAACGGATTGCAACACAATGCAATGCAACACAACATACCGGGGGTAATGGATTACAACACAACGCATCGCAACACAACGGACCACAACAGAACAGAACCCAACAAATGCAACACAACACAACACAACTTGCCTCAACACAGCAAAACAGGAAATGAAAACCACGCACATATGCTAAACAAACCAGTCAAGGTAACGTCAAGCTCGACCAAAAACTCCACAGAAAAAAAAACGGTCAAAAAAACGCTGCAGGTATATCCATTCTGGTTCTGTACTAGCACCACACTAAGTCCACCGGGCTTGCATCCACAATGACTTTTATTGGAGCATTCTTATCATTCCTTGTGCTCGCCTCTCCAGCAATCCCATAAGTCCCCCTTACTACTTCATGTAAATCATGACAGTCAGCACACTGGTTGAAGGCAGTGATGTCTGTTTTAATATGATTTCTTCAGTTCAAGGATCGGCAAGGTAATGCTGTGACCAGTGGATAACTGGTTCACTAATCGGTCTTCTGTAGGTGCCTGCAGATTGGAGGAATGTGTTGTTGATTGAGTCTTAAGTATGACTTGTCAAACCTAAATTGTGCATGCTATAGATCATCACTAGTTACATGTATCACACCAATCTCACATGTGGAACCTCCTTCTGTAATGGTCCGCAACACGGAGAGCAAAGGTTTTGTTTTAAAAAGTCATACTTGCACTCATGCATCAGGGTCGGCAGGGTTCAGATTTTATATTGTGTACAAGGGATTTTATAATTGGGTATACCGTAATTACTCAATTAAATGCCGCCCTTGAATAAATGCCGCCCTTGATTAAACGCCGCAGATGGAGGCAAAAATACCAATTAACGCCACCCTCGAATAAATGCAGCACCCAATCAGAAGAATGCGGCGTTTGTTCGAAGAGTATAAGAAAAATAATTCTCTGAACGTTGTTCAAATCACAAGCCAGACAATTGCGATTCTATCTAAGCAAAAAAGCGAGACATTGGAACCTTAAACATGTTTCTGTTTTACATAATATTTACAAATGATTTACCGTAAGTGTTGTCAGTGATTTAAGAAATATGATTTTGAAATAAATGCCGCCCTCGAATAAACGCCGCCCTCGAATAAACGCCGCACTTCATGAATAAATGCGGCATCCGAAACACTAAAAAGTTAATAAACGCCACGGCGTTTAATCAAGTACCGGTAAATATGCTGCAGTCTTCACATGTGGAAATTAAGGTACTTAGTGGATCAAATATTTTGTTTTATTAAAACAAGAAATGTCAAGTTTCTGGTATGCAGTATGCTGTGTTTCTTTCTATTTTGATGGAGGGGTCGGGAGCGACGAGAGGCATCTGTATTTGCAGGCTATTTTGATGGAAACTATTTAAGGCATATCTGCATGGTAATTTATATAAGGTATACTGGTATACAACAGGTTGGCCTGTGACCGACCTGTTCTCGCACTGTGATCTGATGCAAGGTTTTAGCTAGAAGGGTGTCTAGGTGTCCACTTTTTGCATAAATTCCTTTGAAATTCACTTAATCTCTCGTAAAATTTAAAAGAAACATGTCCCTCAATTTTCATTTTCTGGCTAAAAGCCTGATCTGAAGGTTCATAATTTCCAGTTTTGACCCTTCAGGAAGTTGGAAAATACCTCTGACCAATTTGCTTCTTGAGAGGAGACAAAGTACCGGTAACAAATTACAACTTGTAAGTTAACCATTGTTGAGATGTGGAACTTTCTTAGCATATTTTTGCTCAGTTTTCAGCATGTAGAGGAAAATTAATGTCCGCAATGCCATGTTTTTACCCCTGGCTTTGTTTGCCTTGTCTTTGTGTGCTTTTATTTTCTTCATTTAATTATCTCCTCAGGTCAAAGCTGCTGTTGCTGTGGAAACCTGCAGCATTTTCAGGCTTGAAAAAGAGGTCAGACAGCATAGCTACAACTGGCGAGAGAGGTGGCATCTTACTGAAGCAAAAACAGGTTTAGAATGAGAAAGTCTTTATTATAATGGACAAGTTCCACTAGGAAAATTAGACTTTTTCACATATTTTTGGGCCTGACAAACCAAATTTGTTCTAGTGCGACCCCCTGAATGAGAATTTGTAGGTTGATTAGGGCTGAGGGTTAAGTTTGGTCAGCTGATTGAGCTGTATTTTTTCAAAGCAGGATTAATCCAGTTATATTAAATCATTGCATTTGTGAATTAATCATCCTTCAGACAATTTTTCTGATTGTACACCAGTACAGCCTCTATACACTTTGTGTCTGATTAGGTCTTAGCCTAAAAAGTGAGCGTGAGTAAATGATATGTCACTGAGGACTCACTGAGAAGTCCAATAATAGCACTGTGAATGAAAATAAAATTTTAAGATTAACTTTGCTTGTTGTATTTCATCATCCTTATTATTTAGAATTGAATCATTCAATCTGATTGGTTAAAACGAAACTGCTGACCTGCTGTAGCTGGTGTCAAGCCTGAAAGCCTCAAATATAGCATAATCTTGCTGAAGGTGCCTGTTATGCTCCTCTGTGTCAAACATGCAGTTCCAGGAAATATTTATACCCATCCCATGAGTAATGGCCTCTGTAATTCCACTTGAGGGGGTAGTGGTTTCAAAAGCCAAATTTTTTTAAAGGAAAGTATTGAAGCTAAACTAGACTTTCCAACACGTTGGGGGGTTAGGGGTGGGTAAAATCAACAAGCCTTCTGTGGGGGGTATGGATGTTGTGCTGCCCAAATTATTAATAAGTGCCTTGTGAGTTTGAAGTAGAGGGGATGTAGAGCTTTGGTCTTAAACGGGTTTACATATTAGGTTAATATTTTGAAAAAACTTTTCTTTTGGTAGAAAATTAGGGAAAGGTTTTTAGCTGACTAGCTTCAGGAAACACAGACTGCAAAGGAAATTTCTGAACAGTGTCTCCTGCAAAGAACCCAGCTAAGAGAATTTTTAGTTTGACCTGATTCATCATTGGTAACAGAGACAATTTCAGGATGTAGGAGCCATTAAAAGCGGCTCATGTTAGTTTTGTTTTGTTTTTTTTTTTTTAATAAAGACTGGGCATGTGAGCAATACAAAATACTCACGGGTTTTAAGCCCAGTGACCAAACACAGTTACAAGTCAGCCCATGTTTGGAAATGCCAACTTGCATACGTATACAGACTTGCGATGGGTGGTTAAATGAACTCGCAAGTAGATGAAAGTTAGGAGCAATTTGCAAAAATCCGATTTTAGTGCAGTCTTGCGTAAGCGCATTCCTACTAAAGGAAACAATGCATAGAGTCCAACTTGCATTGACTTAGGCTGCATAGCAGTTGTTTTCATTTTCTTTCAGCCAAGCAGGAGAAGCGAGAGTGAAGCAGGATACGCACAAGGGCATGGGGGGAAAAGGAGCAAAAAAAAAATGATTAAAAGGAAACAGAAACGACTGCTACGCAGGCTACATTGACTTGAATGTGTTTGGTGGCCAAATAGGAGAAAAACTTGCACTCAATTGCGTGCAAATTTGAGCTCGAGCAAAGTAAACGCAAGTTATCACAAGCCATCTGAACAAGTACGTGAAAGTCATGGCCAAACCCAACTTTGTTCCCAGGGTCCTCTCTCCTGGGAATGAGGTTGGGCCAAACAGAGTCAAACAGAGGCCTTAAAAGGTGCACTGGCAAGAGCCGGCATAGTAGGTATGCAAAAAAATGCAGTTGTACAAGCATTTGATTGGAAAGGTTAAAAGCTTTTGTGGGAGGATGTGTATCACCATAATTTGTTATTACTAATATCAGTAAATGTTCAGCAGCCTCTCTGTCAATGCACTTGTTGTTATTTTAAATGTGTGGTTCTAGAAAATATCCATACCCCCACCGCAGAGGGTCATTGGAAATTCTGAAGGGGAGGGGGTCTTGAAGGCCAAAATTTTTTAAAGGAAAGTATGAGCCTAAACTGGAATTTCCAGAGGGGTGGGGGGTTCAAACCAAAAATAACCCTCTGTGGGGGAGTATGGGTATTTTCTGGAACAACTCAATAGGAAAACATTAATGCAGGTCCTGGAAATCTATTACTCTTGTAACAAAGTTTTCCCTAAAAACAATTGTGTGCAGTATTATTTTTGGATTTCTATTTTGTAAGGCTTTATTGCTTCAATTTTTGTGCATTTGGGAAACTTGGAAACATCTGAGTACTGGAAAAGTCCTGGAAAATTGTTTCTGAAAAAGGATACGAACCCTGAATGTCGTGATCAACATTTAAATTCTCATAACAGTTTCAATGCATAATTTCTCCAATGCTTAATAGGAACAAAGAATTTAATCATTAAAACTGGGGATATGTTTTTGTTGCACCACTAAATTCTCATAACTGCAGCACTAAACAGATTTGAATTTTCACCTTGGTCGAACCTTGGGGGTAAGAGGCTCAATGACTCATCACAAGCTTGTTGTGACCTCATGATTTCTAATCATAGGGATATTACAATTGACTTAGTTATAAGTTAAGACATCAGGCACTGTACACAATCTAAAGCTTCACCAGAAATATTTATTTAAATCACTGCAGAACTTTAAGGAGCACTGCCACCTTAGAAAAGTTGTTCTAAACCAAACTTATTAATAACCATGGAATTCATGTAACAATATTGCAAAAAGGAATTAAAATTAAGAAATTGCTATAATTCTACACTGAAATGTTGTGCTGTTTTCATGTTTTTCTAGAAAAAGGCTAATCTTGATACTCATACAGTCTAATTGCTAAGAAATCTTAAATAATCATGTTCATTTTAGAGTGATTTTTCAAACCTCTATCTCAACTGATGCTGATTTTCAGAACAATAGAGTGCACATGCACTTGAGTATACTATTGTTACTTTAATAATAATTTCATTGCTTCAGTTAACTTTGCACCTGCTGGTGTGCAATATCTATGTCAACTAATTGCTATAACTGTAACAATGTCACTTTACTAGTTAGAAACATTTGTGGTTATATTCATGTTTCAACTCAACAAAATTCTAAAGTTCTAATACGTCAAATATCCATTAAGAGTTTCAAAACAATCAATTTGCATTAGTTGCACTGATCATTTTATGTGAAAACAATACAGTGCTACACACCCTCCCACCCCAACCCACTCAAACTTCCAATAGAACCTATCTCTTGTCAATTAAAAATCTGGATATTCAGAAATTCATGATATTTATTCTAATATCAACAAATGAATTAAATACTAATTCCTGGAATGTACAAAATTTATCCCTAAATTAATTCCCGTACAAATTATTTTTTTCTAAACATTTTCTCTTATTAATGACTCATTAATTGCCCAAACCTTCTTTCACTAATGGCCCAAACCTTAATAGACTGTCCCTTGTCTGTTATAAAGGTTAAGGAATTCATGCTATTTATTATGATATTAAACCAAATGAATTAAATTTTAATTCCTGGAATGTACAAAATTCATCCCTAAATTAATTCCCGTACAAATTATTTTTTCTAAACATTTTCTTCTACTAATTTCCCAAAGTTATTCCACTGACAAGTTTTTAGGATCGAAATTTTTGCTACCCTCTTGTGATTGGCTGATTAAGGAATAAAATGCTGACTGCAGAGGAAACAAGTTTGAACAGCTGACTGCAGAGGAAACAGACAGAAATACTGACTGCAGCGGAAACAGGTCTAAAATTCAGCTCCTGATTGGCTGATTTTGATCCAAAATGCTGACTGCAGCGGAAACAGGCTATGTGGAGGTTTGTGATTGGTGGGTTTTGATCCTAACTGCTGACATTTTCGTGTTTTGCTCAAGTTTCTGATATTTTGCGTTTCAGTTCGACTTTTTGTGAGTATACTTTGTGTTTTCTAACTCTGGGACGGAAGAAAAAACGCTGCTGTTCCGTAATGGTAATGGCGAAAAGATGAAAAATCTTGTGGAGGTCATTTCAACTGACTGGCAAAACAGCTTGGTGGTGCGCTTTTACTGTAAATTATCTTTGTATCAGGTAAAATTGTGGTGTAATAAAGTGTTGTTGAATCATTGAAATTTGTGGTGGACTTGTTTCGTCCATTCTCATTTGCACTACACCGAACTGTTGCCAGATATTATGCGTAGAATTTTTCTGCTATTTTGAATTGAAACATAAAAACACTAGACTTCAGCTTATGAAGTTAGGAAAATGTCTTTAAAAAAGGATACGAGTTTTTAATGAGTGTGCTTCAGACAAGAGCTTTTTACCTTCATCGGTTATGTTGTTAGGTATGAGGTATAAGTGCGTGAGTTTACACTCGTGGTGCATTAGTGCTTTAGTTAAATGCTTTAAACCTTCATCGGTTATGTTGTTATTCCAGAGGTTTAAGTGCGTGAGTTTACACTCGTGGTGCATTAGTGCGTTAGTTAAATGCTTTAAACCTTCAGCGGTTATGTTGCTATCCATGAGGTTTAAGTGCGTGAGTTTACACTCGTGGTGCATTAGTGCTTTAGTTAAATGCGTTAAACCTTCATCGGTTATGTTGTTATTCCAGAGGTTTAAGTACGTGAGTTTACACTCGTGGTGCATTAGTGCTTCAGTTAAATGCATTAAACCTTCATCGGTTATGTTGTTAGACCTGAGGTTTAAGTGCGTGAGTTTACACTCGTGGTGCATTAGTGCTTCAGTTAAATGCATTAAACCTTCATCGGTTATGTTGTTAGACCTGAGGTTTAAGTCCGTGAGTTTATTATTGTGGTCACTTGTAAAAAACTTCACAATCTCCACACAGCCTAGCGGTCCAATATTGTTTCGCTGCAAATTCATGCATAATATTCCCTTGACATTTTTAATAACATGTAGTACAGCTGCAAAGTCAACAGGTGTGAGGCTACAGCGACTAAAATCTACAGCATTAAAATTAATCTCGGCTAATTTTTCTTGTACAAGTGAATCATTTTCATCAATTTCGTACAAGCACTTACATGCGTTCAGCGCTAAATGTTTGTCTTTCTCAGCCGGCCAACAGGTCAGTGTGCGTCGCTCTGACAGATCCAAGATGACAGTCATTTCTTCTTCGCCTTTCTCATTTGTCGTCACGGGGAGCAGGTCGGTAAACATATCAGTTGGTGGCTTTTTTCGTTCCTTAAGCAGTCCAGCTACAAACTGTGTTACTATCTGCCACGCACCGTCTTCCTTTTTCTTGCAAACAAATGTTCTTAATTGCTCGTCATCTTTCGTGTCGACAAGATGCTTCGCTGCTAAAAACTCCTGTATTGTTAGGTGCATGAAACAGTACTGTGCTTCGCGCGGCTTCAGTGGACTAGGTGCGGGTCGATCAGGTAAACGGTGGAGCAGACCACAATCCTCCAATCCCTCAACTTCTCTTGATCCAAAAATCAACCTTTTTTCTTTAATCCCTTTGAAAGCGATTGCCCCCAGTTTCTTAAACACTTCTTGCACTGTGGAGGGTAACTCACGAAATTGTTTAAAAACAAACTGATCACAGTCAGTCTCAGAGTTGCGATATGTTGCGTTATGTCTAAAGAAGAAAACTTTGATGGCGATACTGTATATCTCGGTAAGCTTGGTGGGAAGACGGGAAGAACCACAGGTACGTAGGACATAAAACAAGCAGGAACAGATGATAAAACAGTTCACTGGGATGTAACACAATGAAAAGAGGTTTAAGTTGCTGCTGATGTGCTGCCATATTGTTTGTTTTGTTTCAGCGGCGCCACGATCATCTTTCGTGAATTTCTCCACATAATCTTTAACTTTCTCACGTGTAAATCCAAGAATTTCAACTGTTCTATCGAAATTAAGGTCTTTCACACACGAGACAGCAGTTGGCCGTGTAGTTGTTATTAGAGTAGTCCCTTTCAGGAGTTCTCCAGACGCTATCTTGTTGTAGAGGGTATGGAGAGGCATCTTGTCTTCTGTGGAGTTCCGGCTGTAGTACTTAGAGATTTTTGAATTTGTAGCAAGTTCGTCAATTCCATCGAAAAGTAAACACACCTTAGATGGGTTTTCACAAATGTGGTTCCAGACCTCATCATTAAGATCTGTTGGATATTCTGAGGCACACAGCAGTTCACGAAGGTTAATAGGCTCGGTCAGTCCGGAAAAGCGTCTGAATTTCAAAAGAAAGGCTACGTCAAATTCCCTCTCTAACTTGTCAGATGCCCAGTCTCGAATAAGCTTGGTGCAGAATAATGTTTTTCCAATACCTGGACGACCGATAACAAGAATATTCTTGTGCTGAGCATCAATAATATCTTCTGGTCGTACAAACTTAGAATTATTCGCATTGGGTTCCGGGTAAACTTTCAGTTGTTCTCGCCTGTCTGTTGGAAAGTCATATTCAGCCCTACCTTCTTGAATCTTCAAATTCGTGTAGATTTGATCAATTTTTAGATCTTTAGGGTGTGGGTCTTCACCTGGATTGGGCCGATAGATGGGTTGTTTAAGATCTGTTGGTTGCTCTGTGCCTTCAGTGACTCTGTCCTTCATGGTCTGGATGAATGTTTGAAGCTTTTCAGCGAGTGAAGTTAATGGTATTTGCTGCGGATCAGTCTGCGGTTTGGCTTTTAGGTGATCAGCAAAAAACTGCGAGTCTTCCATGAACGTTTTTCCTTTTCTTGCTCTTGACAGGATCCAAACAATCTCAGTAAAAACAAGAAAAGCAAACGCTCCATTTACCACAATCACGGCATTAGTCCAGAAAGTTTTCTTAGTTGCTCTTTGATTGTGGCAACTGTAGGCTTGTGTAATTTGTGTTAAGTTGGTGGATGGAGTAACTGAATTATTTCCTGCTCTCGGTATCACATCACATTTAAAGTCTGAAGGAAAGTTTGTAGGATAAATTACTTGGGTTTGCAGGGCCATGAAAAGAATCCCGAAAGAAATCCTGAAGGCTAGTTGGCAACAGTAGGCAACAAACAGTCCGTAGCGGCGAGTTGGGTGTGCCTGTTGAAGCTGGCTTTCGTTGTCTGCGTTGGGCGATTCCAGGTCATCAACTCGTGACTTGACGATCTGCGAGTAAATCACTGCCACAAGCGCGATTAGGCCGAAGTTCACTAGAACGAAGCCATACACGGGTAGTTTGTTGTATCGTTTCTCGTATTGCTCGAAACACTTTCCTTCGATAAGATCCTTGTTGCTCTTCGCGGAGTCGCAGCTGAAATCAAATCTTGATTCACTGTTTTCCATATCCGCAAAGATTCCTAACAGAATGACGCCTAAAGGGATCCAGCAGATTACTGCAACAAAACTGAGTTTGCTAAATGTTTTAGGAGTCAAAAGTTCCTTAAAACATTCCATTTTGTGTCTCTCTTTAAGCTTAGTGTTTGCTGTTTACTAGAATATATAGTCTGCTTTCCGAATGACGCGAGGTGGGGCTTTATACTATGATCACAAGACTAATTGCATTGACATGTTCTTTGATCCGTAAACCTAAGATCGTGGGAAACTTACTATTGCTATTTATGTCAGCTTTGTGATGCGTAGGATTTTCAGGTTGTGTACACGTGATCTATATAGGCTTTTATCTCTGTCTTATTGTAGTTCGTCCTGAACTGCAGTTGCTAAGGACTCACGCTTGATTCTTCATGTAAATGGCCTAAGACGAGAATCAAAGATATCGGATACCGTCGATATCGACGACATAACTACAAGTTCTGCGGTTTGGCTACATTTCACGTTCACTGCAACCGCCATTTTCAGACAAAGAACTAAGGCGTTGAAAACACTTTCTCAGTGGTTTTGGGTTTAACAACATATAACTGATCCTAAACAAAACCAGCAACAGTTCATATATATTGACGAGTTCGAAACATTCCCTGACATGGAACTTTCGCGAAAATTCCTGTTGTTAGTGTTAATTATTTTGTAACGACTGAGTGAACGTTGAACGTTTTAGTCAACTTGTATTGTTATCTAATGTAGACCGATCATAATCGAAATTGACGAGACAGCTTTTCTTTTCTGATTATAGCGTGATGCAATGCGTTGTATACGTGATCTGAATAGTAGATTTCATACCGGGGGCGGGGTTGGGGTACTCAATTAAGTTTTATACGGGGAGGTTTTGTCCCAAAGCTCAAACCCATGCCCTTGTAGTAACGTTTACCCATTAGCACCCGTGTAAAAATGTTTACCCAAGTGGCACCCCTTTCATATACCTAGAGCAAAAATTTCACCCCTTTCTTATACCTCAAGCCAAAACAATAGAATTTCCTATGAGTACTACATTTCCTCCTAGGCTTTCAGTCGTTCTGGTTCAGGTGCTCGAAGGCTCCAAAATTTGGCACCCTTTCAAATACTAGGCCTTAACTGCCATCTCTTTTAATTTGCAGCAGATTTTGTGCCCTTTTCGTATACTAAAAAGACAATTTTCCCTACCCTTCAATTTACTGCGAGCTTAAAAAAGGCACACCCCGAAGAGCCCACTACAGGGATTTTATATATATGTATCACGTTGTATTATCACATGGATTGCAATTGCTGAGAACTAGGCTATAGGCTACATTATTACAAAAGACGAGGAATAGACTACAGCTTCCAGGTAGAAAAATAAGACAAGCCCGTTTAACTGCTACAAAACCTCAAAATCCGGAGTAAATCGTTTGAAGGCGGCATAAGAAAAGTTGAACAAACAACGATAGTCCAAACATTCCTGTAATTTGCAAACGTAATTTTGTGGTCATTTATAACCGAGCCGTCAACTTTCTACTTAGATTGCGTTTGGAGTCCAGGGACTAGTTAGTCCAGCAAACGTTTTTTTAGAAAGTACAACTTACAACTGTGTAGTGATATATATTTACTAAAGGAATTCTAGCTTGTTGCATCAAAACTTCAAAATTTGTAATTTGAATTTTGTTTTTGTTTTCCTTCATTGAATATCTGTTGATGGAATTTGAAATATTGTCGGAGTAACACAGCAAAATTTGGCCTAAGGGTGAGGGTTCAATGGACGTGAATGGATTTGGCGACAGTTTGACGTAGTATTTAAAAGTGATTGGGAATTAATATTTCACCAGAGTTTCCAAACACGAGCCGTAAACTGAACGATTCAAGTGATTTCACATGTCACTGTGGTGCTTTCTGTTTAGCTGTGAACCGTTTACTTTGAGCTAGTAAGAGTGTAATCTGCGCTCTGTTGTTATTTCTGTTTTAGCTCACTAAATTATTGTCGTGTTTTTGGAACAGTCTAAAGTTAAACGTTTCAGTTTCGAAATGCATTCACGTGCTGGGGATCACGCGCGCCATTTTCGCCTTCGTTGTTTCTTTCTCGCCAGTATTTTGGCGAAAGCGGAGAGGGCTGGGGAGGGGAGAGGGGTGGTCAAAGCTCAAATTATAATAAATATTTCTCCCTTTTTAGGCCTATTTCTACTTCTACACCTATTTACAATGCAGACAATGGAAGAAAAATATGTGTTAAGAAATTAACATTTCAATTTAATATTTAAGAGACAATGCACTAATTTGTGTAGGTACTCTGAAATAAAAAAGCAACGCATCGTAGAACCCAAACAAAGGATCAATGGTGAAAAATGTGGGATGCGTGACTGCGGCGTGTAGGTATGAAAAATGCGGGTATAGAAAATGCAGAAGTGGAACATACAAAAGGAACAAAAGACAATACAATACAATTCGAAAAGGGAGCCAAAACACAAAACCTCCGCCTCAACAAAAAAAGACAGTGTGTTCTAGTAATTGCAGCTTGAAGAAAGATCCAACATGCGGGTATGCAGACATGCGAAATGCGAATTGTTGAAAATAAGAAGTGGGAAAAGCGACAAATGCAAAGAATGAACCAAGAAAAAAAATTAATACGTTTATTGAGGTACAATACTCTTTACTGTTTTTTTCGAATTATGTCTTTCAGTAGATTGGCGCACCCTGTCTTCTCTTTTCCCGTAGTAAAGCGCAAAAAAATACGAGACATGTTGTTTGGTTGATTAATTAGTTAATACGAATCGGAGTATGTGATGATCGCGCAGATTTGTTTGGTTTGTGTTCAATAAAGGATTAAATATATTGGTTCGTACCTTCCGCTTAAATTACCTAGCAAAAAGTGGTTCCTTCTAACAATAGTTGTTTCCTTCTTTCACAGGATATGTGAATATTTATTCATTTGTCCGAAACTGTAGCATTTTGGGTTTAAAATATACGTTTTTACCACAAGGGAAATTCTCTCGTAATTGTTTATCTGACAATGACCGCGCAGAGGGTGGGCTGAGGGGGCCTTAGCAACCCCACCCTTAATTTTTGGTACCATTAATTAACTAGTACCTAGTTTTCCCCAGTTAGAACTAATTTCCATATGGATCAAACAGGAAAGGAAAACTCTCCAAGAGTTCAAATCGCCTTACACTCGTTTAGCTGGATTATTTCAGGAAACTGGCCAACATGGGCTGCTTGCCATTCGGGCTGACCAAAAGCGCGCGACAAATAACGTTTCTGGCACCTTGCAGGCATCCGAGTTTTGGCAATGCAAACCTTTAAAGAAAAAAAGCGACTGATTGGCGGTCCATGTGGAAGCGCAACTTCCCCGTTTCCCTTTCAAGGCGCGGTGGGCGTCTTTCACGAATGCGGTGCACTTCTCGCTCGCTTTTGCTGCCGGGGCCTGGTTTTCACAAGCGACGGAAGCCAAGGCACAAATGTTCTTCTTTCACAGTGAGGAAAGCGCGCAGAACCTTTATTTCCCTTTGACAGTTGCCCTTGCGCGTTTGCTTAGACTTTTTTTGTGCTTACGCATGTGAAAAATACGCCTTAATTCGTCTCTTCAAGACGGGTGCCAACTGCATGAAAAACTGATTACACGACGCGGGGAGAGATAGAGTAGGTGTAAGTTTTGAAAAATGCGCAAGGCTGCAGAAGCTAGCGACGTTTCTTTGAATTATACCACATTTTCTAAGCTACAATGTTTGAGAAAAGGGTTCCATATCAATTGGTTCAGGCTTTAGCGTGCGCGTATGAAGTCATGGGAAGTTTGGACAGTACAAGAGAAGCGCAAGAATCGAGGCGCAGCAGAGAGCAACTGTAGCTTCTCGATTGCTCATCAAACTTCCCAAGTACATCATATCTCGATTTTAGTGAAAATTAGACCAATCTTAAAGTTTATACGAAACTACATCCGGGAATCGAATAGCGTATTTTCCGTATTCTCACTGGTGAGGTCATTTCCCGCTTTACACTGTTTGTGCCAAGCGAACGATAGATTCATGAAATTCATTGAAGCTGGCACAAAATCGTCCACTGAGGAGCAGAAAATGTTTACACGAAGAAGAAAACTTCATTTGACTAAAAGTTATTCAAGGAGTTCCTTACAAGGGAAGACGAAAGGAGAGAACTACAAGAAATTCCTGCCGCCGAACTTATAACACTGCAAACTCAGAACTCTAAGGGTCGATTATTTAAACGAAGTTTAGTCAGCATTTAAAGAAACTGCGTTCTAAACCAACTTCAAGATGGCCAACCCTAACTTTTTATCGTAAACAGTGTCAAGAAAGCATAAAATGCAGACTAAACCAACGTTTATCTGCTTAAAATGACTCATTAATAACCAGATTTGACAGTCAAGTCATTGTCTTAAACCGCCGTCTCAGTTAGACTTCGTTTAAATAACCGGCCCCAAATCAATGGAAATGAGTCCCAGACCACTCGCAAATAAAATTCGCATCTTCGCGCTGCCGTGTAATCAATCCTTTATGAATTCCGCTTCGCACCGGTACCGACGCCCTTTGGGCGACCGCTCATATAAATCGAACAAAAAAAATTGCTGGACCAGGATTTTTCTGTGAAACATTTATTTTACGCCACTGAACGTTTAACTCTAAGTCAACTAAAATGAGTGCCAGACCACGAGAATGCAATGTTTGAGGCTATTTACTCAAAGGAACTATTCTCACTGCATACATAATTAGCCCGTCCCTCCCAGAGGGAGAAGGAGAGGGGGAGGGTGGAGGAACTCCACACACCACTCTCCCACTCCCAGAGGGAGAAGGAGAGGGGGAGGGTGGAGGAACTCCACACACCACTCTCCCACTCCCAGAGGGAGAAGGAGAGGGGGAGGGTGGAGGAACTCCGCACACCACTCTCCCACTCAAAGAGGGAGAAGGAGAGGGGGAGGGTGGAGGAACTCCGCACACCACTCTCCCACTCCCAGAGGGAGAAGGAGAGGGGGAGGGTGGAGGAACTCCGCACACCACTCTCCCACTCCTAGAGGGAGAAGGAGAGGGGGAGGGTGGAGTTCCTCCACCCACCACTTTCCCACTCCTAGAGGGAGAAGGAGAGGGGGAGGGTGGAGGAACTCCACACACCACTCTCCCACTCCCAGAGGGAGAAGGAGAGGGGGAGGGTGGAGGAACTCCACACACCATTCTCCCACTCCCAGAGGGAGAAGGAGAGGGGGGAGGGTGGAGGAACTCCACACACCACTCTCCCACTCCCAGAGGGAGAAGGAGAGGGGCAGGGTGGAAAAACTCCACACACCACTCTCCCACTCCCAGCGGGAGAAGGAGTTGGGGAGGGTGGAGGAACTCCACCCACCATTCCGGGGGTTAATCTATTCATAAATTTTATTACGACGTGTTGTTTTTGTTTATTATTCCTGCACTGGGGCTAATGTAATTTTTATTAACTACGAGCAGTATACAGGAAATGTTACATGTCGTCTGGAATTCATCCGCTTACTGACGGTCATGTACGACTGTTTTGTCTTTTTTATTCAACTATTTGAGGACTTTAATAGGAGTGGGACAGTCTTTTACATCCATCCTTCCCTGCCACTTGCCATGGGAGGGGTTGGTGGGGTGACATTCGCCCACAACCACTCCTCTCTGCCACTAGCGAGGGGAGGGGTAGGGATGGGAGAGTCTTCCACTCCTACTTCCCAGGTAAATCTATTCATATATTCATTTTTTAAAATTAAAGTTTTTCGTTCATTCTCGCCAGTTTTAGCAGTGATAGTGGTTTGGCTGTTTAATCATTTTCTTTGTCTAGCGGTATGGGCTTGGAGCGAGCCCCGGTCACGCCTCTGAAGAATAAGAGAGTCTACGAGCCAAAGCCACTCTTCTGGAGAATAAGAGTGTGGAAAAGGTGATATTCGGGCTGTTCGCTGTCCCGGTAATTTTGTTGTGTGTTTCGGTACTGGTGCTGAAACTTGAGAGGTGTGGTTCTCTGCTCAAAGTGTTTCTTTTTTAACAGTGTCTAGTGTCCGGTTAGAATAAATGAGACCTTTTGAGAAGAATATATTTTACTATTCGTTATTGCTTTCACGGTAGAGCCAAAGCCGAAAGCTTTCTCCATAAAGATGATGATGAAGATGATGATATCCTGCAAGCACAGGTTTCCTTGGTCGCCCTATGTTCCGGCGGAACATAAGGCGACCGAGAAAACTCTGCTTGCAGGGTATGACGATGATGATGATGATTGTCATTATCATCAATATTAATATTATTATTAATATTATTATTATTATTAATATTATTATTATTATTATTACAATTATCATTTTTGTGTTTGAGTCTCTAACATCCGAAATCCCATTTCCCTCCAGTTGTGAGGAGGCGAGCATTTCAGTGAGTATTCCACTCAAAAGTAGCCTGCGTGGCAGGCGCCGAAAGAAGAGGAAAATTAAATATTTGTAAGCGCAAAGCGCTAGACGCCAGCACAGAGCGCGAGAGAAAGTAAGAGGGGCCATTATAGTAAGCGCTCCTTTCCCTCATCGTTCTGCGCTTGCGTCTCGCCCCCCGCCCCAGTTCTCCCACTCCCTTTCCGTTTTGCACCTGCCACGCAGGTTAACGAAAAAGCTGCCACCTTTTCAGAAGGAGAAGGGTTGCGGAGAGAAGTTCCCCCTCCCTACCCAAGAGCTCCCTGTTTATGAGTGGGTTAGTGGGTGAGTATTTATCCTCGAAAGTTCCTTAGGCCCAGGAGATGGGGTTTGAAAATACTGTTTCTGGTAGGCTACCCTGGGTACCAAAGGTTCTCTTGCGGCACGCTTTTCATTGCGCTTTTGCAAGACGTCTGGTGGGCCGAAGGCTGACCGACCGGCAAGAGGCGAGTAATTGGAGAGGGATGAGACTGCGAAAAGGCCTCTGACACCCCGAGTACTGGTAGGCTACTCGCTGAAATGCGGCTTAAAGGCTTCAGGACAGTCAAGGAACAACACATGGAAAATTTTTTTTGGCTATTCACTTCCCGGCATTGTTTTGAATTTAGTGTACGATTTGTTCTCTTTCCACCCCTATCTCTCCCCTGGGACCCGTTTCTCGAAACTCCCGATAACTTTCTGGGCCTTGTAAGTATTTTTTCGAGCTCATTTATTTATCAGCCAATGGTAATTATTGGCGCACACTTAGCGATACGCTCACGAAACTATAAAGATTAAAATTTAGCTTCCAAAATAAAAAAAATTGTATAGCTTTTGGAGAATATTGTTCACCTAAAATAGTTTTCGGGCCCGGGAAGTTATCGGGAGTTTCGAAAAACGGGCCCCTGGCCTCTGACGGGGAAGTATGGGCGTGGGACTCTGCTGCCCCCTAATGGACCCCCACCGGGCTCCCACCCGGCTTCTCCTTCTCAATTCCCTCCCTTTCTCTGTTAGGTTTTTTTTAACGTTACAATAACGGACTCCAATACAGTTGTTGGCCGCCGAAACCTTGTAGGTTCTACAGCAATTTATTTTCCGATTCCAGTTTCTCCTACTTTGTTGTTTTATTTGATCTTTTTTTATTTCTTATTTGTCTTTTTTATTTTGTCAGTCCGATTTTTGTTTCATTGGTTTTTAACAGACGATTTTCATGAAAAGTTAAATGCCTGTAAATTAAGCCTGTAAAATTTCCTAGAATTCCAAACGAACCTCGTTTCTCACAATAACGGAACTATTTGATGTTGGATGTCTACTAGTTTGGTAGATACTAAAATAGTTATTCACCTCAGTGTCGATGAGGAGGGGTAGATATTTACCTCGCTGCTTTAGGCCAAGTTAAACCACTATTCACCTCCCCTTCGGTGAATAATTGTTAAATACTAAGGTAGTGTGTTCGTAAGCCTGGGTGCCCTTTGGTAAAACAACAACACAAATACTGGAAACATAAAGGTTTACTTAGTTTTTTCCTTTCTGACACAATGTCAGTTCCCTCGTATCCACTCTTTGTGATTATTAAGAAATGTTCATTGCGATAACAGGGTACCCAGTCTTACTACCTTATCTTACTGTCATTTGTACGAGTGTTGAACTGAAAACTAATCGTGTTTAGCATTGTCTGCTTGTTAGTGTTACAGCGTGTTATGCAAAAACAAAGAGGAGAGAAGAAAACAGTAGCCAAATTCAAATGGTATTTTATTTTAGCATTGTAGTATTTTTGGGTTGCTCGTTGTAAAACATATAGTGCAACTTGTCATTGTATTTTTTATTTCATGTTCACTTGTTAGTTAATTTTTGCTGTTGTTGTTTTTGTTAGACTGGGTGAATTCGTTTGCAGCATACGTGTATACATTCATTCTTACTGACCGATGCGCTTATTCAAAAACGGACGCGTTGTTCAAAACAATAGTTACTTTGCACTGGCCAAGGAGGCAACTATATTCATATGCTACATATGAATCCACTCTATTGTACAGGGAAATAATGGAAACTTACACGCAGTAGTAGATGAACATACATCAGAGCTGGCAACGATCTCCAAACGAAAATTAGACAAATATCTCCTGGTAGACTGGTTTTACGTAAACCTGTGAAACAATTATTTATCAAGCAGCGAATAACTGAAATGAAAATTTTTCACGAAACTTAAGGTCTAAACGAAAATGAAAATTTATTTTCTGCTAATGAAGGGCAAAAGGTAAAGTCACTCCAAAGCATGAACAACACGCTACAAACCATTCTCTTTCGTCTCTAAAGGATAGTCGAGCGATAAGCGTAAAATGCACGCATAAAACATTTCCGTCCAAGTAACATGTAAACTCTTCATCATGTTTGCTCAGTGCGCATTCTATCTTAAACGAATTGATGATAAATTATTTCGTTCATTCATTCATTTTTCATTCATTTGTCCATCTATTCATTTATTTATTTTTTATTTATCTATTTATTTATTCATTATTTGTCATTCATTTATATTATATAACGGAGTTCCTATTATTACATGAACAAATAAATGAAAATAAATGAATGAAATAATTAATTAATTATCACTTCATTCAAAAGGGAATGCACACTAAGCAAATATGATGAAGAGTTCATAATTCAGATGGGCGGAAATTTTAACAGCGCTGAACGAGCCAGCGTATCATTTGTGAAATCAAAGTAAGTGAATTCGAAAGACGGCGATGATGAGACAACAATTGCCCTCTTCACAGGCAGAAATATCATGTAGAAACGAATGCCTGTATCAGATTCTTCAAGATATATGTAAGGTAGTAATGTTTCCCATGTGAGTGAGAATTTTTTTTAATTGCCTTTATGAAGATGGAAACAAACTAAAAAACGCACCCGTGAGTCATCCCTTTTTTTTTTTGTTTTTGTTTCTGTTTTCCAGGTCTTCTCATCATAGACTGCTTATCAAGTCTTCTTTCTGCTGCTTCATTGCTTCTACAAGGATCGTCCTGTGGGATCAATGACAAATTGATCACTGTGGTTGCTCTATCAACTCATTTCACAAAGCAAATTGTCGGATTAACGACACATTTATTTAGGCTTTTCTTGATATTTCCCATATCTCTTTGCTGATTCGCTCACCATTCTCAACTGATCGAGTAAGTTCAATATTGGTGCAGCATTAAAATAGCCGGGTTTGCTGCTAAAGGCCGAAGTAATAAGACTTGTCATAGACCCATTTTATAGTCGCAGTAGTCTACAGGGTCGGGACCAATCTAAGTTTCTCGACCAATGATTTTCAGTGTATCATACCTGTAGTTTCTGCCAGTTTAGGTGAACTGGGTTGTTGTTGCCTCTTCTTAAAGAGCCCCTTTTCTTTCTCCTTCTGCTTCCTGGAAGATCAGATCATCATAAAATTATTAGAAAAGGGAAAATACTGATCAGCGACTGATCTCTCCTGAAACAGATAGGTGAAAAAAGCGTTATGTTCTCGTATTCAGCTTCATGTTTAACGGTTTTCACAGGCAGCAACAAAATAGAATGAGCTTTTCCTTTTCAATTCTGTCTTCTTAATTCCTTTCATCTTAAAATTCTGCCTTCCTGCGGTGTTATCCAGTGACGCCATGAAATCTCGCGCCCAGTTGAGAGAGCGGGAAGCGAACGCCGGGATACTATAGGCCATGTCCAGCTGCAACTAGCGGGATCATGCGGACTGATTATTCTTAACAAAGTGAGAGTAACACGAGTAAAGAAAATCGTTAAAGACCAGTTTATTATTGAAATGAAACATCAAAAAACCATTTATCCCCCTAACGGACGCCAAGTTACCAACGCGCCAACCTGGGAAGTGTCATCTTGCAAGTCCATTTTCAGACAGATCTTGTTTCTCTGTCTCCTCCGTTATTTCTTCTTAAAGGATCGTCCTGTTGAACAACACTATTTTTAATTCACAATTAAGTGTCGTTTTCTGTCTATTTTTGGTGTTAATTTTTCCTACATCCATCTTCTTAGCATAGACTATACGTTAAGTCCCTCGTTCTTGTTAAAATGAAACATCGAAACACACCTCTAAACCATTTATCCCCTCGTCGAACGACAAGTTACCATCACGCCAACCTGAGGAACGTCATCTTGCAAGTTCATCTTCAGACAGGTCTTTTTCCTGTCTTCTCCTTTATTTCGAGGATCGTCCTGTTCAACAATAATTTTTTTACATACGTTTCAAATTCACCTTCCTTAATTATTTCATAGAACACCCAGACATTCCAAAAGAAATATCAGAGTTTGCACGGAGTTTTTGAGATTCTCCATTGACATTAACAATAAAACGATAAACTACTGAAAAATCACTTCAAGTGCCGTTTGCGATTTATTGTTAGTGTTGTTCATTCCTACATCCCCTTAGCCCCTACGCGACAGCGCACTTGCCCGAATGAAACAGTTCTCCTCGCGCGACTACCCCTGAGCAAAAGGAGGGACTGTTTATAGTCCCCGAAATGTAACTTCCTATGATATTAGCTCGCCTACCTGTGACTACCTTTCATTTTCCTGTTAGAAACAGCATCCAACTCAGTGTTTGTCATGAAATCAGTGGTTGGTTGACTTTTCTTCTTTACCCCGGTAAATACAATCACAACCTAAGAAAAAATCTTGGCAAAACAATCAACAGTGTCAGTGTCATAAACGTTTGCACAGTGCCTGCATCGTTCACGCGTGCGTTCTTTGTCACTCTTACGCACACAGGCAACAACAAGTAAAACAACAGAGTACATACACCAACACAAACAAAAATGACACCAACAACTACTTAATAATAATAATCGTAAACAAAGAAGAGAATTAAAAAAACAGGTTCTCAAATATAGAAATGAACAGAGTACAGTCTTCAGTCCGTGGAATCCCCAAGCTGTAGGATAAAGTTCTCTGATCGCCTCCACCATGACACCTTATCCCATGCCTTCCTCTTCCTTCTTACATTCTAAATCTTCAAAATCTTTTTCCTCCTACAAGTTGACAACTCCGAGGCCATAACACATCACCCGGTTCTTGTTCACAAATCAATCACTCTCTTAGTCCGGTAATCTTATTTTCCTTCAAAACGGGTTGTAAAATACTTTGAAACCAGACCTGTTACACTAGCGGGCTTTTAAACAAACTAAAAGGTACAGATGATTGTAATGGGCTAGCGCGCATTTGAATAAACTGAAAGGCAGATAAAAGATTGTAAAAGACGTTTACTACACCTTTGGTGAAGGGGTGCGCAGTTAATCATGTTAAAGACGCCGATAACGGATTGTAAGAGATGCTGACTGTGGCATGAAGGATGATGACGACGACGACGACGACGACGACGATGATGATGATGATGATGATGATGATGATGATGATGATGATGATGATGATGTGGTGTAATGGCTTCCGTTTAATCAGAAGAGGAAAATAACGGATTGACAGAAACCTTGTCTCTAAGTGTAGTGCTGTGGCGGGCATGTAATCACAATAAAGTGGACCATAAAATACGTTGACCAGGGCGTCAGATCCTTACGCCCCGACGTTGACTGTAGATATTGTGCAGTGGCGCGCATTTCATCATAATAAAGAGGCTGACAACGACATACAAGGGATGTTCATTATAGGAGTAGTGCAGTGGCGCGTATATAGTCATAATAAAGAAGCCGATAACGACATGCAAGAGACGTTCACTATAGGCATAGTGCAGCACATATAGGGTGTTGGCTACAGGTGTACTGCAGTGGTGCGCGTTTTTTCATAAAAATGAGAATAATATTGAATTGCAAAAGACTGCAGGCGTAGTTCAATAGCGTTATTTTCAGCATGAAAAATGTAGGCGGAGAGCATTGGTGCGCGTAATACAAAGTAAAATAACGAATTGGCGTAGTAAAAGACGTTGACGACAAGAGCAGTGAAGCAGTGCCCACTTAATCGTCATAATGCAGCTCATAATGGATAGTAAAATACATTTACTGAAAGCATAATAAAGTAGCGGGCATTTAATCTTAAAACAAGTTGGCTACAAACGTAACTGACCGAGTGGCCACTATTTATTTATACAATTAAAGAGACGTTAAGTGTGGGCGTAAGCAATAGCACCCATCAAAGAAGCTGAAAAAGAATCTGAACGTCGAATACAGACGTAGTGAAGTGGCGCGCGTGTAATCAAACTAAAGCGTCTAATAACGGAGTGTAAAAGAAGGATTTCCAAAGATGTGACTACAGGTGTGTGCATTGGCGCTCATTTAATTATGTCAAAGAGGCCGTTAACGCATTGTAAGAAGCAACGACTTCCACCTGGAAGCATTTGTGCGTATTTAATCATAATAACGAGGTCAATAATGCATGGAAAAAGACATTGTCTACACATGTAGTGCAGTGGTGTGCATTCAATTACAACAAAAAGGCAGATAACGGATTACAGGAGTCGTTGACTGCAGGCGCAGTAAAATCGCACACACTCGACCATAACTGAGACGAAGACTATGGATTATAAAGTGAAGTCGTTATTTGTAAGCGTATTTAAGTGATGCGCATTCAGTAGTAAACAAGAGGTGTATATGACCGCAATAAACTTTGATCGTATGCATTTTGAAGTAGCGCGCGTTTATTGATAGTGAAGAGGAAAATAAGAGATTGTAAAAGATTCTTACTGCAAGCGTAGTGCATTGGCGGGCATTTAAACATAATAAAGAAGCCGATAACGGATTGTAAGAAACGTTGACTGGAAGCGTAGTTTAGTGAAGCGCTTTTGATCATAACAGTGTAGGCGGAATGCATTTGCACGCGTCTGATCATAGTAAAGAAGAACACAAAGGATTGCAAAAGACGTTGAAGAAAGCTGCAATGAACCGATGTACATTTAGACATAACAAAGACGGTCATAACGGATTGTAAAACACATTTGCTTCGAGCATGATAGTGTCGAAGAGTGACACACGTTTAACCTTAATAAAGGGACAGTAAAGAATTTTAAAAGACGTTGGCTGCAAATGTAGCAGATCGGGTGGCTAGAATTTAATTATAATAAAGAGGAAGACGGCAGATTAAAGAGAGTTACGTCTAGGTCTAAGCTAAGTTGCCTGTCAAATAAGATGATAACAGACCTAAATGTTGAATGCAGGCGCAGTGTAGTGGTGCACGTGCAGTGAAAAAAAAGCGGCTTGACAACGAAGAGTAAGAGGTGTTGATTGCAGGCATTTAACATTTTAATAAAGAGGTTGATCACGGATAGTCAAAGATGTGACTGCTGGTGTAATGCATTAGCGCGGCGCATTAAATCATATGAAAGACCCTGATAACGCATTATAAATTACAGCGACCGTAACATGAGGACAGTGACGCGCGTAAAGGGGTGCCAATAACGGATTAAAAATAACGTTGTACACAATTGTAGCTTAGTGGTGTGCATTTAAATCTAACAAAAAGGCCGATAACGGATTGCAAGAGACGTTGACTGCAGGCGTAATGAAGTGGTACACATTCACACGTCTATTCGACCATCACACCAGTCCCAGTCCCCCAACGCAGCGTGCTGCATTAGAGCTCATTTTTAAAATTATAATAAAGAAACCGATAAAGGATTGTATGAGACTTTGTCTGGATATGTTTTGCAGTGGCGCGCAATTATTGATTATAAAGAGGACGATAAGAGAGTGTAAGATGTTTACTGCAAGCGTGCTGCTCTGGTGCGCAATTGTCGTAAAAAAGAAACTGATAAAAAATTGTAAGAGACTTTGACTGCAGACGTGTTGCAGTGACGCACATTTAATTTGAAAAAAAGGTTGAGTGCAAGCGAAGTGCTGCTGCGCGAATAAGATAACTTGGGTTAATGGAGGGGGCAAATTGTTCGTCTTGTCGTTGTTGCTGTTGTTGTTTTTGACGTGTTCCACAGCTTCAGAGTCGGTCATATATTGCGTTGACAGATGAAGCGACGGCGACAAAACCAAACCGTTTCACTTTCTTTACAATGTTACACCCAAAAGCGTACTCAGGAGTGAACAGCTGCCATACGTTACGTTCGCGACCTATGTGCGCTAAGTCAACTCTGATGATGATGATGATGATGATGATGATGATGATGATGATAGATGTTAGTACAAGAGAGGATAGCATTACATAGTAAAGCGGAGGGTCCATTCAGAACGCATTAACCTGCGATCAGGCTCTATTTTCGTTTCGCTCGGTGAAACATTCCGGCAGGAAGGGCGAAACGAAAAATAGAGCCTGATACAATTCTTCTACGGAACGTCTGCCGCCCACTTTTTTGATTGATTGACATTCAACAAAACGGCCAATCAAAATTTGTTTTGCTTGCACTCTCCTCGGTATGCAAATTTCCCATATGTGTATGTAATGGCATTCGCAAAAAGTCCTCAAATGTCGGCAAAAATAAGAAAATCACAGGCTACGATAAATCTTGGCACTAGCGTTCAAATTTACAACTTGAAGGTACGCGCTCCGGTATTGTACATAGTTGCTCTGTCTGAGCTGAAACTGAATGAAAATTCAGAACACGACGAGGTTGTCATGTACCAAAATATGCTGCCTGTTTGAATCCTTTCTCATTTCAGGTGGTATCCGGAAATATTCTCTACGCATTTGTCACCGATTTTCTGCGTAAAATACCTTGGGAAATTAAGAGAAATACCTTCAGTTTCACACTTTAGAAAATAGATATAAATAAAACCGTTTATAAACAAACGAGTGTTTTGTAATTTAATTTAGTTCCAGAAGCGATAAATATTTGAGATTACCAGCGAATTTCATCTCTAAACAGCAGCGAATTTTAAAACGAAGAACATTTATTATAAGCCTAGTCAGATCCTTTGATATCAATGTCAGAGATCATAAAAACGACATTATTAACACTGAATGAATAAACTGAAAGTCTTTATTACGTAGGTAAAAATAAATACAGCATCTCGCTGAGTGCGGCTCTCACTAAACATCAGCTTATCGTTAAGTTTACGGAATTATCGGTTGACTTGTTGATCACTCTTGGCGAAAGATACTTGCTGTTCGTTTTGTTTCGTAAAACGCGGAAACAACCACTACTCTGCTTATATTTTCAATACTAGCTGAAAGCCTTCAAATGAAAATTTGGAGACACGATGCGATAAAACCACAGGCAGCCCAAGCAAAGGTTGAGAGCTGCGCATAAATTAGACTGTTTTTTCCACGCTATGCATAATAATGACATCGGCAACATTTAAGAGTTTGCATGGAAATGACACAAAACGTCTCAAATTGCCACAAATCAGAAAGAAGTCGAAATAAAAAAGATTTGCCTTATTTCATGGTTTTATTGGTCATTATTGGAGGGCTTCCTGGGCTGGTTTGAAGCTTTTTGGGCGAGAAATTGAGGTTTATATTTTTCATCAGTTACTGAACGTTTAGAATTAATTAAAGGCAGGAAACAATTTCACACTGCACCTCACTTGAGGTTCGATAAATTCCATCACAATAAACGAATCGCCCTACAACTTCAAAGGTGTATTCTTGCATCTTGCGCATACCTCTGTTCTTTCTCATGGGTTCCAGATCCTATTTTAAGCCGTCGAAAATCCCTCTTAAATACGAAACTCGCCTTTCCTGGTATGCGTTTTCATTTGAAGTGCACACATGAATCATTGCGAGCCGCGTTTCGACGACAAAATGTCCCTCAGCCGGGGAGAGGCTGAGTGAGATTGTCCACAAGCAGAAGGCGACACTGCGGAGTCCAGAGAGGTCGGTTTGAGGGCCTGATAGAAAACTATCGGCACGCCCGTGAAATTTAGTCGCCTCACTTGACGCCACGAGCACGCTTTAATGTCTTTGTGCGACAATATATTAGCATAGTGATTTGTTCCGTCACATTTACCTGTTTACCGCAAAAAAAATGTTGTCGAAATTTAGAAGCAGAGGCGAGGAGCAGTTTCCACCTAGAAAAAAAAATTGCACTGGTTTTCAAAGGAATGGAAATTGTGGTGGGTATTTTCCACGGTCACAGCAATATTGTTTTTTTAGGGAAGACAACCCTATATAGGGGAATTAAATAATGAGGTTGATTTGCGGGCAGTGAGCAGGATCACTTGCGCCAAATACTCGGCATAAAATCATCGAATGGATTGATTAGAGTGCAGCAAAAGATAGTTCTTCGTTCGTCCCTAAAACAAAATTATGGTTTTCCAAGTCAAGTGAGGCGACTGAATTTCACAGCCGTTCTAATATTTCTCTATTTCTGTAAACCGACCTCTCTGGACTCCACAGTGTCGTGTTTGCTAATGTCGACAATCTCACTCAGCCTGTCCCCGGCTGAGGGACATTTTGTCGTCGAAACGCGGCTCGCAATGATTCATGTGTGCACTTCAAATGAAAACGCATACCAAGAAAGGCGAGTTTCGTATTTAAGAGGGATTTTCTACGGCTTAAAATAGGATCTGGAACCCATGAGAAAGAACAGAGGTATGCGCAAGATGCAAGAATACACCTTTGAAGTTGTAGGGCGATTCGTTTATTGTGATGGAATTTATCGAACCTCAAGTGAGGTGCAGTGTGAAATTGTTTCCTGCCTTTAATTAATTCTAAACGTTCAGTAACTGATGAAAAATATAAACCTCAATTTCTCGCCCAAAAAGCTTCAAACCAGCCCAGGAAGCCCTCCAATAATGACCAATAAAACCATGAAATAAGGCAAATCTTTTTTATTTCGACTTCTTTCTGATTTGTGGCAATTTGAGACGTTTTGTGTCATTTCCATGCAAACTCTTAAATGTTGCCGATGTCATTATTATGCATAGCGTGGAAAAAACAGTCTAATTTATGCGCAGCTCTCAACCTTTGCTTGGGCTGCCTGTGATAAAACGGGATACATACTTCACTGTTGCTGTACTTCTCTGCTCCGAGTGAGAGACAGCTTGCGTCAAACCGGACGCCATTCTCAGGAGAGAAAGAAATTATGACAATTCTCCTAGAACGACGAGAATATCTTTGAGCGACACGTTTACCTCGGCATACTTGTTCCTTGGCCATGGCGGTCGGATTGAAAATTGTGAGCAAGTCTCGTAGACAATTTACTTCCGTTGACAGCTCTATTGTTAAAGGGCCAATCAGATTGCGAGTTCCCGCGGCCAAAATTTGGCCGCCGACACGAACTCTTGTGAGAGATTGTATCAGGCCCTATTTTAGGGAGCGACCCACGTAAGAGAATATGAGAGCGATGCTAAAATTTGGCCTGATCGCAGGTTAAGAACGCATTAAATTACCGCCTTGACTGACCCAGTAAAACCAAACAAAAGGGAGCAATACCAGTACCTTCGACGAACTTTCTCTCGCTTTCTGAGAGTGATGTCTTTCAGTGTCCTTGTCTCATCCATGTAATAGAGAAGCTGTAGAAATTGCGGAGAGAGTATATTTTCCCGACAAATAGGATCACTTGTGACGATGTCTTCCAGCTAGTATGGTTTTCACTTCGACTGTTCTATCTAAAAATAAAAAGATTGAAGAGCTCTTAAGATTTACAAATGAAAAATGGCCAGTTTTCATTTGTCAAAGAAAATTTGTCGAATGTGAAATATGCTCGTGTACATGGATCATCAAAGAAAATTTGTCGAAGATATGTGGAAAATTAATTCCCAGATCCTTTGCGCGTGCGTTTTGTGGAGCTTCTATCGGGCCTAGCCAAGTGATTTAGTCGTTTCGGCAATTTCTCGGGTCTTAGGAACATTTTAACGCTTCGAGCCTCCATTTTCTATGGTCCATGCGAACTCACAAGCTTTTTCTGCTGCGCATTTTCAGCTGCATGTCACAATAAAAGTATTGCTACCAAGCCACACGATATAATTTAACTCGCCTTTACTTAAAAAGCGGGCCTTTCGATTTTGGATAACGTTTCTTAATTACTTTGTGCAACTCTCGGATTTCCCTTGTTGTTCCTTTTTCCAAAAGCCATTGCCGGCACACAAACAACGACATCTGTCAAAGAAAATTTGTTCACCTATGTACACGGTCAATTCTTGCGTCATAGGAAATTTTTCATGGAAAATTTGCTTGTGTGGATGAGGCTTTATTTAACAACAGGGGCCGGTCTCCAGGCTCTGAAACCTTGTCTATCATTTTTCCTTTGGCTTCGAGTTTCGTCAGATAAGGCCAAGAAAAGTAGCTTCGTGACTTAGCAGAAGTATATAAAGACAGAAATACTTAATTCCTCTTTACATGATCACTACTTGTTTGAACATTCAAGTTACAAGAATAAAGGAAGTGATCAGTGAGGATGAGATGTCTTGATATTTAGAGAAATTCTCCTACTAGTTCCATAAGAAATGTATGGAGATCAGTCATGAGAATATGTATTTTTATATCAGGGCTTAAACGGTTAAAGAACTGAAAACAACTACTCGATTTAAAAACGGGAATCTTTGGATTTGTTTTCCTGCACCAAAAACCTAATACCCCAGTAACACTGCTTTGGTATTTAAATACAGATTCATTTTCCTTCAAGCTAGCGCCAACTTTTCAGACCTTCCCTTTAGAATCGAATTGTCTGCAATTAAAATTCGCAAACTCAGTTTCATATCGTAAAATTGTTTCTGCACTGAGTTTGCGAGTTTTAACAACTGTTTGAAAATGAAACGTATGAAGAAGCTAAGTCTTAACATCAGAGTCAAGTACATTTCTGTGCAGTGCAAAGTTAAAATGGCTAAAAGAAATTAATGATTTAAACTATTTCTTCCCTAATAAGACAAAATAAATTTGGTAATATAATTACCTTCTGACTTTAACTTGCAAACATGATAGTCGTAAAAATTTCCAGTCTGCATTGGCCCGCTTGTTGTAGGGAAGTCTCTGTATCTTTAAAACATCGACCACATGTTGTTTTAAAAATATTTGAGGTTTCCTCTTGATTAAGACAACCCTGAGGAAAACATAAAAAGATAAGATTAGTAAATCATTTTTCTAACTCTTCGCACACTCGTATCAGGCAAATGTTACAAAACAAGTGTGGACAATTTTCTCTCACCTTATTTGCACGAAAACTGTTTCCATTCCACGGTTCCTTCCCTTCTCTCATCGTTTACAGAGTTTTTAAAGCTCTTTGAAGGGTTTGACTATGCTTTTTGACAGTAACTAAGCAATAATATCACCAATATTAGAGAGCATGAAATGAAATTAAAGCGGTACTTCGTTCTCTAAGAACATGCTGAGAAGGGCGAAGTGTTTGAACATTGAACAGTGAACAAAATGCAAATGAAGTGTGAAAAAAGCGCCAAATTTTTGAACGCACGTGGACGCTGTTACCTGATTGGTTTCTTAATTCTCAGCTTCTTCCACATTGACTGAGTAGACCACTGAGTGACAACTGAATGTTTTCCTTTTGTTTAGCACAATCACGTTTTAATTTTAAATGTAACTTACCTGAGCCATAGTTAGTATGCCTGAGCGCTTTTTTAGCCCTTTTTTTGAATCATTTCCCGCCCTGCTTTTGGGGGCTCATCCGGACTCGTTCCCAGGTACTTCACGGTCTCCACGGTGTTCAAGATGGCGGATAAAGAGTGAAGTAAACCTTGTACATTCAGACGTAAAACTCACTGCTGTCGTTGAGAATGAGCAAGCTTGTGATATTTGACCTGGGAGGCGTTGTAGTTACAAGTCCTCTCTTTGCGTTCCAAAAGTATTCATGGGAGAAAGGAATCCCTAGGTAAGAAAAAATACCAGCTCCATAATTTCCAAGTGAATAGAAGACGTGTTCGCCATCGATGACAGATTAGCATGAAGGATACTTTGCAAGTTAAGTGTAAGCCTAAGCTTAACTTAATTGCAGGGCTTATTATAAACTGCAGAATACTCTGTCACTCAAAAACACTTTTTAAAATAGTGACAAGATATAAAATGCACAGTTGAATTGGAATAAGATCATACAGACCATCCGATCAGGTGATATGGCTGAAAAAGGGTACACAGTTTGAACTGATGGATCTGAAATAGGTTATGCGTTAAGCTTGCCAACTGGACTCAAAGAGGATGCTGATTTTTTCTGAAAAAGGGACCAACTCAGGTCTGGGTGTGATAAATCGTACATTTTGATCTGAAATGAGGTTAGGCTTTCCACCTCAGACTTGCACACCCCTGCCCAGAATTCTGAGAGATAATTCCACACTCCCACTTCCTGCCTTTCTACCCCTCTCACCCCTCCCTTTCCTTCCCCTCCCCCCCCCCCCCGTCTCTCTCCTCTCTCCACCTTTCAGTGTCTTACTATGGAGTTAATCCTAATTATGAACCATGCCCAGTATTTCATGGTATTTTCTATTGTTGCAGTGAATTTGTCCTTAAAAGCTTTATAAACAATGCCAAGAGACTCGACACTGGTCAAGTATCTCTTTTTCAGGTGAGTATGTTGCTTTTCTGAGGAACTTGGTACTCACAATTCTGCTGCAACTTGCAGACATGGAACTGAAGGCCCATGGGGGCTGTCAGAAAAGGGTAGAGGTTGGGGATTTTTTTGTCACCTAGTTTCCCAGAATTTCCCTGTCCATTATGAGTTTCAGCATCTGGGTAATAATATTTTATGTTGTTAACACCCTTAAAAATCTTTCATCCTTGTAGAACCCAGGTGCAGATGTCAGGGTGGGAGGAAGATTAAATGGACAAATTACAACTTTTCCATCTTGTTAACTTTTGCTCACACAGGTGAAGTTTGTTTTATCTTTCTCCTGCCCCACCTATCTGTCCCTGGGTCTGCGAGGACAAATTTTCCTGTCTGCTACCCACTAATCTGAACCTTTTTCTCCCCTTCAGTTCTGTTCTGAAATGGACACAATTTACCGAGAGTATGCCTCAAAACAGGGGCTTGAGCTCTGCAAGGAGTTTAAATTTCAAGAAATCATAGATGAGTATCTGTCATCGGCAAAAGTGATACCAGAAATGCTGAATGCTTCAGCTGCCTTGAGGAGGCATGGTAAAGTTACAAATTATATAAAAAAAAATTGTTTACTAGTTAACTCTTACCTCGTTAGGGAGTGAGTACTGAGTTGAGTTGGGGGTTGATAACAAAGAGGTGCAACGAAAGAGGTAGCTGGGACCGCATGGATAGTGTATGGGAAGCAAATTAAAAGAGAGATATTTTTATGTGATGTACTCTTATGAACTGTTTTTATTATTATCATAATCAATATTTTTTAAATTCTCATTATTGAGTACCTTAAAAGATCCCAGTGGGTTTGCTCCTCCAAGTATTACTATTGGTTTGTCTTATCACCATCCTTCCTGGACACTTTGCTCTCACTTGCAGTAAAAATACTCAAACGAAGAAAATTCATCTTTAAAACCTATGGCGCAAATTAAAGTCACTTAAAATAAAAACTTTTTTCTTCAAGCAAGTGTTTGATCTGATTTTAATTTTTTTATGATTTTTATACTTCTTTCAGGTTTTTCTTTTAATTTTTTTTAGTGTAAAAACTCATCCATATTCATTGCTACTGTACAGCAAGAAAGGTACTGCTGATTTTGGTGTACTTAGGCACAAAAATCCCATATTACCTTGCAGCCTTGTCGCATAGGCTTAAGCTTTCATCTGATAATGTTAATTGAAATAGCTGTATTTGTAAAGTGTTATTAAAATGGCAGGGAACAGCACTCTATTAGCCAACATCAATATTTAGTTTAGATTCCCTCTTTAACTGTTAATTAAGAACTACACTTTTATCATGTTCTAGAACATGATTTTGTCTTAGGTTTGAAAGGGCCTTATATTTGTGACTTTTTTGAATGAAATAATTTTTTAGGCATCAAGACCTGCATACTGACAAACAACTGGACAAATGATATGGCAACAAAGTTTACGTCTTTGCCGTTTTCTCACTTACATCACCATTTTGATGAGGTGTTTGAGTCATGCAAACTTGGACTTTCTAAACCTGACCTTAATATTTACAAGCTTGTCTGCTCCAGGATGAATGTCAAACCTTCAGAGGTATGAAATTGCAAATAAAATATTTATTGTTAGTAATTTTTTGTTATTGATAGGTATATTAGTGTCTATCACGTCTTGCAAAGTGAATTCTTACCGGTAATTCTTAACACAGAAGATGTATCATATTAAACCCATGATCCTAATTGAAATACAATCAAAGGCTTTTATTGAAATTGCATGAAGTTCTCATAAATGCAGGATAGATTTCCAACCCTGAGTTACCAGTATATAGTGGTGCAGCCACTGGAACGACATCCTTTTATGTATTTCAACCCTGCATGGCAAAGTATTGAGAGAGGTGAACAGCAAGCCAGTGAGGTCAGCCTCAAGAGATCCCAAGGTGGATGGTAATAGTATATACCAAACCAGTGGAGAGTATTTGAGTATTTGCTATTCACCTCCCAGCATCATTCTGGATTTCTTACATGAGTTTTTCCTCATTTCCTCATTCCTGATTTTTCAAACCATGGCACGTTTTCCATGGATTTGCTTCAGTCAAACACTGTAATTTTAACCCCCATTTTTTTAAACTCTCGACTTTTCAAAACTCCTGATATTTCGAACCAATTCTTGCCTTCCGTGGAAGAAATTTATAAGAAATCTACCTTTGACTTCTAGAACCCACAGGAAAGTACTACTCAGTAGCTTTCAGTAGCTTTGAATGGTCACACGAGGATTTTATTCTCAGACTCGAAAGGTAGAACCACCTATTAGTGGAGCCTGTGTGCTAGCGCGCCAGCGGAGCACCATTGCTAAGCAAATTTGGTAACCTATCAAGCCAAGAAATTCTGGTAGTGACGTAATAGTCACATGACCGTCCGTCCGTCTGTCTGCACCACAGGGTCACCAATATGAAGTGGTATACACTTGATATAACCCTGTGCTGTATCCCGCGTTTTTGGCATGAAATCGCATGGTGACCCACATTGTAGCAATTAAAACAAGCAAAGACAACAAAAGTCAAAAACAAATTTGTTAATGGCAAAAAAAATTCAAAAGAATACTCAGTTGTCTTTTTGGTGGAATGCAAAAAGTTCCATTTAGGCGAAAAAAATTAGGTGATTAAGTTCAGGCGAAAAGTTCAAATTTGACTTGTCAGTTGTGTTGTGAACTCGGTCGGCACACCGCTTGAGTTCACAGCATTTCAAAGCGGTTTCGACGCCAAATATAGCAGAGCTAGTTCCTTTTTGGTTTTCTTCTGCCCACAACCATGGTTTTTGGGGCGGTCCGAACACATTTTACCAGGAAAAACACCAACATTTTCATGTTGATGGGCAGCTTATCACAAAAAAAGAAATAAATAGTAAAATTAACATTTAAGAATAACATTAAAACTCATGGCCTAGTGGACTAAATGCCGGCTTATGACGCCACTGAGTTGAGTTCGATACTCAACGGGGACATGCTTTTTTTCTTTTTGTTTTTTAATTAAACGACTTGAATGAGAGTATTTTCACAAATTAATAAGTGCCAGCGAAACAAAAAACAAAAAAAGGGGGAAGGGGGGGGGGGGGGCTCCGCTTTTTGGCTTGGCTAAATGTGTATATATTACACAGTAAACAGTACCAAGGAAAGTACTGCTCAGTGCCTTTCATTTGAATGGTAACTCATTAGGCCTGGCTCTCCTGTAGGTGCTGTTTGTTATGTGTACATGGTGGCTCCAAACTTTAAAGTCTTGAAAAAAACCCTAAAGTGTGACCAAGAGTGCCACGGCATTTCTGTTTACTTTCCTGGTTGTTCTAAAACAATACCTTGTAAATCAAGCATGATTTCGTGCCACCTTCAATTTCTTGAACTCTCAATTTTTCAAACCAATTTCCACTTCCCTAGGAGGTTCGAAAAATCAGGATTCCACTGTATATCGATAGCTATTGCAAACCTACAGTGAATTTTATTTTTCAGGTGATATTTTTGGATGATTCACCTCAAAATCTTAAAGCGGCCAAAGAGATGGGAATGGCAACAATTCTTGTGAAAAATCCTTTCACAGCTTTGAAAGAATTACAAACAATAACAGGAATTGATGTAAGTTTAACCAATAGCTGCAGCTGTGATCACAGTTTGTCTTGTTAGTCAGTCAGTCAGTCAGTCAGTCAGTCAGCCAGCCAGCCAGCCAGCCAGCCAGCCAGCCAGCCAGCCAGCCAGCCAGCCAGCCAGCCAGCCAGCCAACCTGTCAGTCAGTGAGTCAGTCAGTCAGTCTGTCAGTCAGCCAGTCAACCTGTCAGTCAGTCAGTCAGTCAGTCAGCCAGCCAACCTGTCAGTCAGTCAGTCAGTCAGTCAGTCAGTCAGCCAGCCAACCTGTCTATCAGTCAGTCAGTCAGTCAGTCAGTCAGTCAGTCAGTCAGTCAGTCAGTCAGTCAGTCAGTCAGTCAGTCAGTCAGTCAGTCAGTCAGGCAAACAATCAGTTATTCAGTCAACTCAGTCTCTTAGTTAATACAGGCAGACAGACGGTCACTCAGTTGGTCAGACAGTGAGTCTCAGTCATTTCTCAGTTTAGTCAGACATACAGTCAGTCAATAGATATACAACTTGAGAGAAGTCATTCAGCTAACCTGTCAATCAGAGTTACCAGAACTGTTTTCCTGTTTTTCAGGTTTTTAAGCAGCATGTAGTTAAACCATGCACTCCTCAGGATGCAGTTCACTGCTATGCCAATCTCAAGGTGATAGTATTATATAATTTTTCTAATCAAGTATTGGCTGCATTTTGATGGTGTGGTCTATAGGTGGCATGTTGGTGAAGTGCACTGTCAACACACTGGACTTTTGATTGAGAGATTGCAAGGACAGTGGTTTGGTTCTTGAGCTCTGTATTGTTGTGACTAGTGGTAATGATAATGATAATCAAATTGATGGTGGTATTAATGATGGTGGTGTGGTTATGGTGGTCATAATGGTGGTGATGATGGTAATAATGGTATTGATGGTGGTTATAATGGTGGTGATGGTGATGGTGGTAATAATGATGGTGATGGTGGTAATAATGGTGGTGGTGATGGTAATAATGGTGATGGTAGTGGTGATGGAAGTAGTGATGGTGATGATGATTGCAAGAAACTTAACTCCACATTGTCTCTGAACCCAGGTGTATAAAATGGGCATCAGCAAATCTTTAGGGAAACCTAATAAAATTCTGCTGGCCGGTGGGGGTAACCTTCAATCATTTTATTGTGCTTTCAATTGACAGCCTAGCATTGCATCCAGGGGTACTGATAAAATTCCTGGTTACTTCAAGCACTAGCCATGTGGATCGCTTGTGGCCTGTGTGTACCTTTACCTCAAAGTTCAGCTCTATTATGCAGTCATCTCAGTCTGCAGTCATAACTAAAATCATGTTTGATTATCTGTAGACAGGTATCAGGATGCACTATGTGGATATGGGACAGGGACCTGTTGTCATTCTGCTTCATGGTTTTCCTGAGTTCTGGTATATTTGGAAATATCAGGTATGGGCTAGTAGCAGTATGAGTAGCAGTGTGGGTGCACAGTGGTGTAGTGGTTAATCCACTGGACTTCAGATCTGAAGGTTGGCGGTTTGAGACCCAGTCCCTGCCACTGTGTTGTTTCCTTAGGCAAGAAACTTTACCCCACATTTGTCTCTCTCCCCCCAGGTGTATAAAATGGGTACAGGCAACATAGTGCTGGGGGGTAACCCTGTGATGGACAAGCATCCCATCCAGGGGGGACTTCAGAGTAGCAATACTCTCAGTTGCTTCATGCTACAGAAACTGGCAGGGATAACCTTTGGCCGTGTGGGCCTCCTTGGCTGGTTTGTGTGCGACTTTACCTTACCTGCCAGTAGCTGGAGACATGAGAATCACGTCCATCCATATACATGTATAATGTCTGACCAGAAAGAACATCACTTGTCAATGACAAGTGGTCTGAATTGATATTGTTTCTGTTTTGAATAAATTAAATAGTCATATGCCAAATTTAGTTGCCAGTATCTGACATGGCAGATGTTGGTAATTTTGATTGCTGATTGTGGCGATAAAAAAACAGTGTTGCAGTTGTGGTACATTGCTGGTGATTTTCACCAACTGCCATGTCAGGAACATTTAAAATCAGCTAAATGCATTTCTTGTTTTAATCAGCTGGTTCTTATAAACGTTTCCAGAGAATCTGCCATCATATCAATAATGTATGATCCCACCGGTTTCACTAAATATGCTTTTTGTTGCTGGTTCTCACGATTATCACAGTGTACCTGTCAATACTTGACATTTAGATGTGTTTAATTTTGGTGGTGATTATTAAATGTGTATTTTGTCTTGTTTTAAAAAATTTTAGATACCTGCTCTTGCAATTGCTGGCTATAGAGTGATAGCACCAGACCTACGAGGAATGGGAGAAACCTCTAGTCCTTATGGTGAGCTGAATAAGTAGTTGTATTGCACTTTTATAACGTAATTCAGGCAACAAGCGTGCTTTAAGCAATTATTGTATGGAGCTTAGTTGAATCATCATCATCATCATCATCATCATCATCATCATCATCATCATCATCATCATCATCATCATCCCATCTAGGAACACAGGGCTTCAGCAAGTCTTTTTTACTCAGTTCCTTTGGCTACAACTTCATCAGCCTCTTCCCCACTCTTCCACCCCAATTCTTCATCCCTTTCCTACTGAGCCATTCTGCAATATGTTCTACACCTTCCCACTTTCCTCCTACCAACTGGAAGCCATTTCAATGCCTTTCTCAAGGGTCCTCGCTCATTGGCATCCTTAAAACATGCCCCAGTTGAATATTGTTTGCTTAACTTTACTATCAAAGGAATAATTTAATAATTTGCCAATTACCTACTTGTAGGCTTCCTCTTCCAACTTACTTGACTTTGGGCAAGATTTGATGGCATTACTGAATGGTGCTTGCACGAAATGCCTGCCTACCAGGCTGAATAATAGCATATTTTTTATTCTAAACTTTTCAGAAATTGATGCATATGGCCATGAAATAGTTTGTGCTGTAAGTGATCCAATGAAATAATTAATGTTGATTTACTCCTTTAATCCTCTGAGGCAGACAGCTGATTTTGCAAACTACTTAATACAAACTTAACATTTAATATATAACTGTGTAAGTTTATTTCAAACGAAAAGCCCCAGGGGTATTAGGCTCCGCTGTTGTTCTCCCTCCCCCAGGGTGCAAAATATGTTACGCTCACTCAAGATACGAGCCCAAGTGATGAAGCAGAAGTTTGCAATGAATATTTGTTTGCCCAAGCGAAAACTGGGAGTCTGGGCCAAGTGACTACGAAAAAAAACAAGAAAAGCCCCAGGGGCATTACCCTGTCATTGTTCTCCCTCCCCTCAGGTACAAAATATATTATGGTCACTCAAGATACTAGCCTAAGCGGTGTAGGGGAAGTCTGGGGCAAGTGACCACAAAAAAATAACACAAGAAAAAAAACCAGGTACAGTGGAGCCTCAATTTAACGAACCTCTACCTAGCGAAGTCCTCGGTATAATGAATGATATTTTTCAGCCCAGTAGTAGTGTAATGTATGGAAAAGAACCACGATATAACAAACCCTCGATATAACGAATCAATTTCCCCAGTCCCTTGGCACTTCGTTAAATCGAGGTTCCACTGTATAACTAGAACCTGTCATAACAGCAGGGTGATAATTCAATTTAAAACTAATGAGCTGGGAGAAGTGAAGTTGATGGAAATATCTTTAAAGAAAAGTTCAAGAATGCCCCAATCAGTGTCACATATGTTAGGTACATGTATACCAATAAACTATAGGTATAGAAACCAATTAGTTAACTCAGAAATTGAAACAGTTTTGTGCTTGGCCTGATGTTTAGAGTGTACAGAATGCGACTGTATCAGTTAGTGACTCATTTAACACTGTGTCATTTGTTGTATCTCCATAGGATGTTATCGCACTGATGAATTGCTTGGTGAGTGTCTAAAACAATGACTGTACATGCTGTGGTTCAACTTTTACTTTCCTTTGTTTTATACTTATTATCATCCATTACCATGCAGAAAAACAAAGGAAAATAAAAATGAACCAAGGACAAAATTGAACCCCAACATACACACAAATTTCCATTAGTTTGAAAAACCAATAACCCAAAGAAAGACTGAAAAGAACCAGGATTACAAAGCCAAGCCGCAGTGTGCTTCGAACTGAAAAATCACGGCTTGAAATTTTATTTTCTTGATTGCGGGAGAGTTGAGTGAGGTACTATTGCTCAGTGGGTTATAGGCTGTATCAAAGAACTCAAAGCTCAATAAATCCTTATCTCATGTCAAAGGTGAGAATTGTCTGTCATGTCAGTATATATGACGTTTCAAGGTTCATTTTGCTGGCATCAAATGCCAATGACAAATTCCATGTTCTAAGCTATCAATATTATTTTGTTTTGAAAACTGTAATACTTACAGTGTTTCTAGTGAAGGATGGGAATCATAATATTATAGTTCACTGCAGCCTGTCAGGGAAGGTCTAGAGGAGGGCAAATTAAGGTAGAATTTAACTGCCTTGTAAAAATTAGAAGGCAGTTAAGTTCTATCTTTTGTCCTATATATAAAATTTTGTAAATTTTGACTAATAAATTATCATTCATTAGTAAAAATTTACAAAATGTTATGTATTGTTATTTATTAAGTCACACATCTGCCGCAGTGGTTCTAAATTGTGACAAATACTTTCATCATCAAGATAGCTCACTCAAGGGTTTTTGCATCTTTTTTAAAAGTTGAACATTATGAAACCTGACCTTGCTACTTTGTAAGAAAGTGATTAGCGAGCAGAATGTTCTTGTGTGTTCATATTTCTCACGTGCACATTGCAAAATGTGGAAAACATTACTTCATTTACTATTACTATTAGATTTGAACAAAGAGGGTGCGTTGTAAGTAAGAGGAGGCCATCTGGAAAATAAACACACGAATTTCGGTTCAATCTTTTTTTAGAGAGGCTCAAAAGTTTTTCACCTTCAACTTGTATCTCATCAGTATATACAGCAAGCCACAGTTGTAGGCCGTGATCTTGGTGGATTTATCGCTTGGGACCTCAGTCTCCATTATCCTGAGCGTATTCTGTAAGTCAATCTGTGCTCTATAAATTCAAATCCCCTGACAAGCGATAAACTTTACCAGTAACTATATTTTACATTTTATGTTCAGTGAGTTGACAATATAAGCCCTATTAGCTAAGGGATATAATCATTCTAGGATTATGCTATGCCAGGCTCTGCAGGGGAACTATTAAAAATATTTGCAATGGAAGAAAAGTGGTGGAAATGTGAAACTTAATATACTATTGCCAAAAATTGGAATTAAAATTCTCTCACACCTGTCTTAAAAACATGAAATACATTCAGTGATAGCTGAATCTCTTCACTAAGGTGATGTTGAGTTCCACATATTTATAATGTGATAGAAATAAGTGACAAGAACAAGGTAACCAAAATAGCCATAGCCCGCCTACTGTTACAATCAATATCTCTAGTATTTGTAGATACTAGAGAAATTGATTGTAAAGCCCTATTGATCGATTTTTGTAAATAGGGCTCTAGAAGTAATAATTATTACTAAATTATAATTGTTAAGTTCTGTGGAAACAAATAACTTTTCCTTAACGAATATGTTATTTTTTAGTTTTGCAAACACCTTGTAAATTAAAGAGAGATATCCTTAGGAGAAATGATTAACTTCCAGAGCCACACTGATTACTTAAGTGTTACTTTTAATATTTGTTTTGTTTCTATCTTCCCTTGCTTTTACTTCAGAGCAGTGATAAACATGACACCCTTTATACCTACATTTCCTAATATCAACCCACTGGAGAGATTGCAAGCAAACCCAGGGATATTTCAATACCAGTTGTACTTTCATAAGGAGGTTAGTGGATTCCTGAGATGCCCAATGAATATTAAATAATATTTAAACTTTGTTAGATCTTCAAAGCATTCTTTTTGTGCCCCTCTCATTCTAAACCTAGACAAACGACAAACACTATGTAGCAAATCAATGTTTTGTAACTTTACTTTCATGCCTTGAGATAATTTATGGTCAGTAATAATCGATTGTTCTCATCACATCACTAGGGTGTTGCAGAAGAAGAACTCCAAAGAGACATCAAGAGAGCTTTCATCGTGCTAATAAGAAGTGCTAAAGATATGGTGAGAGCTAGTTATTCAAAGACATCATGTTTTACCACCCAATAGAAGAGGACACACCCACGGCTATATCCTCAGGCCAGACACGACCAGTAATACCAAAGCATGTAATAACAGGAACATGTGCTGCACGAAGCGTTCCGGCTCATTTGTCACCTTTCATCAATGGCACAGTGTGTAAATGCTAAAAATTTAGTTTAATAGCAAACCCTATATTTATTAGTGTATGTCATTATAGTATTATTATTATAGTAGTGTTTGTTTTTAAATCATGTATTTTATCCCTGTAATTCAGTTTTTTAACTGCAATGGTGATCAATAAACATTTATTTATTTATTAGGCGCCGCACGTGCTAGGCACGTGTGGCCGTCTCATAAAATGCAATGCGCATTCCTGAATTGGCGGAAGTCAGTAGACTTAGTCTCCGCGCGGGCTCTAAACAATCAGGCTCGTTATAAGTATCACCAATCTAAATTGATTCCGTCGCACCAGGTCAGAAATACATTTCTGCTTTTCGGTTCTGCCCAATTTTTAGATTTTTGGCTGTCTAAACTGCCTAAGACCTCTCAGTCTTTCGTTTATGTCTTTCCACGGTTTCAAACTAATTTAATAAAGTTTCATTCATTTTAGTCTGTATTATATTAGAGCACGGGTTAACACACAAAAATATAAACGTCACAAGTCAGTTAGCTATCTCAGCATTGATGTGAATATGTCTCCCAGATGTCTCTAGAAACACAGCTTTCTGGCGATAAAAAAATGGCCTGAACCCCTACGTGAAATCAAGAATACTAGACAAAATGAAGTTTGAGCTCAAAAGAGGAGAAGTAAAGCTTTTTGAGCAAAAAACGTTTCCGCCTGTTGTAGCTTAACGATATCACGGCTTAGGAGCGATTTGAAAGAGTCGTACAGAGGTCACTGGTTATAAACAAACAAAGTTCTCAAGTTGCATACATACATTTAATTCCTTACATACTGGAAGTGCAAATTGTCCATAACAGATCACCAGAAACTACGAACTACTTCCATCCGTGCTCGGGTGCATTCTCTCAGTGCACGAGACGGAAAGCAATCTATACCTGCCACTGTAAACCCGGCCCTTACAGAATCAAAGCTGGAACTAACTTCTATAGTTTAATAAATAGTGTCCCAAAAAACTATGACACTAAAAAAAAAGGAAAATAGTAAACAAAAAAAAATTAGTGGTGATGAAATCTCAATCAAATAACAAACAAGGCCTGAGTATCACCAATCTAAATTGATTCTGTCGCACCAGGTCAGAAATACATTTCTGCTTTTCGGTTCTGCCCAATTTTTAGAATTTTGGCTGTCTAAACTTGTCTAAGACCTCCAAGTCTTTTGTTTATGTCTTAATTCCATGGTTTCAAACTAATTTAATAGAGTTTCATTCATTTTAGTCTGTATTAGAGCACGGGTTAACACGCAAAAATATAAACGTTGCCAGTCAGTTAGCTATCTCAGCATTGACGTGAATAGGTCTCCCAGATGTCTCTAGAAACACAGCTTTCTGGCGATAAAAAATTGGTCTGAACCCCTACGTGAAATCAAGAATACTAGACAAAATGAAGTTTGAGCTCAAAAGAGGAGAAGTAAAGCTTTTTGAGCAAAAAACATTTCCGCCTGTTGTAGCTTAACGATATCACGGTTTGGGAATGATTTGAAAGAGTCGTACAGAGGTCACTGGTTACAAACAAACAAAGTTCTCAAGTTGCATACATACATTTAATTCCTTACATACTGGAAGTGCAAATTGTCCATAACAGGTCACCGGAAACCATGAACTACTAATTAAGTTAAACCTTTTTTCCTTAAGAAAAGGGGAGGGGGGAGGGGGGTGAGAGACTATGTGCCGCCTGTAAGTTCTTCAGAATTTCTTGTTTTATTTAATTGTTAAATATGCCTTAAAGTTATGACAGGGAATTTAAAGAATTTGGAGAATAATTCTTGATAAGACCTAAACAGTAGACTTTCTTTCAAGGCATCATCACATTTTTGCAATTGAAAAACAAATTGCTAAAAATGCAAAGTTTTCTTGTTGATAAAGATTAGAAAGATTTGATGGTAATTTGTCCTTTGCAGTTAATTGTTCATATAATTTCTTTTTCATCAGCTTAAAGTAAGCCTTGGTGATGTACTGGAAAGAGGTGAGTGTTTAAGCATTAAAATTTTTGCTTTATTTTATTTAATCCAGTGGGAACATTTTTGCAGCCTGTCTCAAGAAGCCATAAAATGTCCTAATGTTGATAAAAATGTGCAACTTGTACTACTGTAGCTCTGAATGCACACCGAACAGCGTTTCCATCCCTCCCATTTATTTAATAAAAATGTTGGATATAAATGCACTTTTCTTCCCCTATACTTATGGGACACATTCAACATTGATAGAGGGGGTGGGGGACCAGAGAATAGAGACAGAGACAGAATATAACAGATTATAACAGAATATCAAGACACCATCGATAAAACTTTACTAAAATTTGGTTTGTGGTCAAACCTTCCCAGAAACTTATTGTAGCTGACTTTACAGAATACTCAATGAATGCGGACTTTAAAACAACACCTTTATTTGGCCACTCTCAAACATTGCAGCAGTCAATGGGCCGTACATCACTTCATATTCTCATCCGGTTCATAAAGGTTAATCTCCTACCCCAACAGGAACCATTTCAGGAGAACTAGTGCCTTATACTGACAAGTTACAAAACTAAAACTAACCAAAAGCTAAACATGAATCAGCATACATGGCTAACATGCAAATTACATGGCACGCGAAGGAAAAATTGAAACACTAACACTTACGAAGCCGAACTAGTACAACAAAAACAATACAAGGTAATTAGGCATTTGTTACACTTATGACGAAAGTTGTAGCTATTTGAGCCAATTGTTGTCAGTGTGTGACATTACCCTTGGCTTCACTACTCATCAATAAGCATCAGCTGTCAATTATCATTTCAGGTGGCCTTTTGGCTGGGCTGCCTGATAAGATTGAGAAAAGCTGGATACTCAGTGATGGTGACCTAAAGTATTTTGTGGATATGTATTCCAAGACAGGATTTAGGTAAGAAAGGCTGACAAAGACTCTGGCATACCAAACATTGAAGCTAATCATTTCTCCTTTACTTTTGTTTGTTCTCTAAATTTTGTCTTAACCCTTTCACTCCCAGTCAGAGTCAGCTATGGAGACATTATTAAAGGTGATTCTAAATTTTGAGTCTGTGAATGAAATCCTATGGTGTGACCATTCAAATGAAACCTCTTCAGCAGTACTTTCACATGGTACTATTTATATTTGAGTGTTTTACAGAATGAAATTTGGGATCTGTCTTGGATTTTGATTTTAGGCATTCTTGGGACTGAAAGGGTTAAGTTTGCAGTTATTGTGTATTAAGTAATATTTATTTCAGATTACAGTATGTGATGGATAGAAAAGTTACTGCCAGTATTAAATACTACTACTATCACTATTATGCTGTCCCACACAGTGCTTCGATCCACAAGTGATGAAAATCCTTGTCACTTTACTGCAAGACCTAAGTAGACGCATTTTGAAGATGGCTCAATGTGCTTCTAATCAATCTCTTGCAACAACCTCCCCCAAGATCACGTCTTCTCTTGTAAGGTAGATCTTTGTGAAAGTGATGCAAAATCTAAAATGACAGCCAAAAAGTTAATCAGTCAATCAATCCATCCATCCATTAGTCAGTCAGTCAGTCAGTCAGTCAGTCAGTCAGTCAGTCTGTCAGTCAGTCAGTCAGTCAGTCAGTCAGTCAGTCAGTCAGTCAGTCAGTCAGTCAATCGTTTATATACCCACGTAATGTCTATGAGCTGAAAAGCTCGTTCAAAATTCGTAGGTGCATCTAAAAAGTGTAAAAATCAAAAGCAATAATTTATTACCAGTACTTGACAAGAATGTGGCCTGTGATTGACTGCAGTTCAGACTATTGACACGGGAGAAAAATAAGGATTGCAGTTCGCGCAGAAATAAGTGCAGTAAAATTATTTGTAACATATTTTAAATGTTTTATGTTTTTGTCCTTTAGAGGGCCTTTAAATTGGTACAGAACCATGGAAAAGGATTGGCAGTGGAATTGCAAGATATCTGGGCGTAAGGTAACAGTATCCATCTGGAACACACAACTCTTGGTGTTTGAAAGAATGACAGATGATTGAAGTCATTTCATAGTTGGTGAAAATTGACACTTCTCAGAATTTTTTGCGCTTTGCAGTTCCTTGTTTTACTCCACTTTTCATGTTCAGAACTTGAGTCCTACTAAAATAATGCTCTTTACAGTCAAAGCTCTCCTTGTGACTACTCTTGTAAGCGACCAGCTCTAGTTACAACCAGCATTGTGAAACCCTGTTTGAATTGTCACTTATATTCTGTAAGTAAAAGCTGTTGTAAGCAACCACTCCTGGAAGCAACTGTAATCACTTTTGTGAATTACCGATTGGTCTTCTCTTTTGTTTTGAGGCTTTCATAAGCAACCACTCAGTTAAGGCATTCAATTGCATTGCGCATCCTTTCTGCGCATCAATTTTTGCGTGATTAGCCGCGCGCGCGTTCCAAACTTGGTAGGTTTTCTATGAAAACTGAGCTGTTGAGAGAAATGATTGTCGTTTTCTCCAAAACGAACTCGGTGACCCCTCTTTTTATTCCATTTATTTGAAGAAAACACGACTCTGCATGATTTATCCAAATTTTAAGAATTTTTCATTATTCAATTTTCAAATATTCTGATTAATTCACTATTACAATCTGATTTTAGGCATTTCACTGGAAGCGTGCATGTGCTCGATTTGCTTATTATTTCATTACTTTCATTTTTAAGGCAACTTTAAGGCCTTTTACTGTAACATTGTTTTGCTATCACAAGAATAATGCTTATATTTTATTGCTAGTGATAACTTTCTTAAAGTAGTGGGTGTCTCTGGTACAAAGAACGGCTCTTTAATATTGCTGTCGATAGCTAACAAGGCTATATACTACAGCCCTGTAGCGTGAAATCAGACAAGGTGACCCCCTCTTTTTATTTTAGTTTTTCGATGTACTAGGTGTAATTAATAACTGTGCAAAGTTTCAACAAATTCTCATTACAACTTCTGTTTCGATGGAATCACCTTAATGGCTGTTTCTGCATTAGCATAAACTGGAGTTAATGTTTAGCTCGAATAACCCCCGGGCTCCTGGAGCGATCGCATGTATTTTTCCAGTGTACTCGATCTTTGCACTTTGAATCTCGTAAGTCACGCGTTCTCTCACCGCTCCCATTGTAACAGCCAATTAGACTGTTTATTTGCACGTGCTGCTTTCCATTGGCCAATCAGCTCTAAGCACTTTTCTCACTGTGGCGTTTGTACCTATAGGACACAGTTCGTGGCTAATTTCGCATTCAGATCAATCTGTCGTACAAGTCAATTGTATTTTTACTTGTTTTTTCTCGATCATCTTCGCCATGACCGACTACAGTAAATTGACTACTGAAGTTCTACGCCTTCTCTGCCAGGAGAAACGGCTGCCCATAACGGGCCCGAAACAAACCCTTATAAATCGTCTCCGAGGCGACCGTGACAAGGATAAAACCTCGGAATCAACAAAGGGAAAAACACGCGGGAAACGACCGGCAACTCCCCCAGCCACACGCTCGAAGCGTTCAAAAGACGACTCTGGCTCGTCGCAGACCGAACACCCTCCACCGGTTCTAAGCATTAACGACGATAGCCACGACAACGAACAGCCCAACGATGGCGACTCGACGAGATCCCGCGAGCCTATGCCATTCTCCGTTGAACAGATTACCTCCATCGTGTCCGCCATCGTCGAGAGCAAATTGGCTTCGATGTCGCCAGTTCCAACCCCTACCTCTCAAGCAAACGCTGCTAACATCAATCTTGGGGATCCTAACGAGGTTCAGCGGTTGCTAAATAATCAAAGCCCACCAACTGGAGATATCGCCGCTCACGTCGACGGCAAGACTCGCACCGCAATCCTCCAGGGTGAGTACGTTGATTTTGTGTCGCTGCTACACGAAAATTCTACCGCCTCCTCCAACATTAGTGAATTGCTTTCCCTTACTGTTAACGGCGAGTCCGTTCCTATCCATTTGCCGAGCCAGGGGAGACGTAAAAAAGTCCCCATCGATTCTTTCGATCGATGGCTGTCCGCCTTCTCCGTTTTTGCTACTATTCTCCTTTCATCGTTTCCACATCGGGCGGTGGAAATGTTTGCGTACCTCAACATTATCCAGTCGGCTCATAAGAAATTTTTAGGCCTCTCCTGGCTCGCTTACGACATAGACTTCCGCCGTAGGGCAGCTCGCGACCCGACCCTTTCATGGAATAAAATCCACCCCCAGCTTTACCTGGAGAAATTTACCGGCCTCTCCCGTTCAGCCTGCTTTACCTGTGGGGGGGTGGATCATATGTCTCATTCCTGCCCTCTGTCTCCCCCTAGGGATAGGACAGGCAGCCAGCCCAGTGATCCCTGCCGAAACTTCAATCGGGGAACAGCCTGCATCAGGACACCTTGCCCCTACCCTCACCGCTGCTCAGTCCCACACTGCGAGGAGTCTCACCCAGCCACCCTGCACCCCACCCACCGCCATGGAAAGTCTTCAAAGGAGGACAATCAAAAACGCCGCTGAGTTTGTTAAGGGATGAAAACCTCGTACCCCCATTAATGTCGATCTACTTGAGTGCTACCTTGAGGGCCACCCCGATCCAGATTTTGTTTCTTCCCTCTGCGTGGGTTTAAGAGAGGGTTTTCGTATTGGTTATTTGGGTTCCCGTATGCACACATTCTATCCTAATCTTCGCTCCGCAAACCAGCACCCCGACATCCTTGAGCAGAACCTCTTAACCGAGGTCCTGCATGGTCATGCCGCGGGGCCTTTCCTTTCCCCCCCTTTTAAAAATTTCCGCATTTCTCCCTTGGGTCTTGTCCCTAAAAAACACTCGGACAAATGGCGTACAATTTTCCACCTCTCATATCCAAAAACATCGAGCACCAGCATAAATGCCAACATCCCCATCACTAACTATAGCCTGCAGTATGTTACCATAGATAATGCGATCCACCTTCTCCTGTCCCTTGGGAAGGGCGCCTTTATGTCCAAGACTGATATCCAGTCTGCCTTCCGGATAATCCCCGTACACCCTGACGATTGGGAACTGTTAGGGATGCACTGGAAGGGGCTCTACTTCTTCGACACCGTACTCCCCTTCGGTCTCCGAAGTGCACCCTTCCTTTTCAATATGGTTTCCGATGGTCTAGAATGGATAATTCGCAATAGGCTGAACATCAGGGGGGTCCTGCACATCCTGGATAATTTTTTTATTGCACTTCCCCCACCCCGTTCCCAATGCAGTACTGCACTTTGTAACCTTCTTACCTTATTTACAGACCTGGATATTCCCCTTGCCCCAGGTAAAACGTTTTCCCCTTCTACACAATTAGAATTTATGGGTATTCTCCTGGACTCCTCTACTATGGAAGCCAGGCTCCCTGATGACAAGCTGACCAGGCTGCGCTCTCTTGTCTCCTCCTGGCAAGCAAAAACTTGTTGCCGCCTTCAGGACCTCCAGTCGCTCATCGGTTCCTTGCATTTTGCATGTAAAGTGGTTGCCCCGGGGCGTCCATTCCTCCGCCGCATGATTGCCCTCACCTGTGGTTCTCCCAAGCCCACCTCATTTATTCGCTTGGGTAAGGAATTTCGCAAGGATCTAGATATGTGGGCCCTCTTCTTAACATCTTGGAATGGCGTCAAACTTTTCCTACCCCCCTTCTCCCCTTGCAATGACTCCATTCCCCTTTTCACCGATGCCTCCGGGTCCATCGGGTATGGTGCCTACCTCCACCCCCACTGGTTTCATGGGAAATGGCTTCCGCAGCACACCCCAGCCTTTTGTACAGATATTAGTATTGCATGGCAGGAACTGTTCCCCATTTACCTAGCATGTGCCCTCTGGGGATCCCTTTGGTCCAACAAGCACATACGCTTCTCTTGCGACAATCAGGCCGTTGTGTCTATAATTAATACCAAGACCTCCAAAATTCCCCGTATCATGGATCTCCTCCGTCCCATCACCCTATTTACCCTCCAACATAATTTCACCCTTACAGCCGTTCATGTCCCAGGACTCCAAAATGGTATCGCTGACTCCCTTTCTCGCTTCCAGATGGAACGCTTCAGGGAGCTGGCACCAGAAGCCTCGCCTACTGGTTACCCCATCCCGGCATCTCTGATTCACATTTAACCTCCAGAATATACGGCTACCTCTGGGGTTCCCTCACGCCTTCCACTAGACGAACCTATGCAGCAGGCGAGAAACTTTTTATTCGATTCTGCCTGAAACATGGCCTTGTTACCCCCACCACACCCTTACTCCCCGCAAGTGAAGTCACTTTGATCTACTGGGTGGCCCATTTAGCTGAGTCTGTTAAATTTCACACTATTAAGGTTTACCTAGCAGCGATACAGAATCTACATGTTGAGTTCAACTGCACCCTCAATTTCGCAGCCATGCCCCGCCTACAAAACACTATGCGGGGAATCAAACGTTCCCTTGGCCTCACTCGACGTGATCGCCAGCCCATTACATTGTTTATTCTCGAACGTATTTTCCACTCCCTTAGCCCGGACCGTTCATCCGATATAGACACCGTGATGCTGTGGGCTTCCTTTACTTTAGCTTTCTTTGGCTTTATGAGGTGCAGTGAACTCACATGTAATGGTCCTTTTGACCATAGCGTACACCTAACTCGCGGGGACGTCACTTTCTTCCCCAACATTTCTCACCCTCAACACATGCAAGTCCGCCTCAAGAAGTCCAAGACAGACCCTTTCCGGCAATCAACCGTCATCACCATCGCCAAGTCCAATTCCAGTGTCTGTGCAGTGTCCGCCACAAGGGAACTTATTCTCCAATCTCCAGAGTCAACTCCACAGAGTCCACTGTTTCAATTTAAGGATGGCACCCTCCTCTCCAGGCGCATCCTGGCCCTCAATCTACACACGCTACTTCAACTGTGCGGTCTTCACGCCAAATCGTATAATACCCACAGCTTCAGAATAGGGGCAGCCACAACAGCGGCAGCCGCTGGCTTGCCAGCTTGGCTCATCAAAATACTGGGTCGCTGGCGATCTGATTCCTACGAACGGTACATTCACCTTCCCAAGACTACCATCCTTCAAGTTCCCACAACCATGGCTGCTTATCACCGTGACAACACATCTACCCAGAACCCTCCTACATTTGATCCCTGGAAGTGAACTGGACATGCACATCTTGTGTCAAGGCCTTTATTGGTCAGAACTGAACTATATGTTAAGTCTAATAGCGAAACCATTGAGCCTTTAACTGAAGACTATTAACTATCTAGCTTGCATCCATCATATCTAGGGTTAGAATTCTATATAAAAATAATAATAATAATAAGAATTAGATGAGAGTGGTAGCTATGCAACTGGGAATCCTGTCTGAGGCTGCTAACAGAATGCTGCTTTGCACCATCCTGGGTGGGGCCTGCTTTTTCTGTGAACAGCTCTTTTAGCCGCCTCAGTGTGGGAGGATTTCTGTTCCAGAATCTATGGGGATAAGTGTTGCTGGCGACAACCCTTCAGTCCCACACTGAAGCGATGCCTCGGTTGCCTTAGCTTGGGTTGACACTACAGTGGTCACGTCCACTTCCCCTTGCTGGCCAACCTTCTGGGAGCTTGGCATAGGTGCATGCTACTCAGCTGTACTCCATGACGCCCAATCCATGGTTTCTATGCCACTCGCTGACACTAGCCCCGTTGACTGGCCTCGCAAGTGGCAGGCAGCACTCGGGTCCTGGACAACACTTACCCCTAACCTTTTCTCCCACATAAATGCGTTTTTTGTTTATTTGTGCGTGACATTAATGGCTGTTTCTGCATTAGCATAAACTGGAGTTAATGTTTAGCTCGAATAACCCCCGGGCTCCTGGAGCGATCGCATGTATTTTTCTAGTGTACTCGATCTTTGCACTTTGAATCTCGTAAGTCACGCATTCTCTCACCGCTCCCATTGTAACAGCCAATTAGACTGTTTATTTGCACGTGCTGCTTTCCATTGGCCAATCAGCTCTAAGCACTTTTCTCACTGTGGCGTTTGTACCTATAGGACACAGTTCGTGGCTAATTTCGCATTCAGATCAATCTGTCGTACAAGTCAATTGTATTTTTCCCGCCCACCCGCCACACTTTCTTTGCATTGTTACTACTCTCCTCCATCGTAACAGTTGTTACATGAGGTTTCCATTAAATATTTACAATTTGTGATGTTAAACTTTTTCTAGTTGTTATTTTAAATAAACGGTTTGGGGATAAGTGTTGCTGGCGACAACCCTTCAGTCCCACACTGAAGCGATGCCTCGGTTGCCTTAGCTTGGGTTGACACTACAGTGGTCACGTCCACTTCCCCTTGCTGGCCAACCTTCTGGGAGCTTGGCATAGGTGCATGCTACTCAGCTGTACTCCATGACGCCCAATCCATGGTTTCTATGCCACTCGCTGACACTAGCCCCGTTGACTGGCCTCGCAAGTGGCAGGCAGCACTCGGGTCCTGGACAACACTTACCCCTAACCTTTTCTCCCACATAAATGCGTTTTTTGTTTATTTGTGCGTGACATTAACACTTAAATAAAAGCCTTCACTCCATGATCAAATTTTGAGGAGTACATAATATATTAAACTATGATATTTCATTGACCTGTACATTTGCAAAGCTCTTCTGTGATGGGCAATAAAAAACCCTATTATAATTATATTGTTACTACAATACTATTGGAAACCAAAAACATATGCTAAGCTTTCTGCTTAAAGCTCTCGTAAGCGACCACCCTCTATTGTTTTATCGCATGGTCACTTACAAGCGCCCATTCTCACAAGCAACCAGCTCTCATGGCAGCCACTTTTCTGAATTCCTGAGGTGGTCGCTTATGAGAGCTTTGACTGTAATTCAAAGTGTTGCAGAATGGCTCACTGCATTGAATTTTTAAGAAGACCAATTGAACAATCATTACAATAAGTTGATGTGTAACAATTTACCAACTAGATTCATCTTCCGCAGAGATGTCTACTAATACGACAGTTGGCATTTTTTATGCTGTCTCGGCAGGTGCAACAACCAAGTTTAATGATCACTACAGGAAAAGATGTTCTGATTAGACCTCAGTTTTGTGCTAAAATGGATCAGTGGGTGAGTAAATTAAAATGAAATTTATTTTAATTGTTTGCTGTCGTTTTGTCATCTTAAAGAAACGCAGTTGCCACCGTTTAATCACACAACAAACATGTTGTTTTTAAGGTTTCTAAACTGGATAGAGCACACATAGAGGAGGCATCCCACTTTGTAACCCTGGAATGGTACGGTGAAAATATCCTTGAATTTTTAATAACAGTCAGGCCATTTTCACATAGAAGAGAGACAATGTTTTTTCTTAGTGTGAAAGAGAACGGGACCCAATTTTGGACGTAAAAGTTGTCTTCTTTTTTCTTTGTTCTGCGCTCGTGGTATTCTAAATATTCCATCTTATCTTATTTTATCTTTCGTCCCCATCAAATTTTTGTTTTGTTTTTTAAGTCAGACAGAAAAACAGACTTCTTTTACATCCAAAATTGGATTCCTCCCATTCTCATGCTAAGTGACATGGTCCGTCTGAGGCTACTTGCTTGTCCAAAAAATGTTGCCTGCCATCTGCCCATCTTATAATGTGAAAGCAGCCATTGTAAGTTACAGACAATCTCACTGATGTGTGAAGGCCTGGATTTTTCAAATATGATTCACCAAATACAATGTGAGGTCCTGATTTAACCGAAAACAGCTCCAATAAATGGGTGACAAGTTTACTTGCATAACAGTTGGTCGATCCAACTGGGAAACAATAATAGGTAAACTCACTGCTGATTTTCTGTCATCTTTTTCCCATCAATCATGATTTCTGGTGAATCATGCTTGAAAAAAAGGCACTAATTATTATATTTGCATAATTTATTTTGATGGCAAAACAGTTTCATTTTTGGACATTCACAGCAGTGTTTAGACCGTGATTTCTTGTCAAATCATGATCACATTCATAGCTCATGAATGTTTATACCTGCACCGTTTTTTGACCGTTTTTTTTTCTGTGGAGTTTTTGGTCGAGCTCGACGTTACCTCGACTGGTTTGTTTAGCATATGTGCGTGGTTTTTATTTCCTGTTTTGTTGTGTTGAGGTGAGTTCTGTTATGTTGTGTTGTGTCTGTTGTGTTGCGTTGCGTTGCGTTGTGTTGTGTTGCGGTCCGTTGTGTTGCGTTGCGTTGTGTTGTAATCCATTATGTTGTGTCGCGTTGCGTTGTGTTGCGATCCGTTGTGTTGCGTCTGTTTTGTTGCGTTGCGTTGTGTTGCGATCTGTTATGTTGTGTCTGTTTTGTCGCGTTGCGTTGCGTTGTGTTGCGATCCGTTGTAACTGTTGTCTTGTAACTGTTGTGTTGTATCTATTGCGTTGCATTGCGTTGTGTTGCGTTGTGATCCGTTGTCTTGCGTTGTGATCCGTTGTGTTGCGTTGCCTTGTGCTGTGTTGCGTTGCTGAAAAGTTCAGCATTTCTAGTATTCCGTCTATGTTAAAGTTGTACATTAGTAGACATACTCAACCAACCTCACTCACTAGCAGACAATCTCTACACCAGGGAACTAGCTAAACTCAACCACCCTTATTAAATAGATAAACTCAACATCTTTCACTTACATTAAGACAGTACGAACCCCACTAGTACGCGACCAACTAGGCAAACTCCACAACCCACACTCACTGGCAGGCAAAATCTCCTCAACTCAACACAACTCGACAAACATAACGACCCTTACCAAACAGACAAACTTATCAATCCTCACTTATTTTAAGACAGTTCGAACCCACAACGCGACCAACTCGA